>JAWWNH010000207.1:4567500-5069002 GCA_034641385.1 Darevskia mixta
ATTAAAGAAGGCCGACGAAAAAAATCTGGCAACAAACCGCCATCTACCATTGTTTCAATTATAAAGGCTATAGAGTTTCTTTATGTTGTTGTTGTTGCTGTCATTCCATGCAGGAACTTGCATTTAAAAAAAAAAAAATCAGCATGACGAACAAATGACATTTCAGGAAGACCGAAGCAATGAAGGACCCATATGACCCAGCCTCTGTACCGACCTGCTGATTTTCTTGACGAACAGTGACTGCATGGGATGGAAATAAGTCAACTAACTAGCAGGAGATAAATTGATACAATTACCAGTCTGGTTTTACACAAAGGAAGTAGGTCATAGAAGACCTGGTGCAAAGTCTGTTGAGGTCAATGGAAAATGAAATCACTGGGAATATTTTCCTAGACTTCAGCACAGTTTCAGGCTTCAGAACTCAAAATATTATTTTGTTGGCCAGTGTCAAATATCATCATAATTGAGATACATGAGTGGGGAAGGTTGGAGAGAAGGGAAATAATGACCTTTAGGTCTACACACGAGAGTCGTGTTCCCTGTGATTGAAGGATGCCGGGAAGTAAGTTGATATGTTATATTGGATTAAATTTTGATGGTGGGAGATACAGGCTAGCTTAGCTGGTAAAAAGTAACTGGAGTCTCAGGAGGAAAATGTGCCTCTCTTGGTACGTAGAAATCTAACAGCACTACCAATCATAATTACACACTGGTCCAGCCCAAGGCATTCTGCTGCCTGAGGCAAAGGGTGAGATATTGCCCACCCCTATTCCATGGACAGAAGTCAACCTGATTGACAGTTCATTCTTTCTTAAACACTGGTGATGGGATAGAGTCGTCCACCACACCTGAGGTCAGTAGGCTAGCTTCATGGGCACAGGTCAGATCACATGCCATCACCTCATCACTTCTCCTTGTGCCTCAATTTGCCTAATAATGGCATCAGTTTCCATCAGTATAACTGGGCCTTTGCATTGGGTGAAATTAGTGGAGGAACATGACGGAAACTGTCTCTCTGTAGAGCCTTTTCTATATTTTATTTGATATTTTCTCCCAGCTCAGGACCCAAGGCAGCTCTCAGCATAAAGGAAAACAGATAGAACTAAGAACACTCAAGAAATAAAAACAACAACAATTAAATAAGTAACCCTATTAAAAACACCACTGAAAATACTTAAAACTATTTAAAAGCACTGGAAGGGGAAAGAACAAACACATACCCTCAGAAGACCCTGCCACCAAGCCAGTTGGTGGCCAGAGGGCTGTTGGAACAAAAACGGTACTTGCCTGTCGGTAAAGAGAAAGCAGGGGTAGCCTAGTCTCCCACGGAAGAGGAGAGATGATCAACAGCCATGTATACTGAACAAGAAATGTCTGGACCACAGCTGGAAAAGTCTGGAATTATTATTATTATTATTATTATTATTATTATTAGACTTATATACATAGATGTTTCTTCCTTCTCCTGTCTGTGCATCACCTATTGTTAGAACGCATAAAGAATTTCATGTCATGATGTAATCCAGGGCAATGTGTCCAAAACAATATTAGATTTATTCCATTTGCTATAAGAAAGATATCGCTAGAATTCCGCCTATTTGGCAAACTCTTTCCCCAGAGTTCCGGGCAACGTTTCAATCACCTGTTGCTACGATACTTTGAAAATATTGTCTGTTTTTAACTGCTCTATCTTTAATTGAATAAACTGTTACTTTGAAATATTGCTGTGGAGGTTAGAAAGATCTTTAAGGCTTGTGTAACATTTCATCTCGCTGGCAGGACGGAATCACCAGTTTAAAATGAAGTAGCTGGGACATTTTAAGACGTTATTGGGACTGTTTTAAGATAATGGGAGCATCCATGCTGACCATGGAAATTTGAACGTAAGAACTAGATGGGGGATAGATCAGTCCTGAGTCATCCCACCCCCTTCCCATAATGTTCTAGGCCTAGGGGCGTGGACGTCCATAAAGTAAAGAGGGCAGGCACCATAAATTCTGTAGAAGAGGGAACTGCAGCAATGTTGCTTGTATGACAGGCTACACCTGATGAAATCCCCTCTTCTATCCAATGATTAAAGTTGTAGGAGTCCTGCCCTCTTTTCCACCTGGACACTCCATTTCCCATTTATTCCCCGAAAGGAGGAAGAAGAAGGTGTTTGGTTAAATGCAGGTGCTCTGCTCAAATTTTAGGTGAATATTTTCCGGGGGGGGGGGGCAGTTCCCTGACCATTCATTCATTCATACCCCACCCATTTGGCTGGGTTTCCCCAGCCACTCTGGGTGGCTCCCAGCAGAATATTAAAAACACGATAAAACATCAAACATTAAAAACTTCCCTAAACAGGGCTGCCTTCAGATGTCTTCTAAAAGTCAGATAGTTGTTAATTTCTTTGACTCGGTGCCACTACCGAGAAGGCCCTCTGCCTGGTTCTCTGTAACTTCGCTTCTCGCAGTGAGGGAACCACCAGAAGGCCCTCGGAGTGGGACCTCGATGGTTCTGATTCTTCCAGTCCATCTAAATTTGAGGGGAAAATGGGGAGAGGGGAAAAAAAATAAGAGACAGTCCCCATCCCAATTTTCCAATCTATTCCCCAAGCCTTCACATCTTTAATTTTAAGTCAGGGTTGGGGACTCTCAGGACTCAGGATGCAGGCCCATGACATGACATTAATATATAAAAAATTAGCATATAAAATTTTAGCATATGCTAATGTAATGTCTGGGACATGGGTGGAGCTGTGGGTTAAACCACAGAGCCTAGGACTTGCCGATCAGAAGGTCGGTGGTTTGAATCCTGGCGACAGGGTGAGTTCCCGTTGCTCGGTCCCAGCTCCTGCCAACCTAGCAGTTCAAAAGTACGCAGTGCAAGTAGATAAATAGGTACCGCTCCGGTGGTAAGGTAAACAGCGTTTCCGTGCGCTGCTCTGGTTCGCCAGAAGCGGCTTAGTCATGCTGGCCACATGACCCGGAAGCTGTATGCCAGCTCTCTCGGCCAGCAAAGCGAGATGAGCCCCGCAACCCCAGAGTCGTCCGCGACTGGACCTAATGGTCAGGGGACCCTTTACCTTTAATGTAATGTCTATGCA
Source organism: Darevskia mixta (assembly GCA_034641385.1). Classification (NCBI taxonomy): domain Eukaryota; kingdom Metazoa; phylum Chordata; class Lepidosauria; order Squamata; family Lacertidae; genus Darevskia; species Darevskia mixta. Next base: position 4,570,589 of record JAWWNH010000207.1, read on the forward strand.
TGTACATTGCCTCCAGGCAAATGGAGATAGAGGGTGGCTGAGATTTCTCCAGCACTGCAGCTTGCGATGTGCTCAGCCGTCCTGCAAGCAACATTTTAACAGTTTAAAAGCAAGGAGTCAAAGGGGCTGGATACCTGGAGCCTAGTGCAAAAGATCAGGGATTTAGGTCCCCTGGGTCACCCTTTACCATACCCCTGGTCCAGTGAGTTTGAGAAGACTGTTACATTTGCTAGAGGTGACTGAAAGAAGGGGTGACCCAAGCAATTTCGGTACCTGAGGCAAACCACAAAATGGCACCCTTGCCCCTCCAGGGAAGAAGGGCTGAGTGAAGATCTACATCAGGGACAAGGGGGAAATAAAAATCTACATTGGGAACATGGTTCGGGGGAGACCAGTATCACCCCCTATTTGACAAGAGGCAGATATAGAGGGGGCATTGTGGGGTGGCAGCATATCCAGCCTCCAACGACCACTTCACAACTGTTGATGCCACGCATTCCTTAGAGACCAGTCCTGCTGTCCCTGGGGATCCTGCTGCCTAAGGCTTACTTTGCGTCATACCTGAAGGAGCATCTCCACTCCCATTATTCAGCCTGGACACTGAGGTCCAGCGCCGAGGGCCTTCTGGCAGTTCCCTCACTGCGAGAAGCCAAGCTACAGGGAACCAGACAGAGGGACTTCTTGGTAGTGGCGCCTGCCCTGTGGAACGCCCTCCCAGCAGAGGTCAAAGAAATAAACAACTATCTGACATTCAGAAAATACCTGAAGGCAGCCCTGTTTAGGGAAGTTTTTAACCTGTGATATTTTAATGTATTTTAATATCTGTTGGAGGCCGCCCAGAGTGGCTGGGGGGACCCAGCCAGATGGGGTACAAATAATAATAATAATAATAATAATAATAATAATAATAATTAACATAGGTGGGCCGGCGCTGCTGAACGGAACACATTTTCATTTCTCTAATCTGATTAGTCTGATTGCCTCCACACTACACATTTGCAGCTTGCGGTTTCCCCCAAAGAACCCTGGGAACAGGATGCAGGGAAAACAACAGTTCCCAGAATTCTTTTGGGGGAAGCCATAACTGTTAGAGTGCTATAATGTTATTTAAGTATATAGTGGAGAGATAACCAAGAATGATAAAGTATTATCCAAGACTGCCAAGATAGGTTTTGAAAGTGATTGGACCAGAGGTCCAGTTTAGCCAAGTCAAGGAGACAGACAGGCCCCGTTCCTCAAATTACTCTGCCAGTGTTATATTCTTGCTTATTTCAGTGGCACAACAGTGTGAGTATTGGCTCAAAAGAAATGGTTGTAAACCAAATCTTTAGTGATGACGCATAATCCAGATCTGGATTTCTAAACTTTCCACACCCCAAATCCTTGCTACTGGGAATCAGGTTTTGTCTTACCATGCCTAATGGTAAAGTAAGTCTTTCTGATCCACATTTTGATATCAGCTCCAGAGCTGAGCTATAGGGGAGTCCCATCTCTAAGCGTTTCTCCCCCTTAAATATTTATATTTATGACTCAACAGGTACAGAAAAAGAGACAGAGAGACACATTTGAAAGTAATACACTCTAAATACTTATTTTTTCCAGGAGTTTTCTCCAATGACTTATTATCCCCATGAATCACAAGCTCAGTAAAGCTGGAACGGTAGCTACTGGTCGGCCATCGAGTCTATTTCTCTGCATCGTGGCAGGATAGATTACTTCTGATTACTAAATCATTCCTATTCCTAAACAGATGGGTGGCCTAGCCTTGAACGTCACAAGTGATGGAAATTCTCAGGCTTTTTTGGCAACCTCGACCTGACTCTTCATCCGTCGATCAAATTCTTATATAATATTTAATCTATGTTTCCCCAGCTGCACTTCAGACTTATCACTGTGTTATTTTCCATTTCTATTGGTCTAATGGGAATAATCGGCCTTCATCCTTTGTGTCAGGCATCATTTCACATATTTGCGATAGTTTCTTTGCAAAATGTTTGCAGGTTCATTTGTATGAGGTTCACTAAAGTTCAGGTCTTTCGGAAACATCTCACATTCTGCTGTAATGCTGACTAATATCAGGCTGTACCTCATATGTCCAGTCTTACATTTTATAGCACCAGATGGCACTTAGTGGTCCACATGCTCTCTCTGTTGTACCTAACAGCAGAAGCCTCGCTTCCTTCCCCCTGAGTATACACTGAGTAATGCTGAAATAAAACCCAATTTCTTCTGCAGTCCAATGCAGCTGTACCGAACATGCACGACAAAATGAAGGGGGCAGAGTTTGGTTGCAATTAGCAACTTTTTGATTGATCAGGGTCTCAGTTACATGGAGCAATATGATAAAAACACTGTGGTTTGTATTGTTGCCCGCCACACAAATCTCTGAGGGGTGCAAAATTCAAGGTGCTCCAGGTAACCCAGGGGTTTGTTTCCTTGGAATGAAGGACAATGGAGACTGTGGTATCTTTGTGACAGATGGATTATTTACACACATATACAACCTGAACCTATGATGGAGGGCCTCACAGCATTAACAGCCCAGAAGGTCTTGCTTATCCCATAGCCACAGCCTTGGATTCAAGCAGAACTCAAGCATAGCTCTCACCCTCTGGCTTCTGCCTGCTTCTAGCTCAGTTCTCTCATAGGCAATACTCTGGCTATTGTCCTTCTCATTACCAGTCAGGTGAAGTAGGCAACCCACCCATTTGCCCTCTGGCACAGAGCAACTTCCCTTCTTATACTAAAGGCCCTTAGGGGCCATTATGGACCTTGCATGGCTAATTTAACAATGGGATCCTCTATCAGATTTTAATCCATGCTGGATCCAGGAATTAGAAGGGACCCAGGCATCATACAACTTAACCACACACACACCCAAACTCACAACAATGCCTCAATGCTTCCATCACATAGGCGTTTGAAGCCTCACGCGACTCAAATAGCATGAGGGGACATGCTAGCTACCTATTACATCTCCATTTTCTGACCACACTACCCTCCATGCATTGTTGGGGGGGGGAATGGGTGGCGCTCTGGTCTAAACCACTGAGCCTCTTGGGCTTGCCAATCGGAAGATTGGTGGTTCAGATCCCTGCGACGGTGTGAGCTCCCGTTGCTCTGTCCCAGCTCCTGCCAACCTAGTAGTCCGAAAGCACTCCAGTGCAAGTAGATAAATAGGTACCACTGCTGCGGGAAGGTAAACAGCATTTCCGTCACAGTTTATGTCACGGTGTTCTGTTGCGCCAGAAGCGGTTTAGACATGCTGGCCACATGACCTGGAAATCTGTGGACAAACGCCAGCTCCCTCGGCCTGAAAGCGAGATGAGCGCTGCACCTCATAGTTGCCTTTGACTGGACTTAACCATACAGGGGTCCTTTACCTTTTACAGTAGGGACCCTGCTGAACTTGCAGAGAGGATCAATGAGCTATTGTGACCTCATTGTGCAGAGTTCTAGAACATGCCAGGAGCCTCCACTGAGTACATAGGTTCCCTGACTCAAGATGTTTGTCACACAACGTGCAGAGGCGGGGTAAGTCCCATTCCACATGAAGTGTTTGTGTGAGTGGGGCTTCTTCAATGGATGCCACCTTCAATATTGTCCATCCTGACTGGCAGTGGTTCTTCATGGTTTCAGACATGGTGCCCCACTCCCCAACTGGAGATGCTAAAGATTGAATCTGGGACCTTTTGCATGCAAAATATGCACCTTCCCATAGATGCAATTCTATACACAAGGGGTTGCTAACCCATAGACTTCCAGGTGCTTTCGGACAACAACTCCCATCATCCCTGATGGGATGCTGGTTGGGGCTGATGGGGTTGATGGGAATAAGATTCCATGGGAATAAGATGGGAATAAGATTCCCATCAACTGGTTGGGGTTGATGGGAATAAGATTCCAACAACATCAGTAGTGTGCGTGTATAGAAGATGCAGATCGATGGAAGGCTCTGGAAACTGCAACAAACTGCTTAATCCAATCCCAGAATCTATTTCTGATGTTATCCCATTTAAACCAGAATTCCAGAGAAGTAGATTGCAGTATAGAGTGAACCAGGGGAACAATAAAGGAACGGAATGGGGAAAACATTCTCATCTCGAAGCAAGCAGCCTTTACTATTTGGCCACTGAGTCCCTGTTTCAGGAGCACAGCTGTTCCCGTCAAAAGCCCTGAAGACCATGATATACAGCATAATGAACCTTGAGACTCCAGCAGAATAGCCACAATTCAATGCAGCTGGGTTGCTCAACTGGTAAACAGGGAGGGAATGTTTGAAAGAGAGGCATTCCTAATTTTCTCCCCTTGCTAAGCTTTAGAAGTGCTGGATATTTAACCTGGAGGGAGCTAAAGGGGGCTTTTTAGGCATCTTTTTATGCTCGCTGGATGAAGTCACTAGAGTCTGATTGTGCCTGATTCAATGCAGAAGTTCCCAGATTCAATCCCTGCCATCTCCTGTAAAAGGACCTTGGAAGCAAGCCCTCATCTCTGTTCCCTTAGGCCTTGGAGTGCTGTAGACAGGGCCAAACTAAGTGGTGTAAGGTATACACCATATAAGGTAGCTTCATATCCTCACTTTTGGCAATGGCCCTTGCTCAGTGATAGAATACATGCATTGTATGCAGAAATCTCAGGTTCAATCCCAAAATCTGCACATAGGACACTGAAAGAATCATGCCATGAAATCCTGGAGAGGCACAGCTTATAAGTGTTCACAATACAAAGCTAGAGGGACCAAGACCCAGACTCAGTTTAAGGGTGCTGCCTATGTTCCTGTGATCCCTATAAATAAGTGGGTGAGTTATCTTCTTACTTTTATGGTATTCCTTTCCTCCCTTTAAGGGGTACACTAGTTCATTGCAAAGCAAAACGCAAATTTTGTGAGTTGCCAAGCCAAAAGAATTGTACAAATGTTATTGGATCGATTGCAAGCTGATTTTATTTGAAGATGTACACAAGACCCATTCACTTCTTTTGAGGGTGCATCTAACAAGAATGCTTATTATGCCCACTTTTCTGACTCAGCCATCTGCCTATTGGAGTGGTCAACAGAGCCTTTGGCAGCTTGCGGCTGTTGAGTTTTTTTGGGGAAATGAACCTCAAAGTTCTTGAGCTTTGGGAGGGGGATCAACCTCAAAATTGAAATCAATGAAACAAAGTTTGTCATGTTCATTAACTTTACTGGTTCTACTTTGAGTAGGAGTAGTATTGGCTACCACCGAAAGTCTACAAATCTATGCAGAGTATCTCTCTCATCATTTACAAATGTTAATTGAGATTTTTTCCTCCTGATCTGACAGTTCCTGGCAGATGTTGCATCTCTGAAGGACCCATGGAGCTTCTCCACCTACATGGAGCTATCCTGTTCTCCACAGGGAAAGGAAGAATGGTTCGTGTAGAAGGAAATGGCTGTGTGTACAGAACTATTTCAGAGAGCAGGGGGGAAGCTTGTTGACACAGGGGCTAGTTGTGCATTGCCTGTGGCATTCTGGATCAGGGGGTATAAATTAGTGCACAGGGATTAAAATCATTTAAGCACCAAATGCAACATGAGAATATGTTTGCGTAAAAGATCATCACATGCTAAGATGTGCTCGTAACCAAATCCGGCCTGCATGGCCAAATGTAGTGTTGAGTGAAGTGTGTGGGCAGGGACTTTGGCATAGTGTGTGTGTCCCAAACCCAAAATGTACTAACTAGGAAAGCCAGAACCTTCAAATTCACCACAGACAGAAAGAATGTTTCTAAAGTGAATATGTGTTTTCTGTTTTGTAAATTTGAGCATTCGCTTAAAAAAAATAAAATAAAAAGGCAACAGCAACAACATTCCATGAACACCCAGTCAAGTAGTCAAACTTTTCCTTGAGCCCTCAAACAAATGATCTTTCAGTTTAGAAGAACACACTCTCCCAATTCCATTAAATGAAAACGGTACAGGAGGTTGGACAAATATTTTTTTTCCACCTGCAGAGCAAAGCTATCCAACTCTAAGGGAGTCCAAAAGGAGTCCAGGACAGTAAATATAAAATCACGGGCAAGCTGGAAAGCAGTGAGTTTGAGATTAAGTTGCACTATAGGCCCAGTAATACTTGCTGTCAAATTAGTAAATATTATAGCTCGTTGCATTTTTGGTATGTCACTGATGCTGATGCTTCACATAACATTGTCAGGTTTACTTTGGTTTAATCTTATCTTGAAACTGAGTTGAAGTAAGTGGATTTCTATGTATTTTTCAAAGACCTAAACTGCATCTTTACTTGCCATAGCGGTACAAAAAAACTGCCAACAATACAGGCGATGAACCAAACAATTAATATTAATTTAATCTTTACAACAGTTGCATAGTTATAACTTTGGTCCAGGAAATTCTGTTCCTTAAAAAACTTGCTTTCCTTCACAGTACTTCTGTTTCAGGCTATAAGATCACCAGGAAGAGATTATATGGATCAACCAAGAAATAATAATAATAATAATAATAATAATAATAATAATAATAATTTATTATTTGTACCCCGCCCATCTGGCCGGGTCCCCCCAGCCACTCTGGGCAGCTTCCAATAAACATTAAAATACATTAAAATATCACACATTAAAAACTTCCCTAAACAGGGCTGCCTTCAGGTGTTTTCTAAATGTCAGGTAGTTATTTATCTCTTTGACATGGGATGGGAGGGTGTTCCACAGGGCGGGCGCCACTACTGAGAAGGCCCTCTGCCTGGTTCCCTGTAGCTTTGCTTCTCGCAGTAAGGGAACCACCAGAAGGCCCTCGGCGCTAGATCTCAGTGTCCGGGCTGAACGGTGGGGGTGGAGACGCTTCTTCAGGTATACAGGATGAATGGACTCAGTTTATGTTTATTTCTTGGGAAATGCCAAGGTCTCTAAGTAGATACATTTCCAGGTCTTTGGATACATTTTATGGGGAAACTCATATTAGGCATATTAAAGACATACAGAACCAATTTCTGTCATGGGGCAAAATGAACATATTTTGCATTGGTAGTACATCAATGATAAAAAGTCAAATTTTGGTCATGGCTTCCCCCATATATATTAATTGAGGAATTGGCAGTGATGTGTTTCCAAATTAATTTGAACTGAAAACAACAGTCTTCTTTACAGACTGGTAAAGTCTGTAACAGACTGTTACTCGTCCATGTTTATCAATGACTTAGACTGAGCTCCAGTTTTAACATTATGAGAATTCCAGCAAAAACAACAATCTAGTCTCCTCACCGTCTGATACTCTCAACTGAGATGTCATACACAACTGTTTCTGAGGTCTGCTTCTAGTAGCTCTGACCAACTTCCTCACAGTGGCTGTTCTTTCACCTATGTTTTTTTTTAAAATAAAAATAAAAATGACCATTCTTCGCTTCCAATGAATTCACAATGTGTATCTTCCTCTCTCTCTTTAATTGCTTAAGCTTATAATCGGGCTTGTTTGTTTTTGATTAAATAAAGATGTTCTGCTCCTTTTGTAGAAGTGATGTCACCTAATTGGCTACATGTTGGCTTGCCTATGACGTACATAAAATGTGATCTGCTGCTGTTAAAAAAAAAATAGGGAGGAAAGAAAACCCCCCAAAAGTTTAAGCTTGATTAAAGCAAGTTTCTCAAGTGGTCTTTTAATAGTAGGGCTCTCTAGAAATTGAAAGATTCTCAAATTCTGTATTATTATTATTTCTTTGTAGAAAGGGATGGGGTGGAAGAAAGGGAGATTTTCTCTCCTCTTAGTTAACCACAGGAAACAAAATATTAACGGCTGGAGGGGGTATTTTGGGTCCTCCCCAAAATCTGAACCACAATAAGACTGTTCCCCTTTCATGTGAATGCATATTTCGACATTTCGTTTCTGTAAGCTCCATATATGTGGAACGAGCAAGACTCTTGAAACACCAGTTAGCGGTTTTGATCTAAATCTCATCATCTAATTATTTTTACAGCGCATTCTTACAGGGGTAGAAACAGTTCCGCCAAGAGATGCTTCACAATAATTAGAAGCCCCAGTGGATCTTTTATGAATGTTTAAAGGCTTCCATATGCAGGCTGCTGACATGGAAATGCACAACATGCTCCTCCTCATCGAAGCAGCAAGTCTCGGCGGCCCTTGCTGCATATTGTCAAAGTGATTGGCACCAGTGCCAGCCAGTTTTGCTCCTGGATCTCTGGCTGTTAATGACTTGTGGGGAGAACAGCATTGTATACTTTTCAGTTTCCAGTTAATATTGTTCTCAGGTATGCATGTTCTGCATCAGGGGTGCCAACTTGAATAAAGCGTTGAGGGGGCCCAGGTAAGCCCTGCCCCACTTAACGCAGTGCGTGCGCACACACCATTTGAATGGCAATGTCCATCAACTTGGAGGGGGGGGCGTCCTCTCAAATATTTTATTGGGGGGCCAAAAGTCACCTCGGCCCCTGGGAGTTGTCTCCTATGTTCTGTATTAAGAGACATGCACTAAATGCAATGGAGTTACTGGGAACTACAAAATCTATAATGCAGTACAACTGCATTTCTATAAAACATTACAGTGGACCCTCGGGTTACATAACCTTCTGGTAATGTAATCTTTGGGTTGCGAACGCACAAACCCAGAAGTGGGTTTGCTGCTCGTGCATGTGCAGAAGCGGTCGCCCGGTTACGAAATTTTCGGGATACGTCTGGAATGGATCCCATTTGTAACCGGAGGTACCACTGTATAGGGCTGATATTAGGCAATTTACAAGAAGATTGGAATTATGAATGGCATTTGAATGGCAATGTCCATCAACTTGGAGGGGGGCTGCCCCCTCAAATATTTTATTGGGGGGTCAAAAGTCACCTCGGCCCCTAGGAGTTGTCTCCTATGTTCTGTATATAAGAGACATGCACTAAATGCAATGGAGTTACTGGGGACTACAAAATCCATAATGCAGTACAACTGCATTTCTATAAAACATTACAGTGGACCCTCGGGTTACGTAACCTTCGGGTAACGTAATCTTCGGGTTGCAAATGCACAAACCCAGAAGTGGGTTTGCTGCTCGCACATGCGCAGAAGCGGTCTTCCGGTTACAAAATTTTCAGGATACGGCTGGGCCTCCGGAACGGATCCCATTCATAACCAGAGGTACCACTGTATAGGGCTGAGATTAGGCAATTGGCAGGAAGATTGGAATTATGAATGGCAGTTATGAAATCTAATGATTCAGACTGAAGTTTCACATAAATATGTGGCTTTCAACAAGAGTTTTTATATATTGCCAGGGGAGGCTTCTCCTATGAACGAAGTAGCCCTGTGGAGATTCTGAACCTGCCCAAACCAAAGCCATGGTCCAGTTTTTGTCCTGTCATCCAAGGTAATATCAATACAGTATTGAAGTAACTGAGAAGTTTCTGTCCATCTGCTTTTCCAGTCATAAAAATAACTAGCTGTAAATTCCTTCCAAGGGGGGGGGGGAGGAAACAGAATTTCTGCAAATCCATCTTCTGCCTACTATTCCTCTGGCAAACTATAAAGGCCATAATGGTCTGAATTGTTTCAGGCCATGACCACTGATGTTAAAAAGAAGAAGAATATTCATGAGCAAGAATGGTCTCATTTCCGATGGTAATAAGGCCAGCTACTTATTTCAGCGCTAAGTTGTTGTTTATAGGAGCAGAAGGATGAAAATCCCTTCTACTTCATACTAAGACCCATGGTTCACATTAAAATGAAAGTCAAGCAAGAAACCACAAGACTCTTCTGAAAGAGCCTAATTGGCACCTAATCTGGACTAATTGCTAGCAACTGGAAAACTGATTAGAAGAAATGTGGTATTGCTTTGACAACAATATCGGGATACTTGTGCTTTGCAAAATTATAGTTTCTCATCTACAGTGCAGGTAAGTTCTTATTTATTATTGGAAAAGACAATTACATGCCTTTTGCTCCTTGAACAGAGCTAGATATTATTTGTGGAGCAGAAAATCAAAAGGAAATAGATGTGATGGTAGATCCAAATGTCAAAGGAACTGGACAGAGTAAACTTCTTTCATCTGTTCTATTAAAGTTTTTTTTGTTTTGGTGTTTTGTTTTGTTTTTGTTTTTTTAAAGTATTCACCAATTCCTTAGTACAGAGATCTCTGAAACATTTGAAATGGGTCATTCCAAATCAAGTGATCCAACTTTTTTTTTTACCTCATGTCATCCAATTTTCTTAATATTTTGTACACTTGTTGAATGATCACAACTAAGTTTAAATTTTTAAAATGTTATCTCATCCCATTTTTGAGTTATGAGGGTTTGAAATTTCAAAAAAAAAATGACAATTTTGGCCTTGCCGGACTACAAAAAAATATTTAAAGCTCAGCCCAGGAGTGAGATACATCAAAACTAAAATAAAAGTGACAATCTCTTCAGAACTTCATGGGCTTTAATATGATATGTCACATGATGGACTTAAAATTTTAAATGAAAGTTTTAAAATTTTAAATTTTAAAAAGTTATTAAAAAATTAATATGATTTAAACATTCCAAAAAATGCATCGATTATTTAATATTTCTAAGAGCTACCTTCAAATTTTCATCTTGGGATCTCAATGGGATCACATTAAAACATATTTTTGTACATACATTTATCCTAAATAAAACCCAATAAGCCAGACATGTATGGCAGCAGCAGTCAAGGATGCTACCATCATTCTCGACAAGCACTGGCTCATTGTCCTACCTGAGTTCGGGATTCTGAGATCAAATCAGGATGGCTTTCGAAATTCCAGGACTATCTCTGGAAAACAGGGGCACTTGGAGGGTATGCAATCAGTGCTTCACTAATGCTACAGCTCGTGAGAAGGAAAACTGGAACAATTCGTAAAGGAAGAATCGCCTGTTGCAATATGATTAAAATTGGTCCACCACAGTGGAATTAGTGTTTATTCCAGAGACTTCATTATTGGCTCATTCATTCATTCATTTATTCATTCATTTATTTATTTTGCAGCCAAACTAAACCATTGTCCTAAAAAAAGAGGAGGGGGAGGGGGAGGAGAAGAAAAAGAGAAGAGAAAAGAAGAAGGAAGGAAGGAAGGAAGGAAGGAAGGAAGGAAGGAAGGAAGGAAGGGAGGGAGGGAGGGAGGGAGGGAGGAAGGAGCTCTATTACTTTTTCTGGCCTGAAATTTCTGCATGCGACAGTAAACCTAATTGAGATGATATGTTGCACTAAAACAAGGTATGTGGGAAAGATTCTCTTTTCTGTCAGAAGAGTGTCCAGCATCGGAACCCATTTTTATGAGCCTCAAATCTAAATAGACACGATGAATCCACCCAAATCAAGCTATTCATTTTCTATCAATAAAACTCGAGGAAATTGCAGTCTTTAAACATTTATAGTTTTAATTATCCCTTGGCAGAGACAGAGAGCCTGGTAATGTGCTATATTCGTAGTGACACGTACCAAGAAAAGAAGAAAAAGAATATGAAATACTAAAACATACCAAAGTTTTATTTATTTGTGCAGCAGCATCTTCTGCCATATTGCTAATCTTTAGCAGAGATCTCAAAGTGCGCTAGTCACAATTTCTAAGGTTGCAATAAAAGTTGGAATAGGGCTTTCATCAGGAAACTGTAATTTGGGTATGGGGGAGAGATTTTCTCTTTCTTACTAGCCGAATTTTTCAGCCAATGTTGCTGACAATAAGCCTCAGAATGTTTAACTCTCAAGGTGCAAAAATGATGAGTCAGGGCTTACTATTAGTGTGATTTCAAAATGTAAGAAATTTTTGATTTAAGGCTACAGTCCTATGTCTACTTACCTGGATATGTCTTGTTGAATTCAGCGAGGCTTGCTTGCAGTATATAGGACTGTGAAGTCAAGGAACTTTCTGCTTCACCAGATAACTACAAACTATATATTAGATATACTATATGTAATCTATATTTTAGATACTGTGGATTCACCTGCCCTATAATTAGAACTCTGGGATTTGTGGCAATGGGGTGGGAGAGGAGTGAGGGAGAGAATGAACATATTATTGTGGAACTCTGCAGTAAGTACCGGTAATAGGGATGGTGGCAGAATTTGTTACTGAGCAGTGAACACAGTCCAGTGGTCTACTCCCTTTGCAAAACAGCCTTGCTGAAATTTTCTGCAGATTTCTCAGATACCATTTGGATTTATTTATTTATTTTTGTTGGGGTGTGATGGTGGAATTTTTTTGAATATGACAATATTTGTTCTGATGCAATTTAGTCAGCTATAATCATCACCAGCTCTTAGCTGTCTGCTAACTGGGAACTCCTGAAATGTATATTAACTTTAACCTCTGTCTCAATGATTCAGTGCTGAAGTGATTATGTTAGCCATTAACCATCAATAACATTCATTGTTTTATTGTTAACCCTTTCCTCACCTTTGGCCCACTGTGTGACTTAACCACACACACAGTCCTTGTTGTCTTATATGTTAATGTGAATTTACTATATTTATTGATGGGCTTCACTGGTATTTTGTGCATGTTAAAATGTGAGTCAGATGCATTTATTTTTGTGACAACACTATTACATCATTTATTTTAACTTTATAATAACCTTAACTTTATTATAACTTTGTAATAAATGGTTAGGGACGCGGGTGGTGCTGTGGTCTAAACCACTGAGCCTAGGGCTTGACAATCAGGTCGGCAGTTCGAATCCCTGCAATGGGGTGAGCTCCTGTTGTTCGGTCCCAGCTCCTGCCCATCTAGCAGTTCAAAAGCACGTCAAAGTGCAAGTAGATAAATAGGTACCACTCTGGCGGTAAGGTAAATGGTGTTTCCGTGCGCTGCTCTGGTTCGCCAGAAGCGGCTTAGTCATGCTGGCCACATGACCCGGAAGCTGTCTGCGGACAAACGTCAGGTCCCTCAGCCTATAGAGCGAGATGAGCGCCGCAACTCCAGAGTCGTCTGCGACTGGACCTAACGGTCAGCGGTACCTTTACCTTTAATAAATGGTTAATTTTCCTATCTTCCTGTGCAAAAATACTAACTGCATTCTTTTTGCTCTTTTTGGGAGGTGGGGGCAAACTGTGTCAGTTGGAAAGGAGGGAAATCATAAGCACTCTCTGCAAGCTATGCCTTGAACAATGTGAACTGGGTTTTTGGGGAGGCGGTGGGTTGCGATAGTGGGAGGAATCATAAACACACAGTGCTCTGAAATCTGTTCCATTCTAGATTGCAATGTTTTATTTAGCAAGTTGAGGCAGGGTAAACAGCCAATTCCTGCCCTTTCCTTGCTCTAGTCAGCACCTCCATAAAATTTATTGCACCTCTTATTTATAAAAAAATTATTACATTTTCTAATTTGCATTTCAAATGATTCATTTGAACAACCTTGAATCAGTGACTTCCCGTCTTCTCTTTCATTGGTTCATTTTGCATACCACACATCCCTGCATATTTTACATGAACTAAACCATTCAGTAATCCATTGTTACATCCATCAAAACTTATTTACACTGTTGAATTTATCTTAATGCTACCAGCGTTTTTAAATTAACACAATTTTCACCCATATATTCAGTAAACATTTTCCAGTCTTCTTTAAATGTACATTCTTCTTGTTCTCTTATTCTAGGTGTAAAATCTGCAAGCTGCGTGTATTCCATCAGTTTAAGTTGCTATTCTTCTCTGGTTGGGACCTCAATCATTTTCCATTTTGGGGCTGACAAAACACAAGCTGTCGTAATAACATACATAAATAGTCTTTTTTGAAACCTGGGAATTATATATATATACTGTATATTCATTGTACCTCCTCTTCCTACACCACCCAATTTCCATCAGTTCATCTTCAAAATCCAATTTTCACTTCCACCCACAATAATTTTAATATTCAGCTAACATTATTCCCCCCCAAACTACCCTACTCAAATCCTACCCATTAACATAAGCCATTCACACTGCAATTCATTACAATTCCAGTAGTACCACTTAAAAAATAACCCCACCCCCTCCAATGGAGCCTCCACCTTCTGTCGTAGCCAGAACTGGAAAGGGTAGCTGACTGTATTGAATTTACAATGCATCCACTATAAGTTGTGAGCCATGCCCAAGCTTAGTGTGAATGATGCAGGGGGAGCGGCTATTGGCACTGCCAGGCTACATTTTTACCCTGTTTCCCCTTTTTTAATACATAGTCATAAAGTAAGCCATGGCAGGGGTTTTTTTACCTTTGTGAGAAGTAAGACGTACCCCAAAAGTAAGCCGTGGTGCCGCCATTGTTCCCGTCGCCTCCTCAGCCCCTCCTGCGTGCGCAGGGAGCCAGCGAACCAGCGAGAGGCGCGGGGGGGGGGGGGAAACGCGCCTCTTGCGGAGTTCTGCCCCGCCTGCTCAGCACGCAGGGGGAGGCTGTACCGTACTATACTGACGTAATAAAAATAAGACATCCCCCCGAAAATAAGTCACCCTGTGCTTTTTTGAGGAAAAAAAAATTATAAGACGGTGTCTTAAAAAGGGGGAAAGACGGTAATACCACTCCTAAGTGGTATTAGGGATGCGGGTGGCACTGTGGTCTAAACCACAGAGCCTAGGGCTTGCCAATCAGAAGGTCGGCAGTTCAAATCCCCGTGACGGGGTGGGCTTTCGTTGTTCAGTCCCTGCTCCTGCCAACCTAGCAGTTCGAAAGCATGTCAAAGTGCAAGTAGATAAATAGGTACCACTCCGGCAGGAAGGTAAATGGCGTTTCCGTGTGCTGCTCTGGTTCGCCAGAAGCGGCTTAGTCATGCTGGCCACATGACCCGGAAGCTGTACGCCGGCTCCCTCGGCCAGTAAAGCGAGATGAGCGCTGCTACCATACAGTCGTTCGCGACTGGACCTAATGGTCAGGGGTCCCTTTATCTTTAAGTGGTATTAAATTTGACCTGTGCAGTGTTATCTCACGGATACAGATTGTGGTGTGCACCATTTCAATTTGCCTTGACTGAAAAAGAGGATGAGTCATGTCTCTGTACAGAGGGGAGGGTCCCTCTGCAGAATCCAAACCAAAAACCAGTGCATTGGGTCACTCATTTGTTTGACTATATAAGTTGTTAATATGCTAGCTATTTGACAAGAAGAAACGAATAGACAGTAACCCTGAGGAAAGACGCATACCTCAATGGACAATTTCTGGCTCATTGAGCTTTCAGCCAACTCTGAAATCATTGCGACCAACGTAAACAATAACGTTATTTACGCAAAGCTACTGGACCAGATTGGGAACAGTTAAAAATAGCAAAGTGAGAACTGAAGCGAAATGGTACTTGAGATGAATCATTATCCAAACTTGAACCAGGTTTTGGATTACATACAGGTTCTGAATGTAAGATTTTCTTCTTATTTTTTTTTAAACCATGCAAGAAATGTTCACTGTGCCATGAGCATAAATTGGATGCAATAAGGGCACAGTAAATTTGATCCAATACCAAGATGTAGGCAATGCAATAGTTGTTGTGTGTTTTTTTAAACCAGACACAAGCCCAGTGTGGAAGGGTTAACTGTAAGCTAAGTAGATACCAAGATCAGGACGCAAAATTCTTTGTTAGTGAAAGCAAATAAATCAGTGAACATCAGAGAGTAATGAGAAACAGATTTCCCTTAGTTAATTTCTGGGATATGTCATGGCTTTGGCTAAAGTCTGGCATAACATATTCATGATGCACAAATTCTACCACCCATGATAGACTGCAGTTTGTGAACAAAGCAAGCAATTATTCACATCTCTAACAGAATGAGCCCATTTCTAATTTCAATTACATTATTCTAAATCTGGAATCTTTCATCTAAAGTCATATTTAGACAACCTTTACATGCACATAGTCTTATAATGACCCTAGACACGTTTGAAATACCATGGCCAGGGTCCAAGTGCCCGTGAGTGTGAGCAGAAAACACCTCCACATGCATCAGAGAGATATTTCCTTCCACCAGCTGCCTCATACATCTCCTAGGGAGCTGTTCCAGAGATTTTCAGGAGCATTCCTGATGGAAGTGGAAGCCGAAAACCTCTAAGCAGAACACTACCCATGGCACTTTGGAATCTGGCCTATATTGGGTCATATTTCACAGTTCGAAGAGTGCTGAGATCTATTCCAGTATTTTATTATTTATGCAAATGCGTTCCAAAACCAAAAAGCCAGCATTATCCAAAAATGCAATTTTGCGTTGCAATTATGTAAGAAAGTGAAGGCTCGGAGGACGAACGGTTTTCACTGCACATCATCATCTGAATTCTCACATGTCACCTCTCAAATATTTTAGATTCTGTTCTGCAGCCATTTGGCTACCTTTATGTCAGCTCAATCCACTTCTCAATATGTATTCTTTCAACCACCATTTGAAAGCTTAACATGATTTAACATCTCTCATACTTTTGAGACATGCTTACCTTTCGAAGAATTATATGTTCTCACAATACTTCATGCTCTTCACACCAAATCACCTGTTCTTATATTTTAGCCTGTTTGTTCTGATACATTTCATCTTCTCACAAGCATTTCAGTTACTTTGCACTATATTTTTACGAACTCGAATAAACACAGATGAGAACTGAATGAAGTTATATGCATATGAGCCATAATAAGTGAACCGCCAAAGATGTCTGCAGTCCAATGTAATCTTAGCAATTAGTCCTCCTGATGATTGTACGAACGTATGTGTTTTAGATATTTATATTACGCCCTTCCATATGAAACTCCCAATGTAGCTAGTAACAAAAACTTTTAAAAAAATCAATAAAGAACATTAATGGAGGACATTGAATGTGAACTTATTTGAAATTTTGTATGCTTATGTTTGGAGTTTAATTTTGATGGAAAAGTTGACAGGAAAAAGTATGAGAAAGAAAACAATATAAGAATCTACAAAACCTTTACAAAACGTGGTCCACTTTTATTTCATTTGCAACAAAGAAAGAACATGTGTAAAAACCACCCATGACACATGGGAATCTGTGGGATGACACTTTTAAAATGGACAGCTATTGAATTAATGTTATATTTATTATTAGGGACATGGGTGGCGCTGTGGTCTAAACCACTGAGCCTGTTGGGTTTGCTGATTGGAAGGTTAGGAGTTTGAATCCGTGTGACAGGGTGAGCTCCCGTTGCTCTATCCCAGCTTCTGCCAACCTAGCAGTTCGAAAGCACACCAGTGCAAGTAGATAAATAGGTACCTCTGCGGCGGGAAGGTAAACAGCATTTCTGTGTGCTCTGGTTTCTGTCATGGTGTTCCATTGTGCCAGAAGCAGTTTAGTCATGCTGGCCACATGACCCAGAAAGCTGTCTGTGGGCAAATGTCAACTCCCTCGGCCTGAAAGCAAGATGAGCGCCACAACCCCATAGTTGCCTTTGACTGGACTTTACCATCCAGGGGTCATTTACCTTTACCTTTATTATTACTAATACAACTGAACAGAGTTGGGGTTGCTATGGTGTGGAAAACGGTAGTGGAACTGTAATTGATTGTATTTTCAAAGTTAATATAAATATATTAAGTACAAAACAATACATTAGAATAATGCAAGTATTTAAAAAAGCTCTCTAATACAACACCAGCAAAACTGGGGTAAAACAAAATAGCAGTAATAGTGAAACAAGGCAGAGAAGGATAGAGTGATGAATGAATGGAGATAAAAATTGCATCACCTATTAAAAGTTTTGGGGAATAAAATTGTCTAAACCTTGCAATTAAAGGTCAGCTGATTTTGCACTACGATGAGACTCGCTGGGACAGATATTCCACAACTGGAGCACCACAACATTAACAACAACAACAACAACAACAACAACATTTTGAGGGTTGGAGAGCCTTGTATAGGATCTCTGATAGGGTTCAAAGGATGGAGAGGTTCATATGGAGCAGGTTGCAGGGGAGGGGAAATCAAACAGGTAATGTGCATTGCGTGAAGACATCCCTGCCCCCTCTCTGGTGTGTACAACAGCATGCATGCAAATACAACTTGGAATGCAGTATTTGTGTGCGTGTGTTGCATTTTAAGTCTCTAATGTGTACATAGCCTTAGTTGGACCCAACCCATACAAAACAAACTCTAGGAGAATTTCGACTTTCTCTTCTTCCAAGTTCTATTTCAGCGGAATTTCCCTTACAGTTTTTACTGTTCCTTCTCTGATGAGCATGGACTGTAATGTATTACAGGCACACATTTTATAGGCTGGGTTAATGTGAAAGATTGTATAACCTGATCTCCAGAACACAGCAAATTGCAGGTTAAAAGCACGCCATACACTGCTACTAGTTACCACATCAGCAGTTCAGATATGCACTTATGATTTAAGTCTCTGTGACCTGAGTCCCCCCTCCCCCCCAATGCCATAACTTTAAAAGCAAACCAGGGTTTGGGCTGTCTAGAACTACAATGTGAGCATTATAACGGCCTTGCTCTCGGAGCCATTAAGCCATCTCCAGCACTCTTTTGTACTACATTAAAATAATTCCCAGTAGACAATAAACCTAGACCCCTCGTCTGTGAATCAGAAGCATTAACTGGTTGACGGGCCGGCTAACAATGGGCTTTGTGGGAAGTCTGACATTACACAGGGGCTCATCATCATAGTAAAGTAATTAACAGATACTTAAAGGAATGTACATTTAAGCTCAGAAAACCTGTTAAGGGACTTCCTAAGTGGGCTGCTACGGTTCCCCCCCACTTTCCACCTCTCCTTTTTTATGACCAGGTAAAAAAGGAGTGCAGAGCTCAAATCCAATCTGAAAGTAGCTCAGCAGTCATTAGGTTCTCTATCAGCACAAAGCTCTCCCCATTCAACATTTTACAACTCTTGAGAGCCGCTCCTGACTTAAGATTTAGAGTAAATAAACAGTTCTGCTCCGACTTCTGTAGAAGCCAAGGAGCGGAAAGACCAGGGAGATACTTCTTCAGCAAAGATGTGGTACTGAGCAAATCACAGGGGAGGGGGAGAATGAGATTAACTTTTTAACAGACAGAAAAAGATATTGTCCGACTAAATTCCGTTCCCCATCCCTAGATACAACTCTCAGTCTGGCTGTAACATAGCCATTGTGCATGTTTTGTCACGAAAGACTGTAGACTAATCTATACTGGTGAGTTATAACGTTATAAATGTGTTATAAAATGTGACACCGTGGGGTCTCTGTACAGCAGTCAATTGAAAATTGCATTGAGAGCTATATAACGTGGTGGTGGTTGTTTTTAGCATTTTTTTTAGATCAGCCCCATGCTACCCATTTTTGACTCCTAGGTTGGAACCTTCTGAACCTTTTCACCACCACCCGCCATTCTTGCTGCCCACCTATCATCAGTGAGCTTTCAAATGCTTATATTAAAAACAAACTATTTTGTCCTGAAAAAGCAAAACATGCAGTATATGTATGGCAGTTACATACCTGGTTACAGCAGAAAAGGGGTTTCATGCAGGGCCCTTTCCATAGCCTTTTGGTGTGTGGCAGTTGCACCAGAGAGACAGAAAGGTAGATTAGATACTGTAGCTAATGCTTAGTAGGTGCAGGAACAAAGGAAGCTTGAATATAAAGGAATAAATAAGCAAACTTAGTGTCAGTTACAGGTAGGTAGCCGTATTGGTCTGCCGTAGTCAAAACAAAATAAAAAATAAAAAAATCCTTCCAGTAGCACCTTAGAGAACAACTGAGTTTGTTATTGGTATGAGCTTTTGTGTGCATGCACACTTCTTCAGATACCAGTAGTGTCAGTTGAGAGTAGTGTCAGTTCAGTGCTGGTGGTTGCTAGGTTGCGGGGGTCCTTGTGACACGCCCTTCATTGTGACACTTCCCTCTGCTGGCTCCTTGGTCCTCTAGAGGCATAGCGATCTCCTTTGGTTTGATCATTCAGCGAATGAGAGAGAAGGTGGATGGAGATGTAAGTAGACTTTCTTATCAGCATCTGCATTGTGTGCTGGACTCCATGGCAGTCTTAGGGAATATTTAAAAGATTAAGATCAGGAATAATTTGAATGCTTCAGCCATCCCTACTGGGCATCTTTATGACTCCACCCACTGTTTTGTAACAGTGAAGGGAAGTGACTGTGGGTTCTGCTTACACTTTAGGAAAAGGAAAACTAATAAGATGTCACGCCTTGGAAAAGTGCGTTCTTTTCAGGCACTTGATAACTCGCCATGGGAGCATTAAACATGCCCTCTGGAGAGGGTAATATCTTGCATTGTCTTCCTCCCCTTCCTGCCTCCCAGGGCCCATCTTTCAAAGGACAGCCAAGGTACAAAACCCTTCAGCATGCTGATGTTTCTTCTATAGTATTATTAGTATGTGGTATTTGATGTTTCCCTTTTAAACATCCCTTCTCCACATTAAGCAAACCCACCTCTTTCAATGAGATGATGAGAATTGTCTTATAATACCCAGAAAATGCTATTCTGGCTATAGTATTCAAGCACTCTCTTCACAGGATACCCATTATGATATGCCTAGGAAAGTGAATACATTTTGAGCTTTGAGTTGTGAATGCCCAAACCAGTTTAGGGCTGTAGATCAGGAGAGTCCCATTTCTCACATTTTAACAGGCCTTCTCTGCAGTGGCTTCCTGTCTGTGGAATGCTCTCCCCTGGGAAGTTCGCCTGGTGCCTTCATTTATACCCCTTTAGGTGCCAGGCAAAAACGTCCCTTTTTAAGCAGGCCTTTGGTTGACCTGATTGACACCCTATACCCTTTTAAAATGTGGCTCTTTTCGGGGGGGGGGGGTGTTGTTGGGTTATTGTTCTTATTTTTGATTTTATACATTGTGATCCTTTTTGTGAACCACCCTGAGACCTCTGGGAATAGGGCGTTATATAAATTCAAAAAATAAAATAAATAAATAGAGCCTTACTGCCCCCAACAGTAAGGCAGAACATACCCCTCATGTCTAGTAACCACTTACACCCTTGTTTGTCTTCCATTTCATCTTGACCCAAACACAATTCACAGCTGTCATGCACACAGCCCTTCCATGCAGTCATAAGGACCATTTAAAAAGATATGAACCGCTGTAATTCCACTCCAAAGAATGGAATTACACCCCCAAGTGATATCATCTGTGGACTTGGGCCATGGGCGTTAACCTTGGTATGAATAATGGTTGAGGAATTCAAATTTATGCAGGAATCCAACATTTTGGAGTCTACCTAGCGTGAGATCTAAAGGCAGTTGCATACCAGAGCTGAACATTTGAGAGGAGTTACTATGACGGAAGTCTCCAAAGCATGCCCGCCGTAGTTTTGTGCTGGAACCCTGTAAAGAAGTACCATATGTGCAGTCATGTCAGGGTGAGTTTTCTAAGAGCTGAATGCATCAAGAAAATAGAGGCAACTGCACTGGGAACTAGAGAGGGCTGGCGACAGGGGCTGGCATGGTGTGCGATTATATGAGGGAGGTGGATGGAAGGACGTTTGGAAGGGAGACGTCGTCATGAGGAGGCTTGACTGGTTTTCATTATAAACAAGAAGAATGAATGGCAACGCAGGTTTAGACATGCGAGAAAGGGAAGGGTGGAAAGAATAAACCTTGTAAGCCACTCTTTTTGAAGAAAATACAATTATTATTTGAGCTCAGGTGGCCTCAGTGGCTCGAAGTGCCTTCCATCAGCTTTGGCTGGTGGCCCAGCTACACCCCTATCTGGACAGGGGCAGCCTAACTACTGCTGTCTATGCTCTGGTAACCTCCAGGTTAGTTTACTGCAATGCGTTATATGTAGGGCTGCCTCTGAAGACGGTTCAGAAACTTCAGCTGGTGCAGAATTCAGCGGCCAGGTTGCTCGCCGGAGCAAGACGGTTTGAGCATATTACACCGATCCTGGTCTGTCTGTACTGGCTACTAATCAGTTTCCGTGCCCAATTCAAAGTGCTGGTTTTGACCTATAAAGCCTTAAACGGCTAAGGACCGCCTCTTTCCATATGAACCTGCCCAGACCCTGAGATTAACAGGGACATGTTTCCCTTGTCTCTCTCTTGACAGCGGTAATCATACCGGGCGACCAAAGTAGTTTCTGTGCCAAAACCAGGCCTAAACCCTGATTGAAATGGATCCAGAAAATCCGTTTCTTTCAAAAGCATCTTGATCTGGTCCGCAACCACTCACTCTAGAACCTTGCCCAGGAAAGGGAGATTAGTAACTGGGTGGTAGTTAGTTAGGTTTTCTGAATCCAGGAAAGGTTTGCGAGCATACGGGCAAAAAGAATAAGACAATGCATATTAGCAAATGCTCACATTATCATTTTTGAGATGGAAATGTTTCTGACTTTAGTTAAGACATGCAACCCAACAGCTTTAGAATAAGTTGTTGTTCCTGGACAAATGCAATGGATGGCATTCTGTTGTTGTTGGTTTTTTGTTTGGTTTTTCTTTTCATGAAATCTAGACTGTCATGAACCAGACATACATAATTATATTATTTGCCTCATGCAAGTGAACAAGAATAAATTAAAAGTGGACATGTTGCAACAGGACTGTTGACATTATATACCAAGTCTGCTTATTGTCATAAGACACTCTTAACCTTTAAGCCAAAATCTTTCAAAACTATTAGTGTTAAATCTCACAGCTGTTGTCAAATTTCTCCAGTTCCCTGGTTTATGCATTGGGCTTTATTTGAAATGTTTGGTGTATTTGTGTATATAACTTTCTGCAAGCTGCCCTTTGAAAGCTCCAGGGATTTAACATGAAGGCTGAGCCAGATCAAAGGGAACAAAAAGTTAACAAATTAGGAGAAAAACGTTCCAAAATGAATGTTTAACCCATTTAAATATTTAGCAGTATTTGCATTGGATAGTTCCCCCCCTCCCATATTTAAACAAGATGTATTCCTTAAATAAATGGGGCTAAGAGAACGTTCGTTAAAACATAAACAAATGCTGATCTGCATCCTGTAAAGACTTATGAGCATCCTGAATTGTATGCCAGGTTCACGAAGCCTTTCAGATGTTAGAGAACGCAACTTCCACCATCCCTGATCGTTGGCCATCTTGGATGGGGCTGATGGGTGAACACTTCAAAATATGTAGAAGGCACTGGGCTGGAAAAGGTTGTAGCAAGTCAGACCTCACCTGGAATACTGTGTCCAGTTCTGGGCACCACAGTTCAAGAAGGATACTGACGAGCTGGAACATGTCCAGAGGAGGGCAACCAAAATGGTAAAAGGCCTGGAAATGATGTCTTATGAGGAACGGCTTAGGGAGCTGGGTATGTTTAGCCTGGAGAAGAGAAGGTTAAGGGGTGATATGATAGCCATGTTCAAATATATAAAAGGATGTCATATAGAGGAAGGAGAAATTGTTTTCTGCTGCTCCTGAGAAGAGGACACGGAGCAATGGATTCAAACTACAAGAAAGAAGATTCCACCTAAACATTAGAAAGAACTTCCTGACAGTAAGAGCTGTTCGACAGTGGAATTTGCTGCCAAGGAGTGTGGTCGAGTCTCCTTCTTTGGAGGTCTTTAACCAGAGGCTTGACAGCCACCTGTCAGGAATGCTTTGATGGTGTTTCCTGCTTGACAGGGGGTTGGACTGGATGGCCCTTGTGGTCTCTTCCAACTCTATGATTCTATGATTCTAATAGGACCTCAGAAGACATTGCATGGGGTGCTTGGCTCCTTCTGACCTGCAACTGCCCCAATACATCTTCCTGTTGATGTCTAATAAAGGAAACACATGATGTGACACCATACAAGCCCTGTATGCTGGAGCAAGGCCACACTTAGAAAGGGGTGCCCAGAGCAGACATCAGCAGCAAAACCTGTCATGGGGCCCCTGCAGAATTTTAGGGAATGCCAGGTGCTGATACAAGTCTTGCCCCTTCTAAAGCGATCTAAGCATGTGGCTACAACCACCTCTTTAGTCATGTGTTGTGTGTGAAGCCATGCTTTCTTTTGTCTGTCCTGAATCTACTGCCCATCGCTAAGTGATCCCAAGCTGTAGTAGTATTAAGGGAGATCTTGTGAGTGGTGTCTCTGTGTGTATCTCTCCACACACACACACACACCCCTTGTCTAATTATATATAAACTTTTCTCATGTCCTTCTTTAATTGTCTCCACCACCCAAGCAACAGAGGCTCATCCACACTATATATTTAAAGCAGTATCGTTACATTTTGAACAGGCATGGCTCCCCCGAAAGAATCCTGCAACGAGTAGCTTGCTTAAGGCTGCTGAGAGCTGTGAGGATACCCCTATTCCACACAGAGAGCTACAATTCCCAGGGTGGTTTAGCAACCAATCCCTCTTCCCAGGGAATTATAGCAATCAGAGAGGACTAGAAGCCTCCTTTAATGTGTGTTTGTGTTTGTGTGTGTGTGTGTGTGTGTGTGTGTGTGTGTGTGTGGTTAATATGTAATTTTGACAAGGTAATAATCATAAATAAATAAGAATTAAAATATGCACCCCACCACCGAGCCCATTCCATTGTAACCATGCAACCTCCCAAAATTTCAACACCACTTGCAATGGTTTGAACCTTTTCCGTTTTAACAGTACAAATTCTACAAACACCCTCCATATCTCCTGACTAGAGGCCTCCTGACCATGCTCAGCAGCCTTAACAGGATACAGTTCCCACAATTCTTTGGATGGGGGGATCAATTTTTAAAAGGCAAAATTGAGGCGGGGCTGTACTTAGACTGTGCATATGTGTCTGGAGGTTTGAGAGTGTAAACTGTGGCCACTGAAAGCTATGTAATTATTTATTATTTATTATTGTTATTGTTATTTAATTTTATTTGTACACCACCCATCTGTTTGGGTTTCCCCAGCCACTCTGGGCAGTTTACAGCATATAAAAAAACATAGCAAAGCACCAAGCATTAAAAACCTCCCGATACAGGGCTGCCTTCAGATGTCTTCTAAAAGTTGTGTAGTTCTTTATCTCCTTGACGTCTGAAGGGAGGGTGTTCCACAGGGAGGGCACCACTACCGAGAAGGCCCTCTGCCTGGTGTGTTGGAGAAGGACAAGGGTCAGGGCCAGACTGTGGACAAAGATGCTTTGCTGATCAGAATGAGAGCAACTCTCTCGTTCCTTTCAGTCTAACAGGAAACTGTCTTATAAGTGAGTCAGAACAATGGTTCATCTAGCTCAGTGTTTTCTACAGACACTAGGATCTCGGACATGAGCTTTTCCAGCCTTACCTGGGGATGTTGGATATTGAACTTCTTCTTCTTCTTCTTCTTCTTCTTCTTCTTCTTCTTCTTCTTCTTCTTCTTCTTCTTCTTCTCCTCCTTCTCCTTCTTCTAGTTTATATACCGCCCTATACCCGGAGGTCTCAGGGCGGTTCAAAGAAAAGATCACAACACATATAATCAGAATAAAAACAACAACCCAATAACACCCTCCCAGAAAAGACCCACATTTTAAAAGGGACAGGCCTAGACAACCTTGGCTCTCCAGATGTTTTGGGACTACAATTCCCATCATCCCTGACCACTGGCCCTGTTAGCTAGGGATCATGGGAGTTGTAGTTCCAAAACATCTGGAGAGCCAAGGTTGCCTATGCCTGGTATAGGATGTCCAACAGATCAACCAAAGGCCTGGTTAAAAAGGAACATTTTTGCCTGGCACCTAAAGGTGTGTGACGAAGGTGCCAGGCAAACTTCCCTGGCATACCACTACAGACAAGGCCCGTTTTCATGTTGCCACCCTCCGGACGTCACACAAAGGAGGGCCTCAGAAGATGATCTCAGGGTCCAAGTAGGTTCATAAGGAAAGAGGCAGTCCTTGAGGTATTTTTGCCTGCAACTTGAGGGCTTTTGTCTGCAAAGCAGCTGCTCCAGCACTGAGACATAGCCGTTCGTCCAGTGAATGTTGCAGAGGGCGAGGTGAAAAATGTTGTACTAAACATGAGCAAGGCAACACCCCCAGGCTTGTTGCTGGAGTCCACAGCCAGGAACATCAGGAGTGATCTGAGAAAGGCAGGTGCCTTTTTATCCAGGACTGCAACCAGCAAGCCCTTGTTTGGAGCTGTTTGGAAGTGTCTGAATACCATGTGTAGAATTTTCCTTTGGCATCAGCTTGAAGGGAAACAACCAGAGTCATCACTTCCTTGTCACGGCATGAATTTGCTTCTGCTGGCCACTAGCTTTCATTTCTTTCTTTTTTTTAAAGTGCTTTTAGCCAGAACGTTTTATACCAATTTTGTGGTTGGTTGATTTTAAGATTTCTTAATGCACAGCAAAAGTAAGCAGGGGATAGATGCAGCTGCCAAAGAAATGGGAAACATCTCAACTCCGTTTGGTTAATTCCTAGAAGAGAATTTGTAATATCATTTCTATTTGCACTATTCATACGTTAGGTTTCATACATATCTTTCGTTTCATGGAACAATTTGTCTTTGCCATTCTTAGATACTGGGGGCGGTATGGCAGGCATCACAAGCCACTACTGTGTTATTCAATTACATGTGTACTAGCGAGGAAAATGTAATGCAATTTTCTAACATTCAAAACAATACAATAGAAATGTGTTGCTCACAATGTTGCATGAACGTACTAAATTGCTTTGGAACCGAGCTGCCAGTTTAAATTTTTAATCGTCTGCCAATCATATTCAGTATCCGAATATCACAACAGTTATTTCTTCCTCGTCTGGGGGTGAACATTTTGGCAAGGAGTGGTGAAAAATAGTCTCTCCCCCCCCCTCCATTTTTAAGGAACTACTTCTGGCACTGCCATGAATGTTCAGGCAAAAAATAACTAGCTTTGGCTCAGGTCATATAATATGGGATGGTGGTAATGACACCCTACAGCTGCTTTCCAAGGCCTACGAAGCCTGCTATTCTGATAAGTCAGCCTTCCTCCTTCCTCTGTCTTGCAAAAAACAAAGAAATAGGCCCCTAAAACACACACACACACACACACACACACACACACACACGTAATGGAAATTGGTTTGATGCTGTTTAAAACAAGACCAAAATTGGTTCTTTCCTATTTCTCTTCAGTTTTATGAGTCTCTAGACCATCCGATAGTCACATTTCTAAGCTTTTCTCCGTGACCAAGAGGTCGTTTTTAGAAAGTGAAATTTGAGTGTGTTCCTAATATTATCACGAACCAGGCAGTCTAGGGCCTTTTTATAAGGCCTTTGTGATAACAGCATGACTAATACCACGGTCACATGGCTTGGCATGGTGAGATTCCTCCTGGCTAACAAGAGGAGCCAAATGTGGAGACGAGAGCCTGGGAGAGAGAATACAGTCCTGTCCAATCCCTTCTCTATATGCATTGCAACCATCCTTAAGGGACTGAGGCAGGACACCTCCAATGCTTAAAAAGCAGTGAGGTCATTTCCCCCTGCTATGTTTCATGTCACATTTGCACATTGCTGTACACACCAGAGATGGGAGTGGGGATGTCTTCAACTAATTCACATTTCCTATTTGGGTCCCCATTCCTGTATCCCCCAGAATTTCATGAACCTGTCATCTGCACAAGAGCTGTAGCCAGTGTGGTGTAGTGGTTTAGAGCAGTAGACTCATAATCTGGGGAACCAGGTTCGCGTCTCCGCTCCTCCACATGCAGCTGCTGGGTGACCTTGGGCTAGTCACACTTCTCTGAAGTCTCTCAGCCCCACTCACCTCACAGAGTGTTTGTTGTGGGGGAGGAAGGGAAAGGAGAATGTTAGCCGCTTTGAGACTCCTTCGGGTAGTGATAAAGCGGGATATCAAATCCAAACTCTTCTTCTTCTTCTTCTTCTACATATCTCAACTTAACCGAGATGTGTGGCTTAGATTAGATGCTATTTTTGGAGAGGGGGGTGGTTAACAAATCTAATACAGTGGAACCTTAGTTTTCGAGCACCTCGGAAGTCGAACGTTTTAGCTTTTGAACGCTGAAAACCTGGAAGTAACTGCTTCGGTTTTCAAACGCTTTTCGGCAGTCGAACGTGCCACACGGCTTCTGTATTGAGTTTTCTGGATGTAAATGCTTCCAGAAGTGCATGCTTCGGTTTTCGAAAGTTTTGGAAGTCAAATGGTCTTCCGGAACAGATTACATTCGAAAACTGAGGTTCTACTGTATATAGTTCTGTGCAGTAATAATAATAATAAATTTTATTTATACCCCGCCCTTCCCGGTTTAAAAACTGGGCTCAGGGCGGCTAACAGCAAATATAAAAATTGATTAAAATGTGACTTTAAAACAGCATAGAATACAATATAAAATGCACCATCAATATCAATAAAATTCAAAAATTCAGGGGTTATTTTTGGAAGAAAAAAACCTAGTCAGTAGACATCGAATGATCACCAGGGCTAACTGGCCAAGTTGGTCCTACTAGGGCAATCAAGGAGACCAGGGAAGAATTTAAATGTGGGGTCCCAGAAAGGGTTTCTTCATAGAAGAGGAAAGGGAAAAGGGAATAGAGGATCAGGCTAATTTAAGGTTAACAGATTTTTTTCAATCTCTACATCAGTCCTGGGCTGGATCTACACTGAGCTATTTAACATTATTTCCCCTCTATTGGAACAATATTAGATATGCCGTTCTAAAACATCACAGGGCATACTTGTTAATTAAATAGTTTTTTACCTCGTTTCCCCCCATTAAATGTAGTAATACCCGGCCACACCATTGTCCAAAATGCTGTTTATTTCGCTGATGCTGGTCGCTGGTTGCCCTGCCCCGTCCTCTGTTGTCAAATTTTAATTCTCCTATTCTCTCTTCCTCCCTCCCATTCGAGGGGGGTCAGAGTTTGAATACAGTAAAAAGAAAGAAAGTAAAACGTCACATAGGGACATATGAGCCATGTTTCACCAATATAGCAGCATAAAACGATTAAAAATTAAGTGATAAAAATGACAAGGCAGTAGCAGTAGTAGTAGTAGTCGTAGTCGTAGTAATTTATTATTTATACCCCACCCATCTGGCTGGGTTTCTGGGCAGCTCCCAACAGAATATTAAAAACATGATAAAACATCAAACATTAAAGACTTCCCTAAATAGAGCTGCCTTCAGATATCTTCTGAAAGTCAGGTAGTTGTTTATTTCCTTGACATATGATGGGAGGGCGTTCCACAGGGCAGCTGCCTCTACTGAGAAGGCCCTCTGCCTGGTTCCCTGTAACCTCACTTCTTGCAGTAAGGGAACTGCCAGAAGGACCTCGGAGCTGGTCCTCAGTGTCCGGACTGAACGATGGGGGTGGAGACGCTCCTTCGGGTATACTGGGCTTAAGCTGTTTAGGGCTTTAAAGGTCAGCACCAACACTTTGAATTGTGCTCAGAAATGTACTGGGAGTCAATGTAGGTCTTTCAGGACTGGTGTTATATGGTCTCGGCGGCCACTCCCAGTCATCATTATGACTCCCAGTAACGCATTATGAACGTAAAAAGTAGGACTTTGTGTGTCCATCTTTGTTAACAAAACCATTCCTTAACCTTTCCTTAACGTTAAAATCCATGAGTGCAGATCCACCCCTGGCCATCATGGCCAATGTTCAGAGAGGATGGGATTCCAAAACATCTGGAAGGCACAGAGTTGGCTATCCCTGCTCTAGGCCAAACTGTGAGAAATGCTGCTTGGGGGGGGGGAGGGAATTGTGCCTAGAAATAAAGGGATTTGGCAATGATTGTATTAAAGGCATTTCACCTCTGTTTGAACAATTCACTTACTGGCAGATATACACGCACACAAAATAGGCCCGTTTGTGAGACCCAATTGCAGATTTCATTAGGAGATAAGGGAGTTTGTTTACTTAAGGAGAGAAACAGGAAGATATACTGCAGAAAACATATGGTTGCGATTTAATTTATGCTTTATCATTTTTCATTCTGACATTAAAGCTGCTATGCTGGGAGGGGGAGAGCACTGTACACTGTACAATGTAATACAAAATGAGGGTTCCTTTCTCCTTGCCAGAGGAAACGTGATTCAGAAACAATTTGGGGGCAATTGTAAGGTGATATGGCACAGAAAACCAGAAGCTATTGTAACCTGAAAGATCATTTCTGGACAGTATAATACTTGTTGGAAAAGGACTTGTGAAAACATGAAGACATGGCTTTCTAGGCCCTGAGAGTTCAAGAACTTGAAAATATTGGGGGGGGGGGAGCAACCATTCTTGAAAAGCAACACAGTTTTCTTTTTTCTTGCTAGTATTTCTTGTTAGCCATTTGTTTAACGTCTGCAAACACAACACGCACACAAAGAGGGTGAGAGGGAGAAAGATTAATTGCCTGCTACATCTAGGAAATGTGACTGGGATACATGGTACAGAATTTGACCTTTTAAATGCTTAGGTTAAAGAGACGGGCTTTTGGATATCCGAAAGCCACACAACTGTTACTGTTCAGTGGCATGCAAATTAGTATTTCCAACAAGTACAACAATATTGTGATTTCTTGTCACAGTTGTGATTTTGCAAAAAGTGTTCTTCACTGAGTCTATGGGAAAATCCAGAGTCTATTGTGCCAGAATCCAAAGAGGTCAAGGAATGGGTGGAGTGGGTTTAAATAGCTCCTGCATCCATCCCTCTCCCAACACTAGTGTGTTATATATCCACACGCACAATGTCTCCTACCTCTGGATAGCCCCAAAGGCCTCACAGTGGGCTAGTGTCTTCGGGCACGATGGTGGAACATAATTGTTTTCAGTCAAGTTGGCTTTGGGTGGCAAATGTGGGGAGGAAAGAGGAGGAAAACCAACCCCATTGGGTTGGTTCCAGAGAGGGGTGGACTTTGGTAATCTTTCGTAACATGGCACCCTGTGCGAGATCAACATTTGGTTCCTCCAGTTGGGTCTTCTCAATTATGGATCTTCTCAATTTTGCACCCCATAAGCTCGGTGCCCTGTGCAGGGGGAACCACCCACACCTATGCTGTCCCAGAGTTGGTTGCATTTGGGTCCCATTGAAACCAGTGGGTTCAGTGAGTCAAGACTATTTACATTGATTTCCCTGTGACTTTAGTGGGACTAAGGCTGCACTTAAAGTACTGTATCTACTTACCTGGCAGTAATCTCCACTGAACTGAGTGGAGCTTTCTTCTGCATAGACATATCTAGGATTGCTCTGAAACTTGCTGTGATTCAACCACTTGTACTTGGCACAATATTGCTCTTTTGAGAGGGTGTGGATTATAATCAAATAAATAAACCCTGATTCTAGCTCTCTCACTAGCCACCTACATTAATAATACCCCAGAGACTGTGGACAATTATACTAAAAAGAACTTGCCAGTGTCCTTACTATTTCCCCTTTTGGGGGTCCCTGGCATGCTCAATAGCTTTTGGTGGACGACAGTGCTTCAAAGAAATGCTGGCTTTGCCGCATGCGATCTCCCCCTCAGCAAAAAAAGATTCAGATAGTGGGAGGGGAAATGGCTTAATCAGGAGCTCCAAATTTCAATGCCTCCTGATTGGGTGTGCTTTTCAACAGCAGACATTAGAAATGAGTTTTGCCAAATACAACTTCAGTATAAGTGTGTGTGAGAGAGTATGTGTGTGCAGACGTCTGCGTGTCCATGTAGACTTTGCCATTGAAAGGCAGCAGCTATACTCAATGGGCATCCCAGGTCAAAGGTTCCTTCATCCTCCTCCCTTTATTTATTTAACACACACCCTATCCTTTCTTCCAATGAGCTGAAGGCACCATATATGGCTTGTGGTTGGGTTGAGAGACAGATAATGACCCAAGGTCATCTAGTGAGCTTCATGCCTCAGTGGGAATTTGAACCTGGTTCTTCCCCTTAGCAGCTCAATACTTTAAGCAACACAGCACACTGGGTTTTTCCTACACCAAAGCATACCACAAAGCCTACTTCAGCCACTGCACCAGCCCCCCAGCTTGTGGTGGTGCTGACTTTCTATGGGATGAGGTAGGGCAGAATTGATGCTTTTGAATTATGGTGCTGGGGGAGACTCTTGAGAGTCCCATGGACTGCAAGAAGATCAAACCTATCCATTCTGAAGGAAATCAGCCCTGAGTGCTTACTGGAAGGACAGATCCTGAAGCTGAGGCTCCAATACGTTGGCCACCTCATGAGAAGAGAAGACTCCCTGGAAAAGACCCTGATGTTGGGAAAGATGGAGGGCACAAGGAGAAGGGGATGACAGAGGACGAGATGGTTGGACAGTGTTCTCGAAGCCACCAACATGAATCTGACCAAACTGCGGGATGCAGTGGAAGACAGGCGTGCCTGGTGTGCTCTGGTCCATGGGGTCACGAAGAGTCGGACACGACTAAATGACTAAACAACAACAACAAGCGCAGGGCAATCACTGGGTTGGTGGGGGTGGCTTGTATTCCCCACCACTGGTTCCCCCTCACCAGCCTGGTGCTCCCTCCCCACCATCCTGCCCTGCCCCCTCCTGGTCCTGGCAAGTCGCTGAATTGCCATGGCCAGGAAGATGACAGCGATGGTGGGGCTATCTCCTCATGGCTGTTCCATGTGGAGTGGTTCGCGAACACCTGAAATGCATTTTCATGAGAGCAAACTTGAGACTAACAATAAAGGCCAAACTGTCCATTGGATGGATGGGAAATCCTACCATTTCTGTAGCTGCCAGTTTTCAGGATCTGGGAATGAGGGAAATTAATTTAGCAAGCAGGACTGCGATTTTGACTCTCAGCTGGAGGAGAGGAGCTTGACTCCATCACCCTCCAGAGATTAAAAACTTTTAAAGTACATGCAAGTTGCCAGCCCTATCCCCACTGGAATAGGGCCTGTATCCACTTGCCTTTAAAACACACACACACACAACAACAACAACAACAACAACAACAACAACAACAACCCTAAAGAGACTGGGCAAGTCTCTCCACCTCACCCTACACACAAGCATTATCTCTCTCGCTGCTTCCACAGCTGCGGCACTGGTATATTTACTGCAGGAACATTATCGGCGTATGGTAGCTTCATTAAAATGGCAGATAATCAAGCAAGAGTTCGCTGGCTGTCTCTATACTTGGCTTTTCAGCTTAGAAGCTTTATTATATAAGCCTGAGATAAGTCCTTCTTGGAAGGATGTGATCCAGAGAAGCAGTAGATTTTCCATTCCTTAAAGTCTTAAAAATCCAACACCGTGGTGATAAAATGGACTGTGCACTTTGAAACATCTCTCTTTCTTTCTTCCTTTTTTATAAAAAAAAACCTGTGCTCACTTTCCTCAGAGCATGTCTCTTGTTCTGCCTCATCCCCACCCCGCTAGCTTGCAGCGATCTTCCCCGTTGAACACCAATAAAAGTCTCAACAGATTTAAAGTCTGCCATTAAATATTTCCATGTTTGGGGGGATTTGATGGCATTAATGTAATAGAATAATGGACTCTAAGTAGTTCCATCAGTAAATAATCTACAATTAGGGAGTTTGCAGACTGATAGAAAATAAATAGACGAATTTTGTATAATTAAGCCACAATCAAATACCTTCCTATATACGAGTGATAAAGTGTTCCGTTGGGCGATGGCCATATGCGGAGGCTTTCATTCCTTCCAAAGAACTAAATTCCCCAAGTGCCAAGTTTACACAAGAGGATAGTTAGCTAATAGAACTGATGGGTCTCTTTCTTCACCGTAATTGCCTGAGCCAGGGGTGCTCTTAGGGTGCACTCTGCTCAGTGGATAATGGAAATGCAGACTCTTTTGAACAACTACTCACTGGGCAGTGGATAAGTAGAAATGCATTTGCATCAGCCATTGCAATTTATATACATAACACATCAAAAGTATAAAAAAACCCCACCACTGAAAGGTATAAAACTGCCAAATTAAATTTTATACTGATTAAGGCTCACACAGGGGTCAGCAAACTTTTTCAGCAGGACTGTCCCTCAGACCTTGTGGGGGGCCGGACTATATTTTGAAAAAATAATACTGAACGAATTCCTATGCCCCACAAATAACCCAGAGATGCATTTTAAATAAAAGGACACATTCTACTCATGTAAAAACACGCTGATTCCTAGACCGTCCACGGGCCAGATTTAGAAGGCGATTGGACCAGATCTGGCCCCAGGCCTTAGTTTGCCTACCCATGGCTCAGAGGCTACTTCTCAGCCTTTTTGGCTAACATCAAGTGTAGTATCGCTGTTGGCATTTTTTGTAACAACACACCACTTAATAAACATGACTGCAGGGTGTACTGTGAGTAAAACTGCTCTTACCTCTTCTTTGTTATAAATCACATACAGTGTCCTTTCCTTTCCTTTCCTGAAAATAAAACAAAATGAGTTTTTAGCATCAGCTTCTGCAACTATGGCCTCCTGTCACAAGTCACACCTGAACTGGGCAACCCAACAACTTCACTCTGCTGGTCTTCCACATATATACATACCCAGACTTTGTATTCTGGTCCTACCATAATGTGAGTTTGGATCAACTGCACTGAGACTTTGATTTTTCTCCCAGTACAATGTGCATAGTAAAATTATTTTTTGACAGATATACTACTCGACAGAGATAGGTCTATTTTTCAAAAACCAGGATGAGTAATGGGGTGATTTATTCAAATACCCATGAGAAGAAATGGCTTAAATCAAAGGGAGGAAGAGTAGTTTGTAAAATGCCACGATGTTATGCGAAATCCAGACCTACCTCGTTTAGGAAGCCTGTGCAAACCTATTCAGAAATAAGCTCCATTGAGTTCAGTGATGCCTACTCCAAAGGAAGCATTGCATATAGGATTGCAGCCTGGGGGTACAATACTGTTTCCATCATCCTACCCCTCTAATATCCAACATATTCCCTGACTGTTTTGTTCTTTAGTTGTCCCTGTTCACTTATTGCACCCTGGGCATTTCCTGAATGTGCCTAAAGCCTTCTGAATTTCCTTGTAATTGTGGCTAACATCTTCTAAAGTGCCAACCGAACAAGCAGCGAAGGGATCTTTCCTCATCTGTTTTCCCCATTCATATCCCATATAAGAGACGGATAGCGGAAGAGAAAAAACAGCTGTCTAAAAACCCTAAGGTTGCATTGCCCTTGGATTATGTTGCCTTTGTGTCCCCCCCCCCCCCCCGCTTTTTTGGCAAAAGTTTAGATGTCCAAATAGCATAAAATAATACACATGCATCCAATCATATTTCAGAAGGGCAACATGTAGTATATGTTCTCTTAAAAATAGAAGATGTGATCGGGAAAGAACTGGGCCCTTACGTCCATCTGTTCTCAAAGCACATATGCTCAATTTTACTAGGCTAAATCTCGCCTCCATTCACTTGAAACTGACCTAGGCCACACAACGAAGCCTGAAATTGCATTCTGAAATGTTGGAGTGCTTGTGTGTGCATGGGACCCTTGCGGTCCATGAAAAGTCTCGATGAAATGGGGTTCCGAAACATGAGAAGCACTTGCATCACGTCCTTTCATGGCTCACGGATCAGGGCTTAGGCCACCACGATCCTCACCGAGAACCGTCTCCCTCCCTCAGGAGTACCGTGGGTATAAAGTAAAAATGTCAATTATTAACACCCAAAGTAAGTGCAGCGGGAGGAGAGAAATAAAATAATCGTGCGGCTTAACGGGCTGTGTGGAAGACGGAAGAGTTGTAATGGACGAGAAAGGGTCACGTTATGTTATTCTTCTGTTACCTAAGAAACTATCTTCAAAACAGAAGCCCTCATAAATACTCTGGAGAAGCATCAGACACTTTCCGCTGGAGGAAGATGTTGTGTGTATATGGCTTGGCAGGAGTTCATCTTGTAGAAGATAAACTAGTGAACAGAGCCAGGATTCTATTACTCTTGACCCTGACCTCTGGCTGCACACTGCTTCCAGTTGCAGTGTATCTTAGGAAGGAAGGAAAGAAGGAGACAGTACCCTTTCCCTTTGAACTTCTGCTTTTATATATCGTCCTCAACTAATCTTTCCTTGATATGCATGCTTCTAATATCATTCCCCCACCCCAATTTTTTAAAATAAATATGTGCATATATATTTTTTAAAAGACAACTTCTACACAGCTGGGATATATATGCAGAAGCCAACGTATGTGAGAGCCAGTGTGGTGTAGTGGTTAAGAGCGGTAGACTCGTAATCTGGTGAACCGGGTTCGCGTCTCCACTCCTCCACATGCAGCTGCTGGGTGACCTTGCGTTAGTCACACTTCTCTGAAGTCTCTCAGTCCCACTCACCTCACAGAGTGTTTGTTGTGGAGGAGGAAGGGAAAGGAGAATGTTAGCCACTTTGAGACTCCTTCGGGTAGTGATAAAGCGGGATATCAAATCCAAACTCTTCTTCTGCACTTTGGTTTTTCTGAGCTTTCTTAGCAAGGTCCTGTTGGGGGGCTTTCAATAGGCATTGGGTGTCAGGGACTGGCTGGAGGAGGAGGGGTGGTGGAAGCTGTCTGACCAACAAGATCCCCAAAGGAAGAGGACTTGGACCCTGGCTCTTGGTGGTGGGAAACCAGTCACACCCCAGAGGAGGGGGAAAGCTGGGAAACGCTGGAGGCTGGGAGCAGCCCACGGGAATCAGACTTGACAGCTCTACCAACAGAGCCACCCTGACAGCTTCTCTGCTGGCTGCCCTAAGCTGCCCCCCACTCCCAAAACAAGGCGTTTCCTGAATGTCACCGAGCAGAGAGCTAGGCAGAAACAGAGAAGGTCCCTTGGGGCTCTGCATAGACAGAGGGATGGGGCTGACACGAGGGCTAGAGAGTGAAGGGGGGGGGGGAGTTACAAGCCAGTCCAGGCAACTGCTTCATCTAGACAGGAACAACCCTTAGAAGTCTCCATAGGTCCTCTGTACTGCTTCCTTAATAAAGAAACTAATTGTAAGTCAACTGGCATGTCACCGTCTTCCTCTTTTCTGTGAACGACCTGTTCTCCCTTTCTGCTCCCTGACATCTGGTTGGCCGCTGTGAGAAGAGGATGCTGAACTAGATGGGCCTTTGGCCTCATCCAGCAGGGTTTTCCTTACATCCTTGACATAGGCAGCATTCTAGCCACAAGGAAAATCATACTCTATAGCAGGCATAGGCAAACTCGGCCCTCCAGATGTTTTGGGACTACAACTCCCATCATCCATAGCTAACAGGACCAGTGGTCAGGGATGATGGGAGTTGTAGTCCCAAAACATCTGAAGGGCCGAGTTTGCCTATGCCTGCTTTATAGGATGCAGGGCTGGTCTCAATTAAAGCGAGGCTGCCACCTCAGCCAGCTGTTTTGGGGCATCATGAAAGGTATTTGTCAGATATTTAATTTATATTTTTTGTCTTTTAACTGTCAGGGAAAGTTGTAGGTGGGATATTATGCCTCAGGTACCAGAATAATTCAGATTGCCGTGGTACTATGTGCTTTGACTCACAAGGTGACTCACTGACTGCCTCAGTGAGTAATAAAATGTCAAACATTAAAAACTTCCTGATACAGGGCTGCTTTCAGATGTCTTCTAATACTTGTGTAGTTCTTTATTTCCTTGACATCTGATGGGAGGGTGTTCCACAGGGTGGGAGCCACTACGGAGAAGGCCGCTTGCCTGGTTCCTGGTAACCTCACTTCTTGCAGTGAGGGAACTACCAGAAGACCCTTGGAGCTGGATCTCAGTGTCCGGGCTGAACGATGGGGGTGGAGACGCTCCTTCAGCATACATGACCAAGGCTATTTAGGGCTTTAAAGGTCAATGCCAACACTTTGAATTCTGCTCAGAAATGAACTGG
Organism: Darevskia mixta; assembly: GCA_034641385.1. Lineage (NCBI taxonomy): Eukaryota > Metazoa > Chordata > Lepidosauria > Squamata > Lacertidae > Darevskia > Darevskia mixta. Next base: position 4,608,138 of record JAWWNH010000207.1, read on the forward strand.
GAGCCAATGCAGGTCCTTTAAGACTGGTGTTATATGGTCGTGGTGGCTGCTCCCAGTCACCAGCCTAGCTGCCACATTCTGCATTAGTTGTAGTTTCCAAGTCACCTTCAAAGGTAGCTCCACATGGAGTGCACTGCAGTCATCCAAGCAGGAGATAACCAGAGCATGTACCACTCTGGCGAGACAGGATGCAGGCAGATAGGGTCTCAGCCAGCCAGAAAGAACTGGTAGACAGCTGCCCTTTTGGTAAAAAAACAAAACAAAACACACACACACACACAAAACACACCTGGGAATCATTGTCTATTCAGTTTATCCACACAATATGCCTTCATTGGTCCCTTAAAGGGAAGCATGTTTATGGAAACAGTCTTTGACATGCTTCATCAATGTGGATACAGATGGATCACAATGGTTGTCTAAGTCCCATTGGCTAGAGTTGTCTTTGGGACTGGCTGGATTTGTCCTTTGCTACAAAGGCATAAATGTATGCATCTCCATCTGTTGCCATTTGTTGTTGTATACTGCTGTTTTTATTTATTTGCTACATTTAATAGTCACCCCATATATTTATTTATTGCATTAGTCACCCCATATAACCATAGTTCTCTACGGAATGAACAAGCTGTGCATGACTAGGCGTGGTATTTTATTGACTTTCAACCTCACTAAGCCATTAAAAACTTAGGAAAGTGCAGTTTGTACGAAGGGTCCCACAGAATGGGTATACATTTTGAATAAACACCCTCTGTGTAATTGTGGAAAAGTTTGGGAAGCTAATGCATCATAGCCCAGATAAAGATCGCTGCTGCATTGCAGTTAAAGGCAACAAATATGTGTTGCAAAAGACTTTGCCCAAATGTTTAGCTTTGTTCAGAAACAGTCAATGTTAACACGGTAATTGCACATTGTTAATACTGGCTCTCTTTTTTTTATGACCTCGAATGAAATTGATATAAACAAACGCCTTCTGCGATGGTTTTTCTTCATCCTGGCTGTCTGCTTTTGGCTAGCAGAACAGTGAAACGTGGTATACCTAACAGAAAGGAGCCGTGGAAAATTTAAGGAGAAAGGATAGCTCTGTCATTGAAGCATGGGATAGAGTTTTTAAAAGCCCAGATTCAACTTTCAGGCATAAGATTTAAGTAAGTCTGCAAATTAGGGTAATTGTCGTCGTCCCTGCAATATTGCTTGGATTCACTTCTGCAATAACAGATATCTCAAGCTCAAGAAATACAGCAAGCAGGAGAGAGAGAGAGAAGTGTCTTTATTGCATCACCACCCGTCTGCACCAGATGTTGCAATTAATTACATGTTTAATTTCCCCTTCTGCCAAAGGACTCAGGATAGAGCACATGATGCTCCCCTCCCCCTTTATCCACACAGGTTATGCTGGGCTGCCCCAATGCCACACATTAAGTTTCATGGATGAGCTGAGATTTGAACCCCAGGTTCTCTTGGTCTGGGTTAAGCACTCTAGCCATTGCGATACACCGTGGACTAAAGGAATGCAATCCAACCATCTGCAGGAATCGCTCTGTTCTTCAGGGCTGAACACGAAAGCCGTGCTAATATCAAAGGCACTTTGTGGCTCAGTTAATGCCAGAGATATTTTGCCGCGGGATAATAATACACAGGGATAGCAATGGAAAGTAGTATAAGGTGGAAGTTATTAACACGGCCACAAATAGTTCTGTGTATGTGACACTGGAGTGTTAAGAACATTAGCATACTCTCCAACATTTCTCCAGTGAAAACAGGGACGTCCTATTCCACAATAATATTATTAATAATAATTTTACTATTTATACCCCAGCCACTCTGAGCAGCTTCCAAACATATACATAAGCATAATAAAACATTAAACATTTTTTTAAAAAACTTCCCTATGCAGGGCTGCCTTCAGATGGCTTGTGTGTTGGATAACTGCATACCCTCCAGCATTTTTCTGATGAAAATAGGGACATCCTAAGGAAAAGCGGGACATTCCAGGATCAAATCAGAAACAGCGACAGCTTCTGTAAATCTGGGACTGTCCCTGGGAAATAGAGAGACTTAGAGGGTCTGCATTAGGGAATCACATATCTGACCAAAGCAAAACAGACATGTTTTGATTTCTTTCTTTCCGTTCTGGAGTTGAAACAGCTTACTTTTTTAGAAAAGGAAAGCTGGGGTGGCAGCAGCGGTATCTAGTCCCAGGTGCTGTGGGTCCTCCTGAGGCTCTGAGTTCTCAGGCAGTGCCCCCACCTGGCCCAACCTTGCTGCTGGCCATGCTTAGTTGGCTACAACCCATTGGGTGTTCCTCAGTGAGAAGATCAATGATGGTGGACAAGCATCATAATTGCCAAGGAGCACTGAGTTTTTAAATTATGATTTTAATGTCCTGCTATTGAATTTTACTGTTTTAATGCATGTGTTAACTGCTCAGGGATCTTAGCTTAATGAAGCAGTTTAGAAATAAATAAATAAATAACAATACAGAGCAGATATGGAGATGGTGCAGGGGAGGAGAAAGAGGAATGTCATTGCACAACACTAATCCTTTCACCAGGGCAAAAAAATTACCCTTTGTCTGGAAAGCCGTTGCATAGAAGATGCTTAAGGATAGCTGTGTGCTTAAGTACTCCATTTAGTAAAATACTGGATTCATAAATATTTTGAATTTTGAAAGAGAGGTTTATAATGATCGGCTAAATACAAGTAGTGTGGAGGTGGTATTTTAACTCAGGTGTGCTGCAACAGAAAGTGGTGTACACATGTAGAAAGAAGGCTGTGAATTGTTGGCAAGATCTCATATTAATTCCTGGAGGTGCAACAGGAAGAGATAAAGTTGCTTGGATTAAAACAAGCTCCAGAAGCACCTGCAGTTTCCAAGCCTTCGGGGGGGGGGCAGTCCTTATTAAAGCCACAAAACTTTCATTTAGCAGTGTCCTTCAGCTAATCTGAGAAACGAGCTTTGAGGAGAGGGAAACCACCATCTAAATGCTTAATGAAAGCATTTAAGTCTTACTTTAAAGATAGGCAGATGGACTGCTATCTCCTAAACCTTTTGTCTAGAAGATGAGACAAGGAAGAACATCTAAAGGGCATGGTGACCGATCTACTAACTCAGCGGAACTGGTAGGGTAGAGCATCATTGACAAACAGGTGTTACTGTATATACACTCTTCAACATCAACTTTGTTGGACTGGTCATGTTGTGCGGATGCCTGATTATCATCTTCCAAAGCAACTACTCTATTCCAAACTTCAAAATGGAAAGTATAGTGCTGGTGGTCAACAAAAGAGGTTCAAAGACTCTCTCAAGGCAAGTTTTAAAAATGTAGTATAAACACCGACAACTGAGAAACAACAGCCTGCGAGCACTCCAATTGGAGAACAGCCTTTACCAAAGGTGTCATGGGCTCCGAAGACGCTTGAACTCAGGACGAAAGGGAGAAACGTGGTAAGAGGAAGGCACACTTGGCAAACCATCACAACGATCAACTCCTGCCCGGAAACCTATGTCTCCACTGTGGAAGGACATGTGGATCCAGAATTGGCCTCCACAGTCACTTACGGACCCCCTGTTAACACCGTGTTTATGGAAGACAACCTTACTTGGCTACGAGTGATTGCCAAAGAAGAAGAAGAAGATAAACATGCAGACAATCCCTGCCTATGAGTGAGGAGCTTCCTGCAGCCAATTGGAAGCCTCGGTTTGCAAACATTTTGGAAGTCGGACGGACTTCCGGAACGGATTCCATTTGACTTCCGAGGTACCACTGTACCGGAAAAATAGAGGTTGCAAATTTGTGCATCACCTCTTATTGCTTATAATAAACCAAGGCTGCAGTTTGTCTTTGTTTCTGTTGCAAGCACCATAAAGTTCTCGCATCACTTTGACTGCGCGTTCTTTCTATAGACCAATATTTGGATTCTTCTAGAATGTTCTAAACAGTTTTAGGAAGGTCCAGACAGCTGTAAAAGTTCTAAACAGTTCAATAAAGTTTTTTAAAGTGCTAATACTTATGAGTAGTAATGTTACATAGTTGGTGATTCCAACTTTTCATTTCGGAGTGACCTTTTTCACAACTGAGAATTACTCCCTTTTTCAGTGTTTCTAAGCAAAAGTTCATCCCTTTATGATATAGGAAATCAGTGTTGTTGGTTTTTTTTGGGGGGGGGGAGTCAAAAAGTTATAATTCTACTGTACAGCTTTTACAAACCATCTATACCAACTGAATTTTGTTATTAAATTATGTGTGTATGTGTGTGTGTGATTAAAAACAAAGTTTTCAAAACCCAAATCTCATTGCAAAAACAGCAGAAAACCCACATCAGCTACAAAATCAGCCCTCTTTGAAAGGCAAAATTTGCACTGCATGTTTATCTGGTACTTATCCACTGACAATCCTCTTTTGCTCTGTTCATTCAGTAGAAACAAACAATTGCGCATTGAACTGCCACATGGGGCAAAAGGCAGCTGTTCTGTGTATCCCCCACCTCTTTCAGCCAAGCAGCTTGGAGAGACACCTTCCACCTCCTTTTTAAGATTTTAGAGAAATAGAAACTGGACTACCCTCCCTCCCCCTCTAATTAATCTTTTTTTTCCCATTATGCATGTGTATACAGATATATATTTTGAGTAGCAAAATGACTACCGTACAGTAAATATTTTCATGCACAATTTAGTCGTTGGAAATCTTTTGACTGGAGCAAAGGCAAGTTTTCTACTAGAGAAGAAAAAGCTGTAAAGGCCATGCAAATGGACGGATGTTTGCAGACTGAGTCACTTGTGTGGCGGCAAATTGTGCTTGTCTTGTGAAAATATTCTTGTAAATCTTCAGAAACAAACAGAGATACTCTCCCAGGACTGGTTTAGACAGTCCAAAAACCTCTCCCCACCATGGGCCCGAAATGTCCCTCAGGGTGCTTTTGTGAGGAGAATGCAACGCTTAAGCCAGGCTGCCCTTTTCATGGACAAATTTCCAGGGGCAATTTCTGTGATTGTAGTGGGATGTTTCTTAACTTCTTAACCCATCACCATCACCAACATTATTTGCTGTTAGAAATGTCTTCCGGCCTTCATTTTATTGAAAACCAAAACCAAACACCCTCAAAATAGGTCACAATTAAAAGCAACATCTAAATCCAATGGTAATCTTCAAAATGTTAGATAAGAGTCAAGACGCAGCAGATAGATGAGAGATCAGCTGGAACAGCTTGGCTCAACAAGCTAAAAGTCCGTCTAAAAAGGGACATACTCATATACTCTTGCAGTCATCCCGCCATCAATTTCCTGGTGGGTTTTAAAACAACAACATATTTTGCCTCCCATCGGAAATGATGTGCAGAAGCATGCCCAAATAACTCTGCTTCTTTTAAAATTGTAAGTTGCTTTGGGCCAAACCACTTTTCTTTTCTTTTCTTTTTTGTAGTAAGTGACAAATAAATAAAGAAATAAGCTGTTGTTATTGTCATCATCATCATCAATTCCTCCTAGGATTGCATAGGACCATAGGATTGCAACCCAAGTTCACTTATCTTAGAATGCAAGTCTATGCTTAAGTTGCCTCAAAGATCTCTCTCTGAATTTTTAAAGAACTGTTTTCACAGTAAATGATGTTTAGGTCCTTTGAAGGTCTTTTTGAGGGGAGATGTTAGATTCTTAAAAAGTTAGGAGAGGTAAATAAACTGTTCTGGCAAGTTTAAAGAGCCATTCTTTAGTGTTGCTTTATATTCTAGGAGTGCCAAGGATATTTTTAAAAAAGAAAATCCAGGCAGGGAAATCCATAGCCGAAGAGAAAATATCCAATATTCTTAATAAATAATGATCTAATTTTGGATACATTTTTTCCAGGATATGCCAACAAAGCTACTGAAATAAATCTATAGTTCTGTGGGGCTAAAATATCCCTTAATGACCAAGGCTACAAACAAGAATGGAGCAATGTACACTGAATGAGAAACTTTTAAAATATGTATTACCTAACCCATTTTAAATGCAGACCATCTTTTAAAAATTAAATCTTAATTTCTATTTATATATATTCTAAAATAAATGCAATTGTACCAAGTATAAATATGTAAGGGTGACCTGAAATCATGGAAATATAGTTTATAGTGAGGCAAGGCTCAAGTTCACATATTTTCCTGGTTATACCTGGAGAATGTCAGCAGCTCACTGTAGCTTATCTTTAAAGGCAAATTCATGCAAATAATAAAAAGTAAAAGTGAGATTAAGACGCAGTGATTTCTCCCTCAAGAAAACATTTAGGATTACAGGCCAGCATGCCGTTATCATCCATGAGACTGGAAACAAAACCCTGATATAAACACAGTATCCAAACCACAGAACATGACTTGTTTAAAAAATTAATGTCTGTGAAGTAAGGCAGGAAACGAGATTTATCCTTCTGGGAATTTTTTGGCATGAATATAGAACTAGGCATGCTCAGAACCTGTCATATCCTTCATCTCTCACGGTGCTCTGAAGTAAATCAAATTTTACTCAAGTTAAGGCTAGGGGAGCACATTCACCATCTGAAATGTGTAGAAATCCTTCTGTTTGACATGGCATTAAACAGAAGAAGGCAAATTATACTGTGTTGCCTTAAGGATTATTGTTGCACATTTTGTGCCTCCTGCCCCTGACAGTTTGTTCCTCCCCGTGAAATGAACTGGGCACAAGCCATTGCAAGAAATGTAAATGGTAGTTTACAGTAACTTAATACTCAACATTACACTTGGAGCAAGGTGCAAAGCCTTTCAAGCGCTTTCAGTCGAAGTGGCAATTGAGGCGCAAGGCCGGCTGTTTCTGTTGTATATCCATCGATGAGTTTCATAGAAGCTCGCGCAAGTCTAAGCTTGGAAGGGAAAGGGAGGCTGTGGGTTTGTGGAAGAGGGATTGCTTGCTCTCTCTTCAAAAGGTAGAATTGGGATGTCCCTTAAGGATTGCCACCTGTTGTATAATACAGGATTGTCCCATATCTCAGTGTAAAATGCCACATCCTGTATTGATACAGTTTTGTCCTGTATTTCAGGTCTTCTCTCTCTCTCTCTCTCTCTCTCTCTCTTCTCTCTCTCTCTCTCTCTCTGTGTGTGTGTGTGTGCCAAGTTAGGGATCCTCTCCAAATCATGTGTTTGAAAGGGTATGTGAAAGGTCATGTATTTAAGGTCTGGGTAGCAAAGCACAGACAGATTTTAAAAATTGTGTGTGTGTGTGTGTGTGTGAGAGAGAGAGAGAGAGAGAGAGAGAGAGGGAGAGAGAGAGAGAGAGAGAGAGAGAGAGAGAGAGAGAGAGATGCCAGAGGGCTGCAATAGACTGATATTTCAGGTCATTTCATAAGGTCTTATAGCAGTTTTGCTCAAAACCTGGCTGCATATTTTCCAGTAGATTTCCCCCCATTAGATTTCATATAAATGTCATTGCATGAAAATTATCATAATCTTCATTATAACTAAAATAACTATCAGAATCAAAACATATTATGAAAGTATATTTTAATTGTGTCATTTTCACTTTTTCAGGGCCAGTTATGTTATCAAGAACCTATCATCATCACGATTTTTACCATTAATTTCTTAAACCACTGTCTCAAGGTAATTTCCACATAAAATAACTGAAAACAGTGACCCCCCACCCCACAAAAACTTTTTAAAACAAAAACAAAACCCCTAAGATCTGAAAACTCATGATAAAGACCTATTAATTCAGCTGGGGAACCCTGTTGGAACAAAAATTGTCTTCAACTGTTTCTGGAAAGGGCAGATCGTGGGCACCTGTCATGTCTTGACAGGAAAGCTATTCCACAGAACGGGGGCAGCCACACTAAAAGCCCTGGAGATGAACGGGGCTGAGAGACTTCAAAGAAGTGTGACTAGCCCAAGGTCACCCAGCAGCTGCATGTGGAGGAGCGGAGATGCGAACCCGGTTCCCCAGATTACGAGTCTACCACTCTTAACCACTACACCACACTGGCTCTCAGGAGAGTGTCTCTAGCAGACTCTAGCAGGTTGTCTCTCAAATAATCTGGTCCCGACCTGCATAGGAACCTCTGTGTTAATACTAACACCTTGAAGTTGGCGCAGTAGCAAATTAGCAGCCAGTACCCTCTGAATACCAATTGCTGGGATTCACAAATAGGAAAAGCCATGTTTTTCTGCTTGCGTGCTTCCCACAGACAACTGATTTGCCATCATGAGAACAGGATGCTGGACCAGATAGTCGATTAAAAAAGCTCGACCACTTTCGAGGTGTCCTGGGTTTTACTTTTTGAAATATGGCACCCCTACACTAGGTAGAACTTTGGCCTGAACTAGCAAGGTGTGGCGTTCAGCCAAACGGCAGGACCGCATAGAAGGAGTTAAAGGGATTAGCCAGTAAAAACCTTAGGGGGCGGAGTTAAGAGGAGTATATAAACCCAACCCGGGGAAGAGAAGGGGGAGCTGGGGTTTTTGGAAGGCTGGGGTTTGGAGGCTGGACGGAGGGTGGCGGGAGAGTTTGGAGAAAGAGGGGGCTGTGAAGAGAGTGGGAGTGTTAGGGAGAGGTTAGGAACTGTTAATCAAAAGAGAACAAGAAAAGAAGGAACTATTCATTTGGAAACCATATACTTATGTATTGTACTTCAATAAACACAGTTTGTTCCAACATTCTCCTTGACTGAAGTGAGTGAAGTAATTACCAGGCATACTGGTTGGTGGCAGCGTGTAATTAACTAGTGGCGGGCGCAAGTACCAAAGGACCGTAAAACGTCTGGGGGTTCTGTGCAGGTGAAGTGAACCGCCACACAAGGCTCCTCTTTTGATATTGTGTTTTTTTAGGCCAAGGTCTCATAATGATGTAAATTTGTATCCTGTCACCAGTGTTGAAGTAAGACCGCTCACCTTTTACAGTGGGCGGCGTTGCAGCCAGGGGGGCAGGGCCATGGGTATTTTAAAGCGCAGCACGGCCAGGGGCTTCCCTCTCTTGCCTTTGTTTAAGGGAGGTGAGGTTGTAGACTTCGCCTGCCCCTCCTCAATAAGGGTATCCGGGGGTGTGGATCCTGTCCAAAGCCTGAGTGTGGGCTAGGGCCATGCCACATCCCTAACGGTGACCCCTCGGGGTGCCCCTCTTTGATGTAAGCCATAGGGCTCCCCCCTTCTGGTGGTTTACCCTTAGTTTGACTCCCTGCAGACGGGCAGGAGTCAAGATATAGCCTGGTTTCACCCAATGCTTAAGCTCACATCTGTAACCAATAAAGTTGTGGCCTGTTTTAGCCCATAATCCTAAATACTCATGTCAGCGTGTTTATTTATCAATGGGGAACAGCGGGGCATGGGGCCTTGGCATTCAAGGTTCACCTGCCTTCCCAATCAGCTTCCATACATGGAATGGACGGTGTCATTGGCCTTTGCTTCAGGCGGCAAAATGTCTTGGGTGGCTACATCTGCCACACTCACATTCAGCCTAAAAAGCATAGGGGAGATTTTATTGGGCAGGCAATAAGTGTGTCATCCGAGCAGCTCTGAATGAAAAGCATGGACAGGAGAGGCTTGTTTTAGATCAGGCATAGGCAAATTCGGCCCTCCAGTTGTTTTGGGACTACAACTCCCATAATTCCTAGCTAACAGGACTAGTGGCCACGGATGATGGTAATTGTAGTCTCAAAACATCTGGAGGGCCGAGTTTGCCCTACCCTACCTTTGGGTAGGATTCTCATCAATAATAAACAATTTACTTTATTATTATTATTTTTTTTAAAAAAATCTGTAGCGTGATTTGTACATAATCAAGAAAGTGCCCCAAGAAAGATATTTGTGGTGATGTTGAAGCTACTAAAAAAAATTTAAATGAAAGCTTGTGAAAAACTCCATATTTAATAACACTGCTAATAAAAGCACAGATAAATTTGAATAATTTTTCAAAATGACAGCTGTTTTGCTAATGAATCAGTGAAATATTTTTCATTGAGTCAAACAATATTGTAGAAATTGTGGTGTATGGAAAGGATATCCCTTGCTGTGCAGCGTAACATAATATGTGCTCCATGGAGCAGGAAACTTTAATGATATATGCAGTTTTGTTATTAAAAGTGAGTTATATATTTTGCTGTACAGTGGAAAATTGTGACCCAGTATAACATATCTTCACATTGTTTATAACTTGAGGAAAACCAACATTCAGGGTTCCCAGTTCACACAGTAGGAATTACATTTATGTTGGCCAAAAGTAATTTATATAACTGGAAGGAACAATAAAACATGAACTTTATGGCATTTTTTTAAAATGTAAAAATAATACAGAGCTTGTAAAATTGAAGAGATTATTATTGTAAAAGGAAGGACAGTAACTTAAATTTGAAGCTCATTTTACAGACATGATAAAAAAAAATTTAAAAGTGAATCTTTACCTTCCAGCTCTCTCCCAACCTCCATGTTTGCCTTTTAATGTGGAAAACCTTGGTAATAAAGCTTTACATCAAGAACAAGAAGCAAGGCTCTCACCACAGGTGAACCTTGTTTTATATTAGCCCATTTACTTCAATCCAGCAAATAATGAATTTACCTCAGAATGTTGAAACTGGTCAGATTACTTCCTTCCTTAAGAATGCTTGACTCTCATAAAATAAAATAAAACCTACCCCCTTCCGATAATAGTAACATGAAGAAAGTTATGGAGATTAGTAAACGAGAAATACAGGGAATGGTAGCTTTGATCTCAAAAGCATTAAACTGACTTAAGGCACCTATAAAACACATTTTAAGAATCCTGGGCACTGAGGTTTGTTAAGGGCTGCTGGGAATTTTAGTTCTGTGAAGGCTGAGGGGTAAACTACACTACTCACAATTCTTTGAGGAAAATAATGTGCTTCAAATGTGCTTTAAAGGTATAGGTGTGTACGCAGCCTAGGATAACTATTCCTGTTCTTGTTCTTGCGTGCTTAAAGCAAATACATCTAGAAAGAGAGTTGCTAGATTAGCTCACTTGTCTGCAGACAGCCCTTCTGGGCCAGAAGATGCACCTGAGCATCTGAGTAGAAGTAATTATGGATGAGCCCCTCCAAAATCAGGAAATAAACTGGGCTTAGTTCGAAGTCAATTGGAATTTGGCTACTGGCCACTTACATGCCTCCAGAAATGTGGAAATGCATCACCGAAAAATAGGGCACAGATTTCCACATGCTAATAGATAGATAGATAGATGATAGATAGATAGATAGATGATAGATAGATAGAGATAGATAGATAGATGATAGATAGATAGATAGATAGATAGATAGATAGATAGATACCCTGTTTCCCCTATTTTAAGACATAGTCATAAAATAAGCCATAGCAGGATTTTTTCGCATTTGCAAAATATAAGCCGTACCCCGAAAATAAGCCATAGTGATAGGCGCAGTTCTGGAGGGCGCCAAGGAAAAGGCTGGGCTGGGCTTACGTAATAAAAATAAGACATCCCCTCAAAATAAGCCATAGTGCATTTTCTTGAGGGAAAACATATATAAGACGGTGTCTTAAATAGGGGAAACACGGTAGATAGATGGATAGATATGCAGATTTCTGCTATGAAGGGAGGATACAGTGCAACATTTTCCCCACCTTGTTCTTCTTCTGTAATGTCTGCTTCTGAATGACGAGATGATGATGATATGTTTATTTATACCCTGCTTTCCCCCCTCAAGGTGGTTTACAGATAAAATAAGAACTACATGGGGGAGGGGAGAAACAATGGTTTAAACAGCAATTAACCAGTAATAGAATTAAAAGTAAGTAAGCATAAAGTAGATAAATAGGTACCGCTCCAGCGGGAAGGTTCGCCAGAAGCAGCTTAGTCATGCTGGCCACATGACCCGGAAGCTGTATACGCCGGCTCCCTCGGCCAGTAAAGCGAGATGAGCGTCGCAACCCCAGAGTCGTCCGCGACTGGACCTAACGGTCAGGGGTCCCTTTACCTTTAAGCATCTGAAAAAGAACAATTGAAAACATACAGACAATCACAAGAAAAGCAACATGGCACCAGCCCTTTCATTAAAAGCTGCCAGTTCCCAAAAGCCCGTTGGAACGAGAAGGTCTTCAACTGCTGGTAGAAGGATGGAGCCTGTCAAACTTCTCTAGGGTGGGAGTTCCGATGCCTGGGAGTAACCACCGAGAAGGCCCTCTCCTGCATCTCCACCAAGCATGTCCGTGAGGGTGGTGGGACCAAGAGAAGGGCCTCTCCTGAAGATCCCAGAACCTGGGTGGATTCATAGGAGGGAATACAGTCTTTTGGATAGCTTGCACCTAAACCATATGTGATTCTGAATATTCTTCCAGAGATAAATATTTCAGCCTACTATGGAATGCTGAAACTATAGGTCCACTCAGTAGTCCTTGCAAGACCCTCGTTATGTCGTCAAATATTATTGCTAACCCTCACCGCCACCCCACAACTGCTCATGGTAAGATGGAGAAATCGTGGTTCTCGCTGAAGTAACTGTGCTGTCAGTTATTTTGCTCCTTTCAGGCACCGTTTGCTTTACTTGACAGAGTCCCCCTAAAAGACAGAGTCCCCCTAAAACATTCACAAAGTCATGATCAGAGCCAGAGCTGGTCAACAGAAGGAGTTCACAACAGGGCAATCTCTCTCTCTCTCTCTCTCTCTCTCTCTCTCTCTCTCTCTCTCTCTCTCTCTCTCTTTCTCTCTCTCTCTCTCTCTCTCTCTCTCTCTCTTGCTTTGCTCGCCAGCAGCGTGGATACTGTTCCCAGTTCCCAGGAGGCAAATGGTTCACAGAGGAATCCCATGGCTTTGGCGACATCCATGGAGGGTTTGTTCTTTTATCTTAAATACTTTTCTCTGGCTCTGCTGGGTTTCCCCGCCCCCCCCCCCTTCCCCTGACAGCCAGAGTGTTATGGAAAGTACAGTAAACATGCAAGAATGCATAGTTATGCTTTCCATATGAACTTAATAAAAACACTGAGATCGCTTATTGAAATCCTGCGATAGCCTTCAAATACTGTATATAAAACAGAGGTTGGACGGGGAGGGCCAGTGCGCATAATAATAATACTTACCCAGGAGTGTTGGGAGAAGACAAGACACCATCCTGGCTCTGCCCCCTTAAGCGCAGTGTGAATTTTGTGCAAACGCAGCACGAGCGTTCACACTTATCTTTATCTATACATCTCGTCTCCCCACCCTGCACACTCACATCTTAAATTATGCAGGAAATGCTCTGTCAAGCAATCAGGCTGCAATCCTACACATATTTTAGGCATCTGTGTAACATTATACACATGAGTTAATGTGAGTAAAGATTATGCAGAGGCACAGCCACAGTGCAAGAGTTGGACAGAGCGCAGAGAGGAGGAGGGGGGGGCGGATGATTTTCCGCCATGCAATGTTTGGAACCTGACAACGGTGCGGTTGTGTGGATATGGCATGCATAACAAGTTGGGCGCTGTGCCTTCTGAATTTCCTTAGCATGAACGCTGAAACATGGGGGAAACAGCTTTTTTTTGTGATGCAAAGATCTGGAAGGCAAAGCAGGGGAGGGAGCCAAAAAGATTTATTTCCTGGTATAGAGGATGGAACAGGAGGGTGAACCCTCCAACCCAACAGTGAGGAATGCCTGGCCTTGTTGATAAACTACAATGTCCATCATCTTTGACCATGAACTATACTGGCTGGGACTAATGGGAGTCTAGGTAGGTAATACTAAGTGAATACACACACACACACACACACACACTCACTCATCTTAATTTCAGGGTTTATGCTAGACTATAAATAAAAAGGGTTTTCTGGCCTATCCTTTATTTTTCAACAGTCACGATCAGCAGCAGCCAGCCAGCTTCTTAGTCTTCTCAAGGGAACCATTTTAAAAAAAAAAGTCTCCTACATTGTGGAATTCCCTTCTGAAAGGTACATGGCTTGCTCAATCAATCCGGGAAAGCTGGGACTCATTTACAGGAAGCCTGTTGGTTCAATGGCTGGTTCTCATTGGTTGGGAGAGGTGACTGGTATCTGTCAAAGGTGTGTGGAATGCATTCGCTGGTGGAGCCTGAAGTGTTGCTGAGCACCCCAATGCTTCCTTCTCACTGTAGCTCTGCAGCGGGAAGAGAAAAGACACCACCCTGGTTAGTGCTTCAGCTGAGGAAGCCAGACACCATATTGGCTGTGAGTCCTGAAAGACCTGCTCCCTGCCTTGCTGACCTTTTCTACCTGGCCTGGGAGGGAAGGGCCTGGACTGACTCCAGCTACAAAAGCTGAGGTTGCTGAAAAGACTCTTGGGCTGGGGTGTTGTTTGGGATTTTTTGTTGGGCAGGGGTTGTTGCTGTTGGTTTTTTGTATTTTTCTTTAAATTTGTTGTGATTTATGTGGAAATTGTTCCGTTTGGTTTTGTATTTCTTTAATGTTTTATTTATTGTTTATGACTATTTTTGTTATGTTGTAGTTATGTATTCGTTTCCTGTTGTAAGTCACCTTGAGCATAGATTGAACTGTGGAATTACAAATAAAATTATGCATGCATGTATGTATGTATGTATGTATGTATTTATTTATTTATTTATATATACATACAGACATACATACAGACATACATACATACATACATACCCGCCCATCTGACTGGGCTTCCCCAGCCACTCTGGGTGGCTCCCAATAGAATCAATGATGGTGATGGTGATGATGATGATGATGATAGATTATTGTATTTTAATGTTCTTTTGGAAGCCGCCAGAGTGGCTGGGGAGACCCAGCCAGATGGGCGGGTATAAATAAATTATTATTATTATTATTATTATTATTATTATTATTATTATTATTATTATATGATAAAAGATCAGACATTAAAAACTTCCCTAAACAGGCTGCTTTCAGATGTCTTATAAAAGTCAGATAGTTGTTAATTTCATTTACATCTGATGGAACGCCACTACCGAGAAGACCCTCTGCTTGGTTCCTTATAACCTCACTTCTTGCAGTAAGGGAACCACCAATAGACCCTCGGAGCTGGACCTCAGTGTCGGGTTCGGGCTGAACGACGGGTGTGGAGATGCTCCTTCAGGTATACTGTGCCAAGGCCGTTTATGGCTTTAAAGGTCAGCACCAAAACTTTGAATTGTTCTCGGAAATGTACTGGGAGTCAATGTAGGTCTTTCAGGACCGGTGTTATATGGTCTCGACGGACGCTCCCAATCACCAGTCTAGCTGCCACATTCTGGATTAGTTGTAGTTTCCAAGTCACCTTCAAAAGATAGCCCCACCTAGAGCTCATTGCAGTAGTCCAAGCGGGAGATAACCAGGGCATGCACCACTCTGGTGAGACAGTAGATGTGAGAGAATCTAGGGAGGGGTTTGTTGGCTGTCTGTACCTAAGTAAAGCCTCTAAGCTATTCAGCACCAAATTCTCATTTCTATCGTTATGAGAGCACAGGATAAACATGGTGGCACGAAGACTGATCCAAAATAATCTACCAATGGTTCAGTAGCAGAACACAAGCTTTGAAGGCAGAACTTTAGCTAGCACCTCCAGTGATAGGATTAGGTAGCAGGCAACATGAAAGGCCTTTGCCCGAGACTGTGGAAAGCCGCAGCCAATCAAGAGTAGGCTATCCCAGTTTCCCAAGCTAGCTCATAAAACTGAAGTGATGATTGGCCTGACCAGTTCCCACATACTTTTACAATCCGCTGCACACCTTTGTTCAGGGAGGAAGGCAGCGTACATGATTTTCCCATATACGCTTCCATATTCCCATCTTGCTCAAGTAGCCAAGTATCTGGTATAGATCACCAGAACAATGTGATGCAGTGAATTCATGTGAAAAATATTCGCACATATTGAGAACATTTGGAGTGATTTGGCGAAGGAGGAGTAAGACCAGTTTGCAGAATTTTATTACCCTAACTACTTCCTGGCCGTCATTATAAACACAGAGTCAACAGAGTTTGGGCTGCGCAGCACACCAGCAGCCATGAAAAGGCTAGCTTCCAAAGGCTTAGCAAATATCTAAATCAATTAGTCATTTTTTTATGAAGCAATTACAAGGTAAAGGAATTTATGTGAAAATAAATGTGGTTAAAATGAGAGCAGCATTAGACATTTACTAGAGTGGATGATACGATAAGAGCTATTGCACCATCCTGGATTAGTCCCTAGCTTATCTTTATTGCTATATTTTTGCAACATGCTCTAAGCAGTAGACTGATCTCGTAAATATTATTTGCATTTCATGTTGCTGCAGAACATTCTCACACTACCATACAACGTTTGTTTTGTGTGTGTGGTTGTTGTTTTTTAAGAAACTCAAGATCAGGCATTCCCAAGGCCCGAGTTGACTCTTGTCAAGGAGGCTTTAGAGTACAGTCTTTATTGATGCTACTAACTTGAAGAGCTTGCTGCATCTTAGGTTTTTCTTAATCAACAGTAGTGGATGGCTGTGCTCCCCTGACCTCCAGTTGCCTGCCCCGTTGTTGCATGCCAGGAGGGAGGGGGACGAGACAGTGGAGCGAGATATGCTGGTCTTGCCTAGCCCCTCCCTGTCTCCATCCCAGTATACAGTGGTGCAGGTGACCAGAGATCAGGTGAATGCTACTGCCCCAACCCACCATCCATTTCTCTTTGTCATACATCTCTTGATTTTTGGAGCTCTCCCTATATCTGCCAAGTCCTCCAGTGTCTGTGGGAGCCCCATCTCAAGGTCCCATTGGCGGCCGTGCCTGCTTTATGGAGAAATCTGCCCCACATCAGGATCTAATACTGTAGCCATCGGGGCACACTGCCTCAATTGACAACGTATACATCTTACATCTTGATTCTGAAATTTTTTGCATTAGTGCTTAGTATGGGACATGCCGAGGGACCCAGGTGGTGCTGTGGGTTAAACCACAGAGCCTAGGGCTTGCTGATCAGAAGGTCGGCGGTTCGAATCCCTGCGACGGGGTGAGCTCCCGTTGCTCGGTCCCTGCTCCTGCCCACCTAGCAGTTCGAAAGCACATCAAAGTGCAAGTAGATAAATAGGAACCGCTCTGGCAGGAAGGTAAACGGCGTTTCCGTGCGCTGCTCTGGTTCGCCAGAAGCGGCTTTGTCATGCTGGCCACATGACCCGGAAGCTGTACGCCGGCTCTCGGCCAATAAAGCGAGATGAGCACCGCAACCCCAGAGTCAGACACAACTGGACCTAATGGTCAGGGGTCCCTTTACCTTTTACCCTTATGGGACATGCCTATCAGCATCAATGCCAGTTGAACCCCAGCTCAGCACTGCAATTTCCTTTCTTCTTTTTTTGGTGGTGTCCTAGGGAGTGAGGTGCAACTGTAGTGCAAAGATGTAGTTTTGCATGATTCAAATGTCTGCCCACATTCCTTTCATTTTCTTCTAGGGAAAAAAGTTTTTACAATTGTTCTTCTTTATTTATGTTCCATGTGAGCCTTTCCTCTATAATCTTTAGCTGTAACGGTGGCGGTGGCAGTGGTGGGAGTCCTGTTCAGAAGTGATCAGCATGAAGTGCTCTCCTTTGAAACATGATGTTTTGCTTCGAGTGGCTCTGCTGGACCTTGCACAGCTTGCAAACACTGCCTGCTGTCTCTGAGACTCCAGTTTCAACATTGTCTTCAAGAGGACCTTGTGGAATCTAACGGGCAAATGTATGATATTAAGAAACAGAGAATGTGCTGTTTAAAGAACACACACACACACACACACACACACACACACACACTCAGCATAAAGGCAAGGACTAATTTCATGATTGGTGCTTAACTCTTTCCAGGAGAACATTCTTCACATTCTATCATAGATGGCCACATGAGCCTCCATGAATTTTATGGCACATCCAGTGGCAGAGATCCCGGTTACTGTTCAAGGAATCACACGTTATAGGTGCAGTAGTTATGGGATTGTGCCTATGGAAATGTAACACATTTCAAGAAGACCAGTAGGAATGACCTAGAACAGTGATGGCTAACCTTGACACTCCAGATGTTTTGGGACTACAACTCCCATCATCCCTGACCACTGGTCCTGTTAGCTAGGAATGATAGGAGTTGTAGTTCCAAAACATCTGGAGTGTCAAGGTTAGCCATCACTGACCTAGAAGAAGTTTGGATGTTAAATGTTCAGAGCAGCATATGGGTGTCTGTTGGCTTCTTTCCTCACATGTCCTGCTAGAACTGTAATCCCCATGTGTGACAGGACCAATGAACATTCTTTATTGCCTTTCAGGGCTAATTTTATTATTTATACCCTGCCCTTCTGGCTGGATTGCCCCAGCCACTCTGAGCGGCCTCCAACCAGTGTGATTTTTCTAGAAAAAGAGGTTCCAGAGCTCACCGTGAATGCCTCCATTGTTCCCTTAGAAGGCAATGGTGCCCCACCTGAGAGGTGATCTGGGTTCCAACAAGTTTCCACTGAAAAAAACTCTGCCTCCAACAAATATAAAAACATAATAAAACATCAAACTTTAAAAACTTCCTGATACAGGGCTGCCTTCAGGAGTCTTCTAAAAGTTGTGCAGTTCTTTATCTCATTGGCATCTGATGGGAGGACACCACTGTCGAAAGGCCCTCTGCCTCCATCTACCTTAGAAATGGGCATCAGGGGTTTGTTCCTGAAGTTACAAAAAAAAAAAATCTTTTTGGAGGAGGGAACTCTATAGAGATTCTATAGAGCTAGAGCAATCCACCTCATGGGCCCTGACTCAGCATGAAAATGAAATTAGGGATCTAAAGAACTGAATCCAAAGAATTCAGTGCCTGGTCCATACACCAAAGGGATTCATGTTTCTCAAACAGTCGGGCAATATCACATGGCAAACCTCTTCTGAAACGGAGGGGAATTTTCAAAGCCGTTTGGGATATCTAATGTGAGTCTGCCATCTTAAAAGAAAATGTCAAAACTACCACTGGGACCATCAGCACAAATGTACAGAACAACCTTACATTTACAGAGCAAAATATATTCTTGAATTACATACCCAGCACATGGAACCTTACAAAAGGACAATGCAAGAGGACTTTCCGTGCCCTTTTCACAGGAAGAAGACTGATACTGATGAACCTGAAAAATAAAAATGCATCTCCCTTCTACGATTGGATTGAAGATTTATACTAGGCATCCCCAAACTGCGGCCCTCCAAATGTTTTGGCCTACAACTCCCATGATCCCTAGCTAACAGGACCAGTGGTCAGGAATGATGGGAATTGTAGTCCAAAACATCTGGAGGGCCGAAGTTTGGGGATGCCTGATTTATACAAACTCGCAACATATGAACAACTTGCATATAAACGCAGACTTGCCATGGACAAATTCAATGATATTTGGAATCCATTCTTACAAATACTGTAATAGGTTAAGATCTGGTGAAGTACAATAACAACCTTGTAAAGTATACAGTTTTGGGTTCCCCCCTCCCCCCATCATTTCCCCTTCTACACCGGTTCTGTTTCTCTTTTTCTTTCTCTCTCTTTTATTTACGTCTCACCATGTCTAGTGCACATATAATTATGTACTTTTTGAACTTTCAATAAAGATGTTAAAACAAACAAACAAACTTCCACTGGGAATACCCAAATCCTTGGGTACACCCAAAAAGTCTCTTTGGTTACCACTCCATAATCAATGTATCTGTTGATTGATTATAAACTAAATCCTGAATGACAGAAAGCTTGCACTGTGTAATGTGTTTCATTTTTTAGTGTGTTTCTTTCTTTTTAAAAAAATTATATTTACTATAATTTAAACAGAAATGCAAACACATTTCACTAAAGCAGGTAAGCAAAGGGCTGCATACCTGTTCAGACCAGGTGCACATTTTGGCAAACTCTGCATTAAGATTCATTTAAGCTGAAGTGTGTCCCTTGTCTATTTTCTTTTCTTTTCCATTGTCTCTTGGTTTCTTTTCAAAACAGTCACTCTTTGGTTCCTTTGATTAGAGGGATCACTTAAGCACTGCTAAAACAGAGGACCCAACAGGACACCAATTTACATTCCATTTTCTCCTTCTCTAACCAATTCATCTGTAGAGATGCATGTTTAGAATTAATTACGGTGATTTAAACGGAGCATCTCACTGGAGTGGAGACAATGGTGGTTTGGGTCACCTGTGCACCTTCTCAGTCCAGGTACTCACTGTTGATAGGCATCATCTAAGGCTCTTGCTTTTCCTTTTTAGGGTTCTTAAGTTTTGAACTGGATTTGGAACCGGACAGGCCTTCAGGCAGAGGAATGTAGTCTATAAAATTGGACACTTAGCCACTACATTGCCACAATGACTTACCTTGTGGGACTGGAGCAAGGGCAAAACTAGATAATGCATGCAAAGCACTGTGAAGACTTGAAAGTGATTTTTTTTAAAAAAAAAAAAATAAACAAAAGCCTTCATAAACTGCTTAATATTTCAAAAATAGCTAAGCAGTGTACGAACTGAAAAACAAACAAATTCTCATTAAAACAAGACAACATGGCCTAAAATGAATAAAACAGCAATATTGTTGTTGTTTAGTCATTTAGTCATGTCCGACTCTTCATGACCACATGAACCAGAGCACGCCAGGCACTGTCTTCCACTGACTCCCGCAATTTGGTCAGACTCATATTGGTAGCTTCGAGAACACTGTCCAACCATCTCGTTCTCTGTCGTCCCCTTCTCCTTGTGCCTTCAATCTTGCCCAACATCAGGGTCTTTTCCAGGGAGTCTTCTCTTCTCATGAGGTGGCCAAAATATTGGAGCCTCAGCTTCAGGATCTGTTCTTCCAGTGAGCACTAAGGGCTGATTTCCTTAAGAACGGATAGGTTTGATCTTCTTGCAGTCCATGGGACTCTCAAGAGTCTACTCCAGCACCATAATTCAAAAGCATCAATTCTTCAGCGATCCGCCTTATTTATGGTCCAGTTCTCACTTCCATACATCACTACTGGGAAAACCATGGCTTTAACTGTACGGACCTTTGTCGGCAAGGTGATGTCTTTGCTTTTTAAGATGCTGTCTAGGTTTGTCATTGCTTTTCTCCCAAGAAGCAGGCGTCTTCTAATTTCGTGGCTGCTGTCACCATCTGCAGTGATCGTGGAACCCAAGAAAGTAAAATCTCTCACTGCCTCCATTTCTTCCCCTTCTATTTGCCAGGAGGTAATGGGACCAGTGGCCATGATTTTAGTTTTTTGATGTTGAGCTTCAGACCATATTTTGCACTCCATAAAATCATATAAATGCAAATGAAACAGAAAATCTGAGTATTCAAATGTGCAAACAGGGTCCAACAGGGAATGCCTAAGGAAATACGTAGGTTTTCACAAGATTTCCAGAGGAACTGATAATTACTGCTTTAGGCATGGAAGAGGGAAGGGCATTCCACAGTATGGGGGCACAGAAAGAAAATGCCACTCTATGATAGACTGTAGTGTGCAGCATCATGCATAGAATTCCCCCAAATGATCTTACAGGTCTACAGGGGCAGGCAGACTTTCAGCTAAGGTAGTGCCAAGTTGTTCAGGGCTTTAGATGCAAACAAGAATTTGAACATGGCCTGGTAGCTGATCGGCTGCCATTGCAGTTCTCTCAGCACAAGTGTAAAATGTGCACATCGAGGTGTTCCAGTCAGCAACCTGGCTGAAGCATTCTGCATGATCTGTAACCTCCAGAACAATCCCAAGGTAGAGAACATTGCAATAGTCCAATTGTGAGATTACCAACGCATGAATCATTGGCTAAGCTATCACTGGCCAGGCAAAGGCGTGGTTGACATGCCAACCAGTAGAAATACTATACAAAAGGGAAGTGAGTGTGGGTTTCTACGAAGCGAGACACAGTGATAACAGCAATAGAATTTATTGAGCTAACAGAACTGAACAACGGGGCAAAGCGACTGCTTATATATATTTCTGAAGGCCTGGGCTCCTCCCAACGTGATTGGCTGTCTAAACCCCCAAGCTGTGAATCGTAACTCAGAGCTTAAGAGCCAATGCCAGTAGCCCCAGACCTTATAATGCTATGTGATTGGATATCATGTATCAAATCAGAACACGGGGGTTAAGAATCCTTATTCCAGACTCAAGCTCAGGCAAACACAGACAACTGAATGCATAACAAAAAGTATTATTGTTAGATAGGAAGGTCCCAATACTGGTTCAGAAAGGTACTGTGAGGGTCCATTCTTGCACTTTCCCACAATAGTTCACCAAAGTCTATTAGAACCCAAATGCTTCAGTCCTAAGCACATCTGCTTTTCAATCAGAAGTGGACACTTCCTCCTAAATATATTTAGAGTGATTCAGGTGCAAATCTAAAAGGAAGATTGCCATGAAGAAAGGCAGACATAAGCAACGCTCTTCACTCGTTGTCTGCTGAGCTCATGATCCATTTTTAAGTCTATTCAGCTCTACTAAACTTTTATCCGATGAAGTCAGTGGCTCACAGTATGCATTAAACATGCAGCTCCTCTTCAAAGCTGTGGTCATTTGGCATGTTAACCTGATCACTGCAGGACAGCCTTATTCCGACATCAAAGAAAGAATAATTTCAGAGGATCCCTCTGCTCTCCCACATAAATAATAATGGCCTAAACATGCACTTTTACATTCAGAAGAGGATGGGGAAAACAGGGCTCTGTGAAAGCTTATATAACCCACATAACACAGCTGGTTTCTCATATTTTAAAGGGGATGCGAGCACATCCTGTTACGCACATCGATAATTCATTTGCGACTACTTGCAGCCGAAGGGCCTGTCTAGATAACAGCGATCTGCGCTCTGGCTTGGGTGCTTTAGTGCACACCTGGGAGCATGGGAAGTACTCTAAGAAAAGGCTAAAGTTACCTTTCCCTCGATGCTTGCCTAGTCTCACAGCAAGGAGCCAGCTTGGTATACCCTGGCCATGCAATATTCCAAGTCATCCCAGTGGGTGGATGAGGAACCAACCTAGTTTGAAGCCTGGTGTGATGGCCTGGGATTCAGACTCTGATGCTGAACCTCAGGGATCCCAGCCTGCACAGGATTCCCCGCCTCCAGAACCAGCAGAGCCGGGGCTGGGGCCTGAGTCTGAAGGGTCCTCACCTGTGCTGGATCCTCAGGTGCAGGCATCTGATGAGTCTGCTCTGGCTCCTGCTGGGATGGAGGACCCATTGCCTGCAGGTGCTCCACTCCCAGCCCTGTCAGGGGAAGCTGAGGTTGCCTCTGGGTCTGGTAACCCTCCAGCCTCTCCTGAGCTGCAGAGGCTCAGGGCAGAGAGGCAAAGGGAACTAAGTTCCCGCAGGAGGAGTGCTCGCCTCCAGGCCAGGAGAGGCAAGTCACCAGAGGATCGGGGCCGCCCTCTGCCTCGGGACAGATAAAAGTCGGCCAGCCCCAGCCCAAGTTGCAGGAGCAACATTGTTGCTGACCAGTTCCTGCCAGTGTTCCTGCTTGATCCCTGTCCTGCTTTCCTGCCTGAGCTCCTTTCCCGCCCTGGTTCCCTGCTTGCCTACCTGTTCCCGACTTTGCCTGACTCCCTGCCCTGCACCCAGCTTCAGTGACTACGGACTGCCTTTACGTTGTACCTCTGACCATGGACCGGACTTGGATCTCGCCTTTTGGGTAACCCATGGGACCAGCACACCTTGGAAACATAGAAAGGTGCCTTAAACTGAGACAGATCATTGGTCCATATAGCTCAGTATTGCCTACAATGACTGACATCAACTCTCCAGAGCAGTGGGGGTTGCCCCAGGCATAAAATGGTTAGGGGCACAAAATCTCAACACCTGGTGCTGCCCAGCATTCTTCCATTGCTGGGTTCCGTTGAAAACAGCTTCTCCATATGAACCAGGAAGTGACAGCTCCAGACAACAGAATGACTCTTCTTTTCTTATCTCTGCAGCTGCGATCTCCTGGATGATGCAGACGCCGTTAGGCAATGGAATGCACATGCATACTCCTTCTGTTTCCCTCCCTCTGCACGGTCCCAGGAGCTGGCAACCCACGCTATGCCACTGCTCCAGAGTTTCAGGTATATTCCCAGCCTGCCTGGAGATGCCAGGCTTTTTGCTTATCAAAGTATGTGTTTTGTTACAGACCCTTGGCCTATCCCATAATCCATTTTGTGCACGACACTTGAAGCGCCAAAACAGTATAACTGGGGCAGAGCTGACCCTAGCATTTTGGCTACTGCAGGTGAAAAGGATAACACCTCCTGCCAGCCTCTTCCCCCTTCTCTCACAACAGAACGATGTCATTCCAAGCCTCCTGGAAATTGTTAGGATTCACGCAATCTGAGCATGTGAAGTCATGGGTAGCTTACTGTCAGGGATCTGCCTCCCCTGCCAGTCCAGCTCTGAGTGTTTATAGGGAGCAGCCACCTGTTTTAACTACTGATTCATCTTCGAGTGAAACCAGCAGTTCCTCGGAGGAGAAGCAGTTAGTGGCTGGGAGGCAAGGGGTGCTAGGGGTCCAGGGATTTAGTGAGAGGCCTGGCACCTCCCAGCAGGCTGGATCGGAGGGAGAGGCGTCAGGTCCGGCGCAGAGATTACGTAGGAGGAGGAGATGGCAATTTAGGCTGCCAAGACTGTGGTGTTGGCGCCAAAATCGGAGGGAGGCACTTCCGGATTCTGCTAGTGAGTGAAGCAGACATGATAAGACTTAGCTCTGCACTGTAAATAATTTGGTACTGATTAAAAGAACTTAAAGACAAATGGCTTGGCTTTTCTGTTGAACAACCGACAAGGGAACCTGACACAAACAAATCAGAAGCTGCAATTGCCTGTTAGCCCGTGTGCTTCCCCCTAATCTTTGTGTTTTGAGCTCAATGCATATAACTTGCAAAGAAAACCAATTCTGGTACAAGCTGGCAGTTGCTATGTTGATTACTTAAAATCCACGTCCCCCAAAGCAGGAAGATTGAATGAATACGACTTTTACGGATTCCTCCGACTTCAAGCACCACCACCCCACAGCTTTGGAGGGTGTGCCAGTCCTCCAAAACAAAGCAGGAGTTGGCGTTGGGGGTGCTATGGTGGCAGCATCCTCTAAGCAGAACTCAACTCAAGGGATGTTCCTGGCCATGGGAGTGAAGTTTCAATTCAACCCAGGATAAGTAATTTCAGACTCAAGAAACTTAACTTTGCTACTATGACACAATGTAACTAATGAAACAATACAAAAGGGCTAACTATGGAACATTCTTGAGATGTATATACTGGGCCTATATTTAGTTTCAGACTTAACTGGAATCAATTCTCTTGTAATATCTTAAGGCTTATTATTTATTGCATTAAATGCCCAAGTGGCTAGAACGGAAAACAAAGGCAGCATATCAAACTACGAGTAAGTACAATTTTGCTGCCAAATTCAATGACCTTACACCAACTCACAACTTAGATCATAAAATTTTATTTTATCCTGTGTTTTGGCCACAAACACTCTTCATTAGCATGGGCTTCAAAAAAATAATAATGTGGCTGTAAAATACTGGAAAGGAACATGAAATCTGAGTCCCAACACAAAGTAAACATTTTAGAAATATATATATATATGTGTGTGTGTGTGTGTGTGTGTGTGTGTGTGTGTGTGTGAGAGAGAGAGAGAGAGAGAGAGAGAGAGAGTTATATAGCCCATGAATGCCAGTGTTTTTGATTACTGAATCTTATGTAATGCATTATCAATTAATTCAACATCCACACAAGAGTTGGCACAGAACGAAGCAGAAAGAGATTTGGATCTTATATGGAATATCAATAAGAAACTGAGGGTAAACTCAGCAATTTGCAGCTTCAAGCACATTTCCATATGTACATATCTCAGAATACAAATGAGCAGGGTTATTTTTACCCACGAACCTTTTCTCTTTCTAATTGAGGGACCATGGCACCTTTGCATCAACACAGAGATTTCAACCATCATCCATCAGTACAGTTAATCTGTCCTTAATATATATTTGTCAGGAACCCTGATGGAATGATGTATGGGCGTGAGAAATATAAAGGAGTGATTCAGATAGCCCATTTCCTGTGAACATAATCTGCCATAAGGAAGAAGATCACGTAGTCACACAGGTAGCTGTGTGGAACCATTCCTGATGTTTAGAATTGGAGTATAATTTTGTTGAAACAGTTGTCCTCTACTATTTCTGTTGCCCCAATAAGTAAACTATTGGCATGCATTTGCACATGTGTGCCTTCGGATTCATTTTATAATTAAGTCCATATTCCATCAGTTGAAATCGGTGCTTTCAGCCTTGCCGTTGTAAGCGGTAGGTGGGCTTGGAGTTTATATTTTCTTCATTTTTTTTATTATGTGTTTATTAGCATTTGCAAAACTCCCACTTAGTATGCATCAAGAATACAAGGGCATAGAAAAGATTTGGTTTGCCACAAAAAGCTTCTATTAATATAAGTGACAATAGGAGGAAGTTGGCACACCTATTTAAAAGGAGAAAGTGAGAGAAGGGGTGAGTGCTCTGAAGCCAACACAATTCTTATACAAAATTAATAAGAATTGTTGCTGCATTAGGTCCAAAACTAATATACCTACCTATGACTTGTATTGTAAAAGTGTGGTATTGCCAAATGCCAATAAATTGGAATCACTTGGATTTGATATCCCGCTTGATCACTACCCTATGGAGTCTCAAAGCGGCTAACAATCTCCTTTCCCTTCCTCCCCCACAACAAACACTCTGTGAGGTGAGTGGGGCTGAGAGACTTCAGAGAAGTGTGACTAGCCCAAGGTCACCCAGCAGCTGCATGTGGAGGAGCAGGGAAGCGAACCTGGTTCCCCAGATTACGAGTCTACTGCTCTTAACCACTACACCACACTGACTTCTCCTCAGACTTGTGTAAGGCTGGGTAAAGGGGTCATTTCTTTACACTCATCTATTCTTCTTGGGATGTCTTTCTCTTTGGTGATGACTCGTAGCTGAGTAAGATTGTCTTCCATGAATACAGTTTTAACGGTGCATCCGTAGGTGACTGTGGAGGCCAATTCTGGATCCACGTGTCCTTCCACAGTGGGGATATAGGTTTCCGGGCTGGAGTTGATCATAGTAAGGATTTACCAAATGTGCCTTCCTCTGAGCTTGTTTCTCCCTTTCATCCTGAGTTCGTGTTTCCTCAAAGTCCATGACACCTTTGGTAAAGGCTATTCTCCCACTGGAGCACTCACAGGCCAGTGTTTCCCTATTATCCGTGCTTATACAGCATTTTAAAAGATTTGACTTGAGAGCATCTTTAAACCTCTCTTGTTGTCCACCGGCATTACGCTTTCCATTCTTGAGCTGGGAATAGAGTAGTTGCTTTGGAAGACGATAATCAGGCATCCGCACAACATGACCAGTCCAACAAAGTTGATGTTGAAGAATCATTGCTTCGGCATTGGTGATCTTCACTTCTTCCAGTACACTGACATTAGTTTGCCTGTCTTCCCAAGTGATATGTAAAAAATTTTGGAGACACCATTGATGGAATCTTTTGAGTTGGAGATGGCGTTTATAAGTGGTCCATGTTTCACAAGCATACAGTAAAGTTTGTAGTATAATAACTTTGTAAACAAGCATTTTGCTTTCCCTATATGCACTGTCCTAGGAGTGAATCTCATTAAACTCAATGGACGTACCTGTGAGTAGACATAGGAGTACACTGTTAAAGGATTTTCAGTAGTTTATTGGTGTGATGTATGCAACATGTGACATTTCCGTTTAAATTAACTGCACTTTTTAGACGTTCAGATCCGAATTTATATTGTGTCTCATGCATTTCTGTGTCAAAATGTCTCTCCATAAAGGCTGCCGTTGATTCTAATATTAGGTTATCCAGATGCTTTTAAAGGCATTGAGATTAAAATTAAGCCATGCTGTATTTCAACTCCATTACTCACACATGTAGGGTTCATCTGGGTTGATTAACATGTGGTTTGATCCATAGGTCTTTAGGGATGCCAGTTCTACTTCCCACATTGTGCTGGATGGCTCCAGAGCAGCCTTCCAGAGGACAATGGAGACTGCAGGGGGGGGGGAATCAGAATCAGCAAAATTGCCTCCCCTGTCCGCCTCCAACAGGAGCATCCTATGAGCAGAGGTTTGCTCATCGGAACTTCAAGTCCAAGTCCAATTCTATGCTGCATTTCGAAAACTCCCGTTTTCAGATTCAATCTGGAGATTTGGACTAAACAAAGAGCTCCATCTGTTCTGTTTTTGTTTAATGTTTTAACGGCAAATTGTTGGTTTATTTAGATTGTACGCAGCTTGGAGATTTTAGAAAGATGAAGCAGTTATAGGATTTTCCTTTGTGTTTTTAAAAAGAGCACATTTTAAAGTTGTCCCTGCACACCCCTGGTGTATCTGTTTACAATCTGGCTCCCTTAATCTAGCCTGAAGTGGCTGGTACACCTACAAATGTAACACATTTCTGTGAAAAGGAAAGGAAGTTGTAACTATTTTTAGATTGTCCATTATACTGAACAGGGAAAGAAAAGAGCTTTGCTTTTAACAGATCTACTTTGGTCATGAATAAAGAGTTAAATTGGAAAGACACAGAATGATTCTGAAACAGAAAGGGCTGCTTCCCAGAGTACAGATGCTAGTCAAATATTGTGGAGAGTGAACAGTCTTAGTAAAACATAGCTGTCAACTTTCAGATTTGAAAATAAGGGATTTTTTTTCAAACTTCCGGATTTGAAAATAAGGGATGCCATGAGGGCGGTGCAATGGCACCAAGTAGCCTCATCACCCTGCGCTCCAGAGGCTGCGTGCGAACGGGTGAGTGAAAGAGCGAGCGTGTAGACGGCAGGCAGGCTGTCTGTCTGGTTGGGCCTGAGGGTCTGGCTGCACAAGGCATACAAGCTCCGCCCCCAGTTGGTCTCAGACATCTTATTGGCAGCCGAGCAACGCAGCTGAGGAGCCTCCCTGGCCGGCATGGAGGGAGAGGAGTTGCTTCCTTTGAAATCTGGGAAATTTAAGGGATATCAACAATCTGGGATAGCAGTGGGAAACGGCATTGGAATAAGGGAGTTTCCCGCCAAAAAAAAGGGAGGGTTGACAGCTATGTAGTAAAATGCAGCCCTCACAGACTAGATTTTTTAATTTAATTTTTTAAAAGAGGAAATTCTCTTATTGTATTGCATGGCTCACCAGCAAATCCAAATTTTGAGAAAAGCCTTTTCTAGGAACAGACGACCCATGAAAATGTGAAGTACATAGAGAAAAAGAAAGAATTTAGAATCTAAATATCCATTCCCACACCTTTGTGTGGTCAGTCGAGAGAGAAGGAAAATAATTGAGCAATACATTAAGAGAGTCTGCTTTTTCTGCGAAGAAGAAGCTACCTCTTTGTAACATAGCCTTTGAGTGACCCATAAGATCTCAGCTTGCGGTGTCTTTAATAAATAGAATGATAGTGAATTCTAGTGAAAGCTATGACATATAATTGCTGGCTGAGAGGCACTACACTGTGCAGATTCAGCTGAACCTCTCATCGTATTGCTGTACTTGGCAAGCATTCCCAATTGAAGCCTCTTGAAGTGTGTTTTGCTGGCTCTGCACCATAGCTATAGCATGTTCCAGGTTAGGATACTGAAGTCCTAGTGTACACTGACCACTCTCTTCTCTGTTTAAAGAAACAGAGCAGAACAGTAGTTATGTTCTATAGATAGAAAAATAGCTTTCATAATTCCAGTTATGTTGGTATAGTTTCTTCCATGGCTGGTGGCAGAGGTTATTACTGAAGATGCAAGTCTCAGAACCATGCTGCATGTTATGGTACCTTGGGGGGGGGGGGACACACATGCTGCTCTGTTGTTTCCACACTTTTCTGAAACTTATAGCTCTGTTTGCTCTATGTTTCTCTAGGCCCATGGGCTTTGCAAGAAATGAAGCTGTCCAAAACGTTGACTCTGAGGTGTTGTCCCCCACCCCTTTATTAAAGCACAGCAGTTTCACTTAAGTTTTTTTTTTTTAATCACATTGTTCTGATTTAACAAAAGACAAAAACATACCCCAGAGCTCTTCAGAACTCCACAAGCAGCTAGACACTCTCATATTGTAAGACCTATCAGAGGCCTGTAATGCCTCTTGGAGGACACAAACAAGCACTGGAAAGGTGAAAAAATGCAAAGAAAAAGAAAAAAAAGAACAAGTAAACATACACACCATTTAGACATCTTTTGAACATGTTAAGGTAGGAAAGAACAAGAGACAGCTCCGCTTCTTCCTTTGAAAATCTGAAATATAAAGGCTGTTGAGGTTTTAAAGGTAAAGGGACCCCTGACCGTTAAGTCCAGTCACGGACGACTCTGGGGTTGCGGCACTCATCTCGCTTTACTGGCCGAGGGACCCGACGTTTGTCCGCAGACAGTTTTTCCAGGTCATGTGGCCAGCATGACTAAGCCGCTTCTGGCGAAACCAGAGCAGCGCACGGAAACGCCTTTTACCATCCCGCCGTTGCGGTACCTATTTATCTACTTGCACTTTGACATGCTTTCAAACTGCTAGGTTGGCAGGAGCAGGGACCGAGCAACGGGAACTCACCCCATTGCGGGGATTCGAACTGCCAACCTCCTGATCGGCAAGCCCTAGGCTCTGTGGTTTAGACCACAGCACCACCCGCTGTATAATAACTTGGTCTAATAATGGAACTGCCCACCCAGATTATTAGGAAAGGGGATCCCTTTTATTTCCCTCACAAAAAGCCCCTAGACCTATTTGTCTGCAAATTGGTATATTTATTGCCATCTAGAGGTCCTCCTGTGCCGGTAAATTCCATCCATTTTGGCCAAGAGGGGAGAAAGCTATAGCCATTGTTGGTTTCCCCATTATAGTGAGGGGTGAACTTTGTTTAACCCAGAGTGGCTCAGAAGCAGGAACACAGATCAAAATAGAGGAAGGGACATGCTTGCCAGCCTGCCATGCTGTTGAGTTAAACACAAGGAAGACTGAGACTGTCTAAATATAAAAGGACCAGGCAGGGATTTTGTACAATATTTTGGACCCCTGTAAAGTGTGGCACCCTGGGTGGTTGTCCAGTTTGCCCACCCCTAAAGCCACCACTGTCCCATGTTAATATTAAAATCAAATCAAATCAAATCAAATCTTTATTACGGTCCAGAGACCCAACAATTCATTACAAAACAATACACAATTTCGACAGCCCACCTTCAGGTTACACAAGCATTTTGTTCAGGCTTAGGAATAGGGATCATTGGTTCTTGCAACCACCAATAGAAACTTCGCCACTGCTAATGTTCTGTCATTTGTCCGGTCTTCCAGTAGGAACCTGACATAGTAAGCCTCTGATTTTCCCGGGAAAGGTACTAGCAAGGGTAATATCAGTTCTGCCCTGGCTTGCTCAAATTTCACACAGTGCAGCAAAATATGTTTTATAGAGTCAATGTCTTGGGCACATGAGCATAGTCTGTCCTGGTATGGAACTCCTCTCAATCTGCCATCCAACACTGCAGAAGGAAAGACGTTAAGTCTGGCTTTTGTAAATAGCCTTCTGTAATTTGGAACTGTCAGATCTTTAATATAAGATGTTAACTTAAATATTAAAATACTTCTAGAACAAGATTCCATTCCTAGATACAGGTTATTTCCAAGTCCTGTACATGTTAATTGGAATTATATGTCCTCATGCATATGGGGCACATTTGGGTTGTAACTTGTAACCAAGTGGAAAACCATTGTACAGCAGTTGTAAATACAACAACAACATGTTACATGGTTATAAGACATGGCTATTGTACCCACGTTCTGTTTGTTGGCTTCCCAGAGCCAACAGGTTGGCCACTGTAGGAATAGAATATTGGTGCAAATAGACTATCCTTTTGTCTGATCCAGCAGCATGTTTATTGCGCTCTTAACTATCACGGCTGCAGGAACATTGCCAATAACTCACAGTGCTTACTGTGTGTGGCCCAGTCTGATTTTTTTTTATTTTATAAAAACATATTTACAAGTGAGCAGTAATGGCTGGCTCTAATACTGATATCAAATGAGTATTCCAGATTCTAGGCTTCACATTTATTTCTCAATAAACAACAAGCAAATGAAAACTGTGTATGTTCAGTGCATTTTTCTCAAATTTCAAAAATCAGTTCATAAAGATCATGGCCAACATCCCCCAATCTGTGTGGTTGGCTATGAATGAAATTTATTGGGAAACATGAAGGTGAATAGGCTCAGCCGTGGATGCAGTTAGAAAAAGCAAGTGAGACCTTTTTTTGCTTATAAAGCTTAATAATACAAACAAAAGAGACCTTTCCAACAAAGCAGACATTTTGAATGGGCCTCTCTGCTTGCTTGCTTGCTTATCTATCAGTCACTACAGCGCTTGTGTAATTGTGTCTCAAAGGGTTTACATTCCCTTTGAAGAATCACGTTGGGGGTGCTTTTGGACCCATCCTTTCTGCATCTATGGCCCAAACCAGCTTTCACAAACCAAGACTTGTATGTCAGCCACAACCTCTCCTGGACCAAAGATAGCTTGCCCATTGCAATCCATGCTCTGGTGGTATCCCGATTAGACTACTGCAATACATTGCCTGTGGGGCTGGCTCTGAAAACATCTGAGAAGCTTCCGTTAATTCAAAACATTGCTGCAAGACTGTTTACCAGGACTGACCAAACACATTGCTGGTTCTTAAACAACATCACTGGTTTCTGGTCCAGTTATGTGCACGCTACAAAGTGCTGGTGTTCAACATTTCGGGGGGGGGAGGGAATTTTATTAAAGATGTTCTTGGTTTACAAAAGTACATGCACAGGCTCTTTCTTCAACATTAATATTCTACATGGCTTGGCATTTGGATACCTGACAGACAATGTACCTGCCCATCAGTTAAGGTCACCTTTGCATTCTACATTCCCTGCCCTCAGTTTCTGCCACCCCTTCTCTCTCACTCTCTTGTTTTATACTGCCCCTTTACCCTCATTTCCCCCTTCTTTCCAACTACATGAAATTAAGCCAAAGCCTGGATGAAAATTAGTCTGAGAGCTTTGTGGACCTATACGGCTAGAGGTTGCCCATGAACCAAACAGCTGATTTCTTACTGAAGACTGGGCCTATTTGGCTTCCTCTCAGGAGTTTTGGTTATCCTTCTGAAGTGGCTAGTGCGTTTGGACATGGTTATTCATGGGCAGCGTGTGTGATTTTGAGATGCAGAAAAGGTCTGTCTGAGGTCAGATTTCCCAACTTAGAGCAACTGTAAAAGGAGCTAAATAAAATAAAGCTAGTGAAAGCATTACAAGCTGTAACATTGTAAAGGGCCGTGTGCAGTCTCCGGGATATTTTTTTTTTATGGTTGGGATTAAATAACAAAGTTCTCCTGAAAATATTCTCAGCATTTTATCTTAACAGAAATATTTACAGCGCAAAGCACAAAAAGCCATCCGTGGGCTTGCAACACAAAGCCAAGTCAATCTGGGGAAGTTCAGCATTTATAGCAAAATATACATTTTTTAAAAAAGAAAAGAAAGAGAAAGAGACGGTCAGCAACTTTGATATGCTTTTGTAATGTGGAGCAACAAGCTCACAAAGTTTCTGTTATTGCAGGGTGCATTTGCAGGCATTTGTTTTCAGTTATATAGAATCTAATCTGTGGCATAGGAATCTGGTGATAAACGCACTCTTTACACACTCGTAAGAGAGACTAGAAATAGTTCTGAAGTAAATGTTGTCTTTAAGCAGTACATTCTCCTTTTAGTTTGTAAAGTCAAGGCCAGCTGAGCAATTACTGCCTCGTGGCCGTTAATTTTTTTATATTTCTGAATTTAGATGCCTTTTGAAGCCAAAGCCCACACAAGAATAATGGCAAGAGATACATCTGTGAAAAGGATGAGGAATGATGAGCAGGAAAACACTTGAGACCTTGCAGAAAAGACGACATGTTCTGTCATTATGCTAAATGCATTCGGGACGTTTTGGGAGTTCTCATCCGTAGGCTTCCGCTGATTCCAGTAACCTGAAGTGGGCTTCAAATTTCTGTGGGAGAGATTGGGATTAGGACTGGAATTGAGTTAGAACCTGGTTGGTACATATGCACGAGTTTTCTCTGAGCTGGCTATTCCCTCCCTCTCCTTTAAAGGTTTCTCTCTCCCTGTTCTGACCCAGGATATATACCCTCTTTCTCATTAGAGCTAACACAGGTGAGGCACCTCAAAGAAATGTTGGGCATTTGGTTGGCTGTTGGCATCTGTCTGTCTCAAGAGGCAATGGAATGTGCCAGTCAAACCACCGCATTAGCGGCCACAAAGTGACCTCCCAGGGATGCAAGCCTGGGCAGTGTGTACAGTATGGAGGTCCTGGGCTGCCCAGATGATAATTTGGATGGCAAAAAAGAAAGACAAATCAAGTGAATTGGTTGGTCAAATATTTTAAAGCAATGGGGTGCATCCAACTAAGTTTGACTCGGAAATAGACCCATCAAAATTAATGGGTCTAAATTAGTCATGCCGATTAATTTTCATTTCTGCTCTGAGTATGACTAACTGGCAACAACCCATTGACTTCTTCTTCTTCTTCTTCTTCTTCTTCTTCTTCTTCTTCTTCTTCTTCTTCTTCTTCTTCTTACCCTTTCCTCACTTCTCCATTAGATTATGTCACTCTCACCATCGTTTCACCATGTTAATCTGAAACTTTTTTAAAAAAACAAAACAAAAAACAAAATAAAGCTCCACAAAGCATGTCATATTAAAGATAGTTTTTATTGTGAAACATGGAAACCAGAGTTGGAGGTCATACATTTCCTATTACTGGGGAAAGATCAGGAGCTCACCAAGTTAGTGGCCAAATATCTCCATTTGGTTTTTTGTCGTCGAAATACACTGCAGACGTCTGATCTCCCTGGAGACCTAGAGATGTGACGCTAGACTGCTCTGCCTCCTTTCTTTTATCAAAGTTTTGTGCCACTGGGGAAGTGGTAATTCTGTATTGATTTGTTTTCGATGCTCGTTTGATGCCAATAAAAGGTTGATGTATATTTAAATATGCACTTTCTTTAAATTCTGAACATATTTTATCCCCCAAACACACAACCTAAAATGCATTTTGGTTCACGGTGGGGGTGGTGGTGGTGGTATGAACTACAAAATTCAGAGACTTTAAAAAAAAATCAAAACAATCAATTCACATCTGAGTCTGTGGAAATTGGATTCATTAAACTCTTGCCAGAGATGCTGAGCGGGGCAATGGTAATCTGGCCTCTACTTTCCTCATTTGCAAAAATTACTTCAATCTGAGATTTACTCTTGAACAGCAGCACATACAACCCTCAGGTGATATGAGTTAAAGGATAGTTTTCTCTGGATAAGCGATTGTGTCAACAAGTCCTAAATGACCACAGTTGGGACATAAATTCTATGGCTGCGAATTCTGCGAGATTGCATGGTGAAGGCAGTAACTGTCATACGTACCAGATGCGTTTTGGCTTTCCGAGCTTATACTTCCCAACAGCTCCCATTCTCCCCCAAGTAGATTCTGTTTCATTTCCATGGAGAGGAGAGGGAGTTATCACCTATGTTGGGCTAAAATAATAACTTTGGTTGACCTTGTCTCTCCCATTTAAAGTTTTAAGTGCTGCAGCTGCATACTTTCGGATCCATCAACCTCCAGGCTACACACATTCGTTTTTGTTATATCCTGTCGTCATCGCCAGAACTGTAGCCAGAAGCGCTCCAGTTAGGAGAAAGGGGGCCCATAAACAGGATCGGACCTCTTGGGTATTGGCAGAAATGACAAGAGTTATGTAGCCTATTTCATGTCAAAGAAAATAAAATGTGGCTTAGCGTGGGAAGGTGGGATTGGAAGTGGGGGTGCAGAGAATAAACAGAACTGCCAGTGGGCTCTCTATGCTTGGCTAATGGCCCAGTTATCCTTCAACCTTTTGCTCTTCAGAGGAACCTTGTTTCTCCTTGACTGTTTTTTTTTTGGGGGGGGGTCTCCAGTCACTTATTTCTTTCTTTGAAACATTCCTTATATGTAAGAATTTTAAAATAGCAAACTAGACAGTGGTCCAGATAACCGCAAAACAAAACAGTGTTATGCATATGAAGATAGAACCAACACTTTGGATAAAGATTTAGGAGTCGGAACGAGCACAAATCTGCAGTTTACTTTGAACCACAGTGCTGTTGTGGGTTGGGTCAACCAAAACATTGTTTCCAAAATTTAAGGCAAGATACTACGGTTCTTCTCAGTACTTGTTAGGCCTACGATCTAGCTTCGTGGCAAGCTGCACCAGGGGCTCAGTCCTCCTGGCACAGAGAGGCAAGAGGCAAATGGAAGGAAAACAGGGTCCTGCATGGACTTGAGGACCAAAGGCCACAGCAGAAATGTAGTCCTAAGATGAGGTAGGGATTCTGTGCTGGGTTCAGCAGACAAGGACTAAAGAGCCAGAGGAAATGATGCATTCAAAGAAGAGCTGGAGGTCAAGTGATAAAGGTGAGGAGGAGAGGCGAGGCAAGGCAGCCTGTGCTAGTATACCATCTCATGAGTTACTCAGAATAATATGGAACCAATCAGGTTCCTCTTGGTTTATTGAGTCACATGACCTTGGTTGGACTGAAGACCTGAATCATAGAATCATAGAGTTGGAAGAGACCACAAGGGCCATCCAGTCCAACCCCCTGCCAAGCAGGGAACACCATCAAAGCATTCCTGACAGGTGGCTGTCAAGTCTCTGCTTAAAGACCTCCAAAGAAGGAGACTCCACCACCCTCCTTGGCAGCAAATTCCACTGTCGAACAGCTCTTACTGTCAGGAAGTTATTTCTAATGTTTAGGTGGAATCTTATTTCTTGTAGCTTGAATCCATTGCTCCGTGTCCGCTTCTCTGGAGCAGCAGAAAACAACCTTTCTCCCTCCTCTATATGACATCCTTTTATATATTTGAACATGGCTATCATATCACCCCTTAACCTTCTCTTCTTCAGGCTAAACATACCCAGCTCCCTAAGCCATTCCTCATAAGGCATCGTTTCCAGGCCTTTGACCATTTTGGTTGCCCTCCTCTGGACACGTTCCAGCTTGTCAGTATCCTTCTTGAACTGTGGTGCCCAGAACTGGACACAGTATTCCAGGTGAGGTCTAGATGCTATACTCCTATTGATGCAGCCCAGAATTGCATTGGCTTTTTTAGCTGCTGCATCACACTGTTGACTCATGTCAAGTGACCTGGGGGCGTGTCTTGCTTCCTTTAAGCAAGAAGCGGGCGGGAAACCCTCCTTCTTCACCCATCACCTGCCCCTTATCTTGAAGGGTATTCCGGTAAAGGATTCTGGGGGCATGGCCATGTCCGAAGCCTGGGGAGGTTAGGGCCCAAAGGCACGCCCCTAACAGTGATCACAGGGGGAGTTCCAATTGATGTACATCACTGGGGCTCCTTACTGGTGGTTAACCCTTCCTGGACTTCCAACACACGGGTTGGGGGCAGATATAGTCTGTTAGGGTCCAATGCCTAAGCCAATACCGCTCAACATCCATAACCAATAAAGTTGTGGCCTTCATGCCCATTAAAATTATACAATGTGCTAGTGTCATTATTCTCAACAGAGAGGGGAGGGACATTGCCATGCAACAAACCATTGGTTGTCAACAGCAAAGACAATTCCTCTCCCCTGCTCACGAAAAAAGATACTTTCAGGGATGTTTTCCTTATTCTTCAAACAGACAAAAGTTATTTGGCAGATGTTCACATTTAAAGAGAGCTGTGAGATTTGCAGCAGTACCAAAGATGGCTACTGCCTGCCCCCACCTTCCCTGCACTGCTCTTCCCATGGCAGCTGCCTCACTTGTCCCTGGCCAAGGTTCAGCTGCTTGCAGATTTTAATTAGAACCACATTTGATTCCCTGAGTGAACTCAGCTCCATTGAAAACTATATTATGAATCTTTTCAGGCTCCTCATGCCCAGTAAAAATATTATGAGATAGCACTTCATGGCCTTTCCAACTACCAAAAAACACCCCACCCCCACCCCAATCTGCTTTGAAAATTTAAACAAATAAATCTAATATGGTATTTCAGGAAGGGGAAAAAAAACAAAGTTAAATGCATAGTTTGGTGACATGTGCTTCTTTTGCTGAGGGGGTGGGAAGAAGGATCAGGATTGGACCCATAGCATTATGTGGAATGGGGTCCAACTCTTTCCAAGCAATGGTGATTGTTATCTCAAGCTTTCACAGACTGTTAGTTGTTCAGTCTGGAATGGGTAGTCCGTCTGTAGTTTAAAGACTGATGGTTGAGTTTGTGGTTTGGATCTGCTCTTTGACTTTGCTATTATTTGATTCATTGAGAGGTGGTTTTTTTTCCTGTACCCCACCAACAATTCCATCTCCCATCACACACACACACACACACACACACACACACTTGTCAATTCTGGCTTCTCTCTCTCATTTCCCCAATCTTAAGCTTTCATTACATTTCTGCAGCAATTTGTATTTTAAAAAACATCCTCATGAAAATTTGTCAGCATTTTAGTGCAAATATCCCAAATGCATTTTAATATGCAGCTTTCATTAATTTACTTTTTTTTTTTTTACAATACGTGCTATCCCCTCAGAAATGCATTTATGCCCACAGAGTTTGGACAACTGCATCACAAATTTCAAAGGATAGCTGTGTTTCAGTCTGCATATTGGTTTGATGTGTGTGAATTCGGAAATCTTCTCATTAAAATACAATGTTGAATTTCTTCTCCATATCTTCCCCAAGCCAGCAAGTTCAGGGGTGATGGGAGATATAGTCCAATAACAGGCTGGGGAATGATGTTCAAGATAATAATGTTGTCCTATGAATGTAAGTAGGGAGACGGGTAACGCTGTGGTCTAAACCACAGAGCCTAGGGCTTGCCGATTGGAAGGTCTGCAGGTCGAATCCCTGCGACGGGGTGAGCTCCTGTTGTTCAATCCCAGCTCCTGCCCACCTAGCAGTTCGAAAGCACGTCAAGTGCAAGTAGATAAATAGGTACCGCTCTGGTGGGAAGGTAAACCGAGTCTCCGTGTGCTGCTCTGGTTTCTCCAGAAGTGGCTTAGTCATGCTGGCTACATGACCCAGAAGCTGTCTGCGGATAAACACTGGCTCCCTTGGCCTATAGAGCGAGATGAGCGCACAACCCCAGAGTCATCCACGACTGGACCTAACGGTCAAGGGTACCTTTGCCTTTACTTTTAGTGAATGTAAGTAGCTCTGAATTAGTAAGTAAAGTAACTAAATAAAACAACAATAATAATTCAATCTAGTAGTCGCACAGCCCCTTTCTCATGTTTTAGACACAAACTTGAGGTGTTTTAACTGAGGTTGGTCATGTCTGATATTTGGCACTCTTCTGATGTAATGTTTTGTTAGCTTGACCCTGTTTATAGCCAAGTGTAAGCATTCTTAACATTTCAGCTGATGAACTAGCATAAAGTTAATTTCTGAACAGGGGAAAAGGAGCGAGTTAAGGACAGAAAAATCTCAGCCTTTCTATGCTCTACTCCCGAAGGTCCACAGCTCATCCAACAGTGTACTGTCAGCAACTTTTACTAGCCTATATCATTTTTATAGATCATGAATGGTAGATGCCTAAAACGTTGACCCCTACCAGGCCCCTGTAAATCTGACTTGCTGCAATCTAGCATAGCTTCTCTGTTTCCCCCTACTTACCCTCCACCCCAACTGCCTTTTCCCATCATCGCTTGACTCACTCCCTTGTAGTTGCTACGTTCCTGGCAACTGGAGCTTAAATGGAGACCACTAGTATGGAACTTAGTCAAAAACGTTCTGAAAACCCAAATAAATTATGTCTACTTCTTATCAGCTTTGTCTGTAACCTCCTGAAGCATCTAGTTAGCCAAGACCTTCCCTTTCTAAATCATTCTCATTATCTCGTGTTAGTTTAGCACTATGTATTTACTTGTATAAAAATGTCCTTTTACTGTAGTTCATACTAAATACCAAACTGATGGAGCTACAGTTCCTAGAGAATGCCCTTTTCAACTCTGAGTGTAACAGCACTAGATGACTCATGGATTTCAGTCTTGTATCTTCGCAGGACAGCACAATTTTTTTCCATAGATACACCAGCTGCCTTCAAACACTCAAACTTATCTTTTTCTTTTTCTTCACTTACTTACATGGGTTTCTTACATTTGCATTCTCAGTAGGGGGTATAGGTAAAGGCTAACCACTAGTAACAGCTTAGAATTATTTCAGGTAAGTCTCGCTAAACTGGTAGAACAAAAAAACATGAGGGTCAAGTGGGGGGTCGTTCTGGCATAGCAATACCATTGCTATTGCTGGGCTAAGGTTGTGGGGCAATGACACTAGGCAGGGCTATGGGGGAAGAATCTTGATTCCCATCAGGACTTGATTCCTATTCCCTGCAATGGTATCACTTTTTTTTTTTTTTTTGTTGGATTGACTGATTATAAAAAAAGTATAGGTCACTCCTCATATAAAATACCAGGGTGGTGTACAACAGAGATAACATCAAGAGACAATGGAGTGTGCCATTGGGGGAGGAAGCAAACCACTATGTTAGCAGTACCAAAGTGACTCTCGGTAGTCTCTAGCAGAACTCTTTTGCCAAATCTGATACTTGAAACATTTTAACTGGCAAGGCCAGGGATGCCCAGACTGAAGCTAGCATCGTCTGAATGCCACTCAATAGTTCTGAGCTACAGAATAACTGGCACTGTTCTTACTGGCTCAGGTACTGGGAGCCTTAAAAAAAACATCCTTTGTTTGCTTTCGGTCAACTCTGTCTCCATCGTAACTGGTGTCTGGGACTCAGAAGAAGAGCAGAGAAACACTTGTCATTTTCACATGATTTACTTAGCTGTTTGACCAATGGTTCTCCCTCGCTGAACATGCAAATTTTGACTTTGAAATAAAAATCCATCTTATTTGTGCACTGTGAGTGTACGCAGCATGCATATGCGTACTATACCAGTGTGTTCACAGTGGTTACATGCAATAGGAGCTGTGATTGACTGGAGTGTCCTGGTGTGCCAACAGCGTGCAGTGAAATAGATACAGGTATGTGTTTCAAATGCGCTGGTGAAATAGGATGTGAAATGGACTCTTAAACCCGTGCCACTATCTTAACAAGAGAGAATTAGTGAAGTGCATTTGCAGCAGCTTTCCTGATAGTTAATGAATGTCTGTTGTTTTCATTATTAAATTATCAGATCTTAGACACAGGTTAAATTATAGCATTAGATCCCAGTTTATTTTGTTTTAAGGCAAGCAAGACAAAAGTGGAGAAGGGGGAAAATGGACTGAGCTTAGTAGTCCCATATGGCCAATTGCTATAACTTTTTGGCCTGTTTGTGTGTATCTGAGGGTGAGTGAGAGAAAGAGAGCGACAGAGAAAGAGAGAGTATGTGTAATAACTTTGCACTGATCTATGGATTTCATTCTTCGGGGAAATGTGAGTCAGAGATGCATATTTTGGAGACACTCTTAAAAATATTATCTCTCAAGTGTTGTGTGAAGCTTTACAGCCTTCTTCCTGCAAATCTTCCATGTCGCCCTCAGAATGGAGTCCAAATTATTCACATAGAAACTTCTGATGGCATATGTCAATTAAAAGGCAGCCTGTTTCTAATTTCAATCTCTCTCTCTCCCCCCTCTCCAAAGTGCAACTTTTTAAAAGTGCATAAACAGGAGTGAACTAGTAGCAGTCTAAAGTTGTCATCATTGACAGTTATGATTTATCTTAACTCTCCCTAGCCATTTGGCTAAAGTTTTAAGTAAACACTTTCAGTCTTCCTCATGTTCTCTTTACTGCCACCTCCCACTAATAAGAGATGTTGCCAAGAAAAGCAGCCAGACAGTTCATTTACCTCCCAAACTTGCCTGAAAGTAGCCTGCCTGGTTTAGACAAGGGTCAAAACTACTACTGCACATTTTCAACAGATGGAACAATGCTTCAAAAAGTGTATTTACATTTTTTTTTTTAAAAAAAAAAGGTAATTTGCTTTCAGGATGTGTGTTTAACAAATGGTTAGGGTTGAATGAAATATTATGGCCGAGACAGAAAACACACACAATTTGAGTGAGGCATTTACGGTGATCGATGCTGCTGTAGTCTTTAGCATCCCTCTAACCCGCTGATTCCAAAACTGTGTGCTGCTGGGGTACTCAGGAATGCTGCCTAAGGAGAAGAAATGGGCCTTGAAAAATCAAGCAACCATCTTGGCTCCGACCGCCACTCCAAGCCCCTTAAAGTACTCAAGCCCCATATGGTATAGTAAACCCCGCTTTCTCTGCCAATAAGTGTGTACTGTGTTTTAGTGTTTTGTTCCTGCTCTGATGTACAGCATTTGTGTCACTGTGAAGTTGCTACGATCAATGGCGCCACCCTAAGAAAGCAAGCAGATCCCTCGATGCAACTCCAACTATCAAACAGCTCTTACTGTCAGAAAGTTCTTCCTGATGTTTAGTCGGGATCTCCTTTCTTGAATCCATTGGTTCGAGTCCGGCCCTCCAGAGCAGGAGAAAACAAGTTTGCTCCATCTTCCATGTGACAGCCCATTAGATATCTGAAGATGGCTATCATATCTCCTCTCAGTCTCCTCTTTTCGAGGCTAAATATACCCAGCTCCTTCAACCATTCCTCATAAAGCTTGGTTTCCAGAACTTTGATCATCTTGATCGCCCTCCGCTAAACATGGTCCAGCTTGTCAATATCCTTCTTAAATTGTGGCACCCAGAACACAGTTTCAGATGTGGTCTGACCGAGGCGGAATAGAGTGGTACTATTACTTCCGTTGATGTGGATATTGTACTTCTGTTCATGCAGCCTAGAATAGATTAGGGTTTTTTGTTTGTTTGTTTGTTTGCTGCTGCATCACACCGTTGACTGACATGGAGCTTGTGGTCTACCAAAACTTTGATCCTTTCCACATGTACAACTGTCAAGTCAGGTGTCCCTCATCTTATATTTGTGCATCTGGTTCTTCCTGCCTAAAGGGGGGAACTTTGCATTTATCCCTATTGAAATTAATTCTGTTAGTTTGGGCCCAGTTCTCCAGTCTGTTTTGATTGGTTTTAGTTCGGTCCAGTTCAATTTATTATTTATATCCTGCCTTTCCATCAGGACACTCAAAGCAGCTGAGAAAGAAAATAATACAATAACAGTTCTTTCCATAAGTAAATAATGTTGTCCTTTTGTATTGACTTTAGAGGAGTTCTGTGAAGGTGGAACAAAGCCTCCATCTGCCTGAATCCCAACCATGTTTACTCAGAGGTATCTCATTAAATCAGGCTTCCTCAACCTCGGCTCTCCAGATGTTTTGAAATTACAGTTCCCATCATCCCTGACCACTGGTCCTGCTAACTAGGGATCATGGGAGTTGTAGGCGAAAAACATCTGCAGGGCCGAGGTTGAGGAAGCCTGCATTAAATCCCAGATAAGTCTTTGCAC
Organism: Darevskia mixta; assembly: GCA_034641385.1. Lineage (NCBI taxonomy): Eukaryota > Metazoa > Chordata > Lepidosauria > Squamata > Lacertidae > Darevskia > Darevskia mixta. The sequence goes on from JAWWNH010000207.1 coordinate 4,651,446, forward strand.
CAAGATTTTTCAATAATGGTACATACGGTAATATTGGCGGAGCTAACCGATGTACTGAATTTACTTTCTTTGCAGTGCAAGCCTAGATATGTTTACCCAGAAGTCAGCCCAATTGAGTAGAATGGACCTTGCTCCCATGTAAGTCAGTATAGCATAGCAGCCTAAGGTTTCACTCCTTTTTTTATACATTTATTTATTTGTAAAACTTTAATCTGAAAAACCAATCACATCTCCAACATACATCATAAAAACAAGATTCCAAAGAATCTCCTGGACTTCCCTCCTCCCCTTTGTGGGTCCTATTGTTAATCATTTCCACTTGCATCTTTTATAATAATCCAAGTCTTTTACATCTCCACTGTGTCCAAATTTCACCATTAAACTATAAGTGTTGTTCCAATCCAACTACCGATCTTAGCTGTCTACAATGGTTTTTAAGATGAATTGTAAATTTTCCCCACTCATTATTAAAATTTTGGTCTTCCTGATTTCTGATTCTTCTGGTCATTTTAGCCATTTTGGCATAATCCATCAACTTAATCTGTCATTCTTCTCTGGTAGGGACTTCATCTTTTTTCCATCTCTGGGCCAATAACATCCACGTAGCCATGGTCATGTACATAAATAGTCTTCACTGCTCCATTGGGATTTCGGCACCTAGAATTCCTAAAAGAAAGGCTTCAAGTTTTTAAGAAAAAGTTATTTAAACATTTTTTTCCAACTCAAGATATATATATATATATAGAGAGAGAGAGAGAGAGAGAGAGAGAGAGATTCATTCCTAAGCACACTTGCCTGGTGTGTATTATCCTGATCACCAAGGGATTGGCTCACTTGACTTATTTATTTAGCAGATTTATAGACTGCTTAATCACGAAACTCTCCAAGCAGTGTGCATGCACAGAAAGCCAGCATCTACAGGATTGCACTGAACAGCTGTGATTCTCAGACAAGTTAAGTCAGAACACTTTGACAGAAGGAAACTTAAAAGTTGTAGTCTTAGGTGCTTATACCTATGAGCGGGGTCCGGTGAAACCAATTTCACCTATCTAACATTTCAAAGAGCTTAAATTTGCAGAAACTGGCTCCCCCCTCCTCCCCGCCTCTTCTCTGTAATTAATTACACCGCTCACTGTTCAAGAGGATGGTATCAAGAGACTCCACTGCTTTTCAGCAGTTTGTGTTGTGCACAGGCACAACATTAATTTTCCCTGGGTAAAAATGCTATTATTTTAATCCCTCCCTGGCACAGAGTGCTGAAATAAACAAATACGAAGCCATTAATAACCAGGGGTGATGTCATGGAGCTGGCTGCCCCAGGAGGATTTTAATGCAATGTGGGATACAGGCGGCCTCCTTTTGGTTTCTTCTTCCTCTGTTGACTCTACTCCTGGCCCCACTTATAGGACATGTTTGGCAGCTGCTTCATACACATGCGAGCGCTGGAATGAAAAATTTCAGCAGTTGGAAAATGAGTTGGCATGAACTCTTGGCTGAATCTCATATACCTGCTTCTGGGCCAGCTCAGAACAACCTGTGGGACTGTTTCCTAGCCAGGCTGCTGGTGGGCTACTTTGCTTTATTTTGCTTTAACGTACCCATTATATTATGAAGGAATTTGCCTCTCAAAAGATGGGATCCGAAGGAAAGCAAAAAGCTTGCAGAGACACTGTGCACCTTTCATGAAAACCATGTGCCCCATAGGTATGAATGAACCTTTGGCCCTACACGTGTTTTGCTGGAGCACAGCTCCCGTCATCCCCGACCATTGGCTATGCTGCTGGGGATGGTAGAAATTGGTCCAACAACATCTAGGTCACGGGTTAGCTATTCCAGCTGTAGCCATTGACATCCCTAACACAACCACTTTTGATGGGTAGGGATGCTTTGGAGAAAGTATACAGCAGCTCAGAGTTTAGTGGTTTGTTACTTCACACATCTCCAATGCTCGGCTCTAACACTGAAAATGAGTTTTTTTAAAATAAATAAAAAAATCATCGATATCTAAAGCATAAACATACAGACGTATCCAAATTACGGAGAGAGGGAACAAGAGCCTCGTCCACACAGAATAAACGCAAGTGCTGGTTGGTATCTCATGCATGCTCCCCTGGGTACAAAAGTCCACAGTTAGCACCTTAGAGACCAACTAAGTTTGTTCTTGGTATGAGCATTTTTAGCCATCTCACCCCTTGCTTTTTCCTGCAAGACTGCAATTGCAGTCGTTAACAGTCGTCAACAGGTTTACCTCACCTATCAGCTAATCACCCATTCCCACCACCCCTCCCCACCCTCTCACTATATATAAGGGTCTGGTGACTTCTGTTTCAGTGTATCTGAAGAAGTGTGCATGCACACGAAAGCTCATACCAAGAACAAACTTAGTTGGTCTCTAAGGTGCTACTGGAAGGAATTTTTTTATTTTTTGTTTTGTTTAAAGATAGAGTTAGCTTGGCGGTGAAGGAATGCAAAAGATCGGGCAGTCTCGTAGCTAAATAAGCTTATGTAAGATTCGGTGCCATTTGCAATCTTCCACCACATTCATTATCAAGTCTCTCCCTCTAAGTAGTATGGAAGTTTCCAGCTGCAGTGTGTCCCCAGAACAAAATGTGCAACCCAGAAAATGGCAGGCATCCAGCCTCCAGACGGAGCGCATGCCACACGCTATGCTCCAAAGAAACCCATTGAAGTTTCACTCAAAGGGGGACCACAGAGGAGCGTGCAGAATCTATGGCACTCAGGAGTCAAGTGTGTGTTTCTTGAACATGAGCAGCATTCTTTTCTACGAAGCCAATCCCCCCACAGCATTCATGATTACTTCATTCTTAACAGCTTTAAATGACAGAATTTCAATGGGGAGCTAATTAGTCCCAGAGCTGCTTCTACTGACTTCGTAATCCTTTGGTTCTCTTGACAGAGACTTATGTTCGGATTGGAGACATCATCATTGGGGCGCTTTTGCTTGAAATTTCTGTGTAGCAGAAGGCTGTTCTAGGTAAGTCAGGAACAGCAAGTCAGTAGCCAAATGGAATACGCTTAACAATAGGAGTCTTCCCTTGCTCTCTCTTTCGCAATCCTAAGCAAGTTACAGGTAGGTAGCCGTGTTGGTCTGCCATAGTCGAAACAAAATAAAAAAATTTCTTCCAGTAGCACCTTAGAGACCAACTAAGTTTGTTATTGGTATGAGCTTTCGTGTGCATGCTGAAGGGATGCGGGTGGCGCTGTGGGTTAAACCACAGAGCCTAGGGCTTCCCGATCAGAAGGTTGGTGGTTTGAATCCCCGCAACAGCGTGAGCTCCCGTTGCTCGGTCCCTGCTCCTGCCAACCTAGCAGTTCAAAAGCACGTCAAAGTGCAAGTAGATAAATAGGTACCGCTCCGGCGGGAAGGTAAACGGTTCGCCAGAAGCGGCTTAGTCATGCTGGCCACATGACCTGGAAGCTGTACGCCAGCTCCCTCGGCCAGTGAAGCAAGATGAGCACCGCAACCCCAGAGTCATCCAAGACTGGACCTAATGGCCAGGGGTCCCTTTACCTTTACCTTTAAGGTGCTACTGGAAGGAATCCTAAGCTAGTGGACAATGTTCTTGATTATCTCCTGCTTGGACTACTGCAATACCCTCTACAGTAGCTAGCATGGAGGACACTAGGTATAGAATGTTATTTAGAAAATTTGGAAAAGGAGAAGTATCAGGGCTCGTGCCTGTCTAAGGGCTAAGCCCACCGAAATGGGGCTACCTGTGGTTATTCCTTGAGAAGAAAATGAAGCAGCAATCGCATGCACTGTTGTTTCATTATTATTTATGCCCCAAAGCTCAACACTTGCCCTCAAATCTTAAGGCTGAGCATGGGTTCAAATTCAGGGTTTATCTGTATTTACCTTTTGCCCTGTCCTTTCTAGGCAGGGGTTTTCCATGGGCTGCTGTTTGCTCTGGTTCAATTGTAAACAACTGAACAACGCTTAGGCACAGACCAGGAAATCACATGACCCTGCCTATAAATGCAGAGCAAATGTAAGTGTGGATAAGCACTAAGAGCTTGTTGAACATGACGGGAATTAGGAAACTGGGGGTGGGGTGGGGAATCACAGAATTGTGCAAGAGTTTGCATCATGCTATGGCTGCTAAAGCTCCATAGCAGTTCTCATGTTGTTGCTTTTGCTGCCCAAACCACTGCAAAGATGGAAGAACTGCCTTTGGATTTGGTTTTCTGTGCACAACAGTTATGGGTGAGCACACCTGACCATTTTGGTTTCTCTCCGTTTCTCGTTTTTCCAGCCTTCAGTTCAGTTCTCCATGTCTCCACATCAGTTTGCTTCTTTTTCCTTTTCCTTTTAAAAAAAGCTCTCGTGAAAATTCATTGACATTTTAGTGCAATTTTCTCCCAACATGCATGTTTTTGAATGCAACCTTGCCTGACGTCAGGGGCACTGACTTGGCCCCCCACATGTGATGTAGGGTGCTGTCCCCCACCCAAAATTATTGGGGGAGCTGAAGCCCCCTCCGCCCCCAATACCCAGTGCTGCTGTCTGACGTACACATTTTTGCAAAGCAATTTCCCCCTGATGTAATACAGCTTTGTATGTTATTCCCAGGATTACATACATATCTCTGCACACTTTGGCACAGTATGTGCAATTTTGTATGTGTGTTACTTGGCTGGAGAACTGCATTGTACAATATCTGGAGAAATGCAAATTTCGAAAGATGGTTGTATCATAAAATTGTAGAGTTGGAAGGGACCCTGAGGATCATCTAGTCCAACTCCTTGCAATGCAGGAATATGCAGTTGTTCCATACGGGGATCAAACCTGCAACCTTGGTGTTATCAGCACCACGCTCCAACCCACTGAGCTACCCAGTTGCTTCACGTTGTGTTTCAGAATATGTAGGTTTGGTAGGTTTGTTTTGAAATGTGAACTGAGCTCAGTTTCTCTTTCATCCTGGAAAACAATGCTCAGCCATAAAGTGTAAAAAATATATAATAAACTTTTTTTGAGTGAAGATCACACATTTTGGATCCAAGTCAATTTCCCAAATCCAGAGGAAGTCAGTTCTGCTTTACTCCAGGGGTCAGCAACCTTTTTTAGCCATGGGCTGGTCCACCGTCCCTCAGACCATGTGGTGGGCCGGACTATAATTTTTTTTTTTGGGGGGGGGAATGAATGAATTCCTATGCCCCACAAATAACCCAGAGGTGCATTTTAAATAAAAGGACACATTCTACTCCTGTAAAAGCACGCTGATTCCCGGAGTGTCCGCGGGCCGGATTGAGAAGGCGATTGGGCCGCATCCGGCCCCCGGGCCTTAGGTTGCCTACCCCTGCTTTACTCTTATTGAAAGTTAGTTAGTTTATTTATTTATTATTTATTAATATCAATGGGACTTTAATTTAGATGGGACTTTAACGTGACTAGGGGCTGCCAGCCCATTCATTTATCTAGGAGTAAATCCTATGGAACCCATTGGGACCTACTTCTGAGATTGGACAAGTGGGATTTCCCTATTCTCCAGGGACAGTCCCAGATTTACAGAATCCATCCCAGTTTCTGATTTAAACTCCAAATGTCCCACTTTTCCTTAGGGCATCCCTATTTTCATCGGAGAAATGTGGGGGGGGGGGAGGATGGAGTTATGTGACCCCCAAGCCAAGGAGATAAGTACGGTAACTCTACAACCTTTACAATACATATGAAGACAGCCCTGGATAGGGAAGCTTTTTAGGGTTTAATGTTTCATTATGTTTTTATATATGTTGGAAGCCGCACAGAATGGCTGGGGCAACCCAGTCAGAAGAGTGGGGTATAAATAAAATATAATAATAATAATAATAATAATAATAATAATAATAATAATAATAAATAAATAAACATATTTTCACCAGAGAAATGTTGGAGAGTATGCTCTCTGGATTTAGGCCAATGCCTTTTCTTCTTCTTCTTTTTTACAAATCTGCAACAATTCTAAAATAGCACATTAGAATATGAGATGTGCTTCAAAGCAGAGCGGGGGAAAGAGATATTGCCTTGTGGTTAAGTCGCAGTATTTGAATGTTAGCTTTGCAAGAGAGTTATATGCCAATAGGGAAGTCGTATAACTTTGCAATGTATTTGTTTCCCTTCTTATTAAGGGGATGACGAGGGTGATGTTAAACTAGCTCACAGGACAGTTAACACAGAGATAACGTTTGCCAACATGCTCCAAATACTGTTCTTGAAAGAAAAGAAAGCATTGACAGATGTGGGTGAAAGAAGGCTGACAATTTCATACCTAGCATGCTGGCTACTCGAGAAAATATTTGAGCGGTGATGTTTTACAGGGGCCTGGAATTTTTGTTTGTTTGTTTTGTTGAAGAGAATAAAATTTTTACAGCACTTTTCTGTTTTCAGAAACAACAGTCTCCTCATATTTCCCAGGCTCCGGTATTGACCAGGATGTGACTTACCCAGTCATACCACATTTCACAACGTGGACACAGGAGCCCAAAAGATGTCAGTGCTTCAATAAAAAAAGGGGACTAAAAGGTCCTGGACTTTGCTGTTGTCTCAGTTTCCCGTATGGATGATTTATGGCTCCTTATGATATAGCAAATCCCTTTCAACATTTACACCATTTTAGAATGCCCATAAATCATATAACTCGCCATCGAATGCAGAACCAAGACATTTCATCCTTGTTTTCTTGTTTTATTGGTGTGGTGGTGGGTTTGTGTTTTTTTTTAAAAAAAATATTATTATTGTGGTTTAGGATCTTGGAGTCTATAGAAGGTTGGTCAAGCTCCAGACTAAAATGAAATCCAAATTCTCCAGTGATTCTCCTAATTAAAGCCAGTAATCATCTTCCTTCTCTAATATGCGAACAGAAATTAGGTATAATAATGCTTCACTTAAAAAACCCCTTAAAAAACACCATCCCAAACCTTGGGTGGTATGCAACATTAGTCCTACTCAGAGTAGCCCTACTGACGTTAATGGGCATGATTTACTTAGGTTCATTAATTCCAATGGGCCTATTCTCAGTAGGGCTTAGTTGCATTCAATCCCTTATTATTTATAGTGTTTTCAAAAAATAAATTTCAAGTATGAACAACATAAATCTACCTCATTATTTATAGATGGTTTGTGTTTTGCACATTTATTTTGTACCAGTCAGTTCAGCAGATGAACAGATTTTTCATTTCAGGAAATAAAACAGCTGGGTTTGTAAGGTCAGCTTCTCTGAAAATACCTGCAACAGCTTAAATTGAACCCATTCTCCTCTCATCCACCCCTCCCTGAGATTTTCTGGTTAAGTTCACATTTGCTCTAATTATAACTCTATTTGCTCTTACATAACAATATTTCATAATGTTAACTGCAAATAGTTTCTAAGGATCTTTAAGGGCTTAAAAAATAATAATCAGAGAATCCTGTGAGACATGAACACAGTCTCCGATTAAATCACAGTTTACCTGGTTGTCGCCCAGTAGGGGATGGAAAAGCAAACAGCTTAAAATTGCATTTCAGACAAGTCCAACTTAAAATTACAGAACATTGATCTAGTGAAATAGCGTGCCTGAATAATACACAGAAGCTCCTTATCTAGATATTTTTCTTATATATAAAAAAGGAGAGGCTATATTAAACAGGGTAGTAAAGCACAATACTGTAACTTTTGCTCGGTGATTTCTCCTTTATTATTGGATTCATTTATTCATTTCAACGATATACATCCTACTTTCAAACACAAAAATGTCTCCAAAGCAGCATTCTCTGAAAAATTTAGAGGTCCTAGAACTATTGGGAGAATATCTATAACGAGTTAAAGAAAATTTTTAGGTATACGTTTAAGAAGCAGCCAGACGCATTTCTGTTAGGAATGGTAGGAGAAGACATTGCAAAAAATGACCAAAAATTATTCTTATATGCAACGACGGGGGCAAGACTGCTGTTGGCGCAAGTCTGGAAACAACAACAAACTCTAACAGTAGAGGAATGGCAACAAAAAATAATGGAGTGTGTGGAAATAGCTAGATTGACAGGGAAAATTAGGCAACAAGGCAATGAAACATTTCAAAAAGAATGGGAAAAATTTATGGATTATATTGGTGAGATGTGTTAAATATGGAAACACCAGTAGAAACGAGATAAACCTCATAATGTGGACAGAAATTTATCATATTGAAAGATAGAAAGGGAAAGTTTAACATTCTATAATTAAATAAATAATAAAATGTACAAGTAAAAGGGATAGATATTAACAGATAAATTAGAAAAGGTATGGAAGCAAGAAACATAAAAGAACGAATGGAGAAAGACAATGCGAAAAATAAAGGACTTATTTAAAGAAGATAGAAGAAAGAAGATTGGAAGTCAATATCTAGGAGGAAGGAAGAAGGAATAATGTATTATGTATTATGTGACTTACCGGTAATATGTATGCATTAAAAATAAATAAAGATTATATATGAAAAAAAGAAAAATGTAGAGATCCAGTGTTGTAAATGGGAAATATATTGCTTATTGATATTGCAGGGGGTTGGGTTAAATATAGTTTGGCTAAATAAACTTTTTTTTCCTGGCTCCTCCGTCTCTCCTTTATGGTTTATAATAGTTTCTGGTTGTTTTTAACATGTACAAGTGATATTCTGCTGATGGTTTCAGTTTAAAACAACAACAACATTCAAGTTATAAAACAACTCCAAGATTAGTGCTAATGCAAGGTGTTTCACCTGGGTTTTGAAAGTTGTCCCCTCAAAATATCAGCCTGATCCCCGTCTTCTTCCTTTCCACACTTCAGACCGGACTGGGAGACCTTAGATTGCCTCTTATATTTGCACCAGCTCATACCTTCCAAGTGTTCCGATGTTCCGGGGACAGTCCCAGTATTACCGAAGCCATCCCAGTTTCTGATTTGATCCTGGAATGTTCAGATTTTTTCTTTTTCTTCCCCCGATGTCTCGGAGAACAATTAAAAGCGGTGTGGGTGGATGTATTTGCAAAAATGGAGTCCTGTTTATACTGAAAATAAAATACCTGCACCAAATGAAGGAAATGGTGAAGCTGACATATGAAGGGAAATGGAATCCATCCGCTTTAAATTCTTCAATTGCAATGCTTCAGCAGCCAGCTACGTTTTCGGAAACGGGTGCAGTGCTTATCCCTTTATTGCACATTGTCTACTCAAAAGTAAGTCCTGCTGTAGTCAATGGAGCTTACTCCCAGTTAACTGGGTAAAGATGGCTGCTTTACACTGCAATCCTAAGCAATTTTCGTCAAAACTCATTGAACCCAATGAGTTCAACAGGATTTATTCTCTGGTGTGTTCCCAATCGTTTTCACAGTTTCCAGCATTATCATTACAGTGGTACCTCGGTTTTTGAACGTAATCTGTTCTGGAAGACCGTTCGAGTTCGAAAACCGATGCAGTTACTTCCATGTTTTCGGCGTTCGAAAACCGAAACGTTCGACTTCTGAGTCGTTCGAAAACCGAGGTACCACATTAATAATAATAATAATAATAATAATAATAATACAGTGGTACCTCGGTTCTCGAACGACTCGGAAGTCGAACGTTTCGGTTTTCAAACTCTGAAAACATGGAAGTAACTGCTTCGGTTTTTGAACTCGAACTGTAATCCAGAACAGATTACGTTCAAAAACCGAGGTACCACTGCATTATTATTATTATTATTATTATTATTATTATTTCCCACTCTGACAGTGACTCAAGGCAGCTTACAGCTAAAATTTTATTTCATTCTATTTATCTGTTGAAAGTGTTGATCCCTTCCCTCACACATTTTTTCTTTACAACAATCTTGTGAGGTAGGTGTGGCTGAGAGATCGTGATTGGCTTAAGGTGACAGTTGTATATGCGCACCGGACGTATATGTGTCTGGGAGATCAAACACGGAGAAGCTACCTTAGAATCCAAGAAATGTTGGAGGGTATGCCTTCATTTCTAAATCTTCCCTTTTGCTGATATGTGTAGTTGATTCACACAGCTACTGGAGACTTTGGAGGGAAGACATCAGCTGCGGCTGTTAGTAGAAATTACCGTTAAAAACTAACGAGGAAATGTGGGTGGTCCTCCATTCTGAGGAGGTAGATAGAGTGCCGTCACCACGGAGCTCATGAAGGGTCAGAATTTGGCCTTTGTCCAGTACCTATAAAAACGAGAAAGAAAATGGTTGGCAGCCGTTTTGGTATTATTTGATATTCCTATCGGTTTCATTAATCAGCTTAAGAGAGAAGCTTCCCTCCTCGTGTCCCAGCCACGTAGGAATTTGATTTTCAAATTGCACAAACTTAAGTAGCTGTCAAATAGGTTTCACCTTGGTAGACCACATATATATTCTCAGTAGGGTCCGTGGTAAACGCAGCGAGGACTTCTGAAATCCGAGATGTTTTCAGAGGGCTGCTGATTGCCATGAAGAGTGGAAAATCCAGGCAAGCTCTTTCCAGCAAACTGTTCCTAATTGACAAACCTGCGCAAGTACTTAAATGCTGGTGAAGAAAATTACATTTGCACATTTGGTTGTAAAATATTTATGTTTTATTATTAGGGCATTCCTGTTTTGCAGTCTATGTCACTGAGTGCGGCTAATAGGCAAAAGATTTAATTCCACACTCATGCCTCTTTATCCAAAGTACCTCAGAAGGCCACAGAAGCAGAAGTTGGTGGTTGTCCCAGTGAAATCAATGGAGCTTAAGAATACTTTTCTCCAATAAAAATGTTGTTGTTGTTGTTCAGTCGTTCAGTCGTGTCCGACTCTTCGTGACCCCATGGACCAGAGCACGCCAGGCACGCCTATCCTTCACTGTCTCTCGCAGTTTGGCCAAACTCATGTTAGTAGCTTCGAGAACACTGTCCAACCATCTCATCCTCTGTTGTCCCCTTCTCCTTGTGCCCTCCATCTTTCCCAACATCAGGGTCTTTTCTAGGGAGTCTTCTCTTCTTATGAGGTGGCCAAAGTATTGGAGCCTCAGCTTCAGGATCTGTCCTTCTAGTGAGCACTCAAGCCTGATTTCCTTCAGAATGGATAGGTTTGATCTTCTTGCAGTCCATGGGACTCTCAAGAGTCTCCTCCAGCACAATAAAAATAGGGACGTCCTTTTCTATTATTATTATTATTATTATTATTATTATTATTATTATTATTATTATTATTATTTTATATCCCGCTTATCTGACTGGGTTGCCCCAGCCACTCTGTGTGGCTTCCAACATATATAAAAACATAATATAACATTAAACATTAAAAATATTCCTACACATGGCTGCCTTCAGATGGCTCAGGGGTTGGGTAATTCCATCCCCTCCCCTATTTCTCCAATGGCCTAAGGAAAAGTGGGACATTATGGATCATATCAGAAACCAGGACAGCTTCTGTGAATCCAGGACTGTCCCTGGAAAATAGGGACACTTGGGACGTCTGCTTAAGTGAGTAATTACTAACTTTTCACGATAATTCTGATGGGCTCCATATCGAGACTAATTCAGGTTGCAATCCTAAACAAACTACATGTCTAGGATTGGTGGTTAGCCTGGGATTCAATCCAGCATCTCTTCTTTCTACACACATAATGGAAGAATGATAGAAATCCTCTCCCCTACTAAATTTTCTTGGCTGGTGTGAACTTTTGTAATTCTGTGATAGATTCGGCCCTCCCAATTGAAAGCCGATCGTCTAAAATGTATAGAGAGAGCCCCAATTGGCACATATTAAACTGCAGTCATTTTAGCCCCATTCTCCCTTTTCAACATCAGAACAAGCAGTAGGCTATTAGCAGGATAAATATTATTAAACCAAATAACATGTTAATAGCAGGGTGTGGGGAATTGAGTAGCGTGGCAAGGAAATTCAGCTTACAGAGGGATAAAGAGCTTTGATACTATCCAGCCATAGCTAAGCGTTTTAAATCCTATTGAATTCAATGGGAGGCTTAAGTATGCCTTTAAATCTTTCTTTTGAAATCCATCTTAAAAGTCCTTAACTTTGGCTGGGATATTCCCAAAGTGGAGTTCCTTTAAAATGGTCTATTTTCATTATGTGTAACGGTGAATTGAAACTCTACAGCTATGTGTTGTATACATATCACACACGGTCCAAAACGCAGGCAGACAGAGGGCCTTCTACGCAGCGGCGCCCTCTCTGTGGAACGCCCTCCCATCAGATGTCGAGGAGATAAAGAATTACACAACTTTTAGAAAACATCTGAAGGCAGCCCTGTTTAGGGAAGTTTTTAATGTTTGACATTTTAATACTTTTTATATTTTTCTGGAAGTCGCCCAGAGTAGCTGGGGAAGCCTAGCCAGGTGAGTGGGGTATAAACAATAAAATAACAGTAACAATAATAATAATAATAATAAAAACATTTATTTATTATCATCTGCATTGACCAACACACCACCAACATTTTCCATCAATTTTATTGATTATACCTGAAGGAGAGTTTCCATCCCCATCGTTCAGCCTGAGGTCCAGCTCCGAGGGCCTTCTGGCGGTTCCCTCACTGCGAGAAGTGAGGTTGCAGGAAACCAGGCAGGGAGCCTTCTTGGTGGTGGCACCCGCCCTGTGGAACGCCCTCCCATCAGATGTCAAGGAAATAAACAACTATCTGACTTTTAGAAGACATCTGAAGGCAGCCCTGTTTAGGGAAGTTTTTAATACTTGATGCTTTATCGTGTTTTTAATATTCTGTTGGGAGCCGGCCAGGGTGGCCAGGGAAACCCAGCCAGATGGGTGGGGTATTAATAATAATAATAATAATAATAATAATAATAATAATAATCCCAATTTTTCACAAGGAAATATACAATTATCGAGTTTTACCTCTAACTGTTGTTAGCCATACTTCAGCATTAAATGAGGGCCAAGGAGTCTGAATTGCAACCGAAGGAACTGACGGGGTGTGTGGCAAGTTGTTCATTTAGCAGACAATGCACCTCTTTGATTGGTGGAATTAGAACAGGTGCCACATAATACCTGTTCGACGTTGGTAAGAAGCCATCTTTAAGTGTGGCACCATCTGTACTTTGGAACTCCCTGCCTATTGATATCAAGCAGGCACCTTCACTGTACTTTTTTCAAGAATGCTCTTGTTTAGACAAGCCTACCCTGATACTTAGAAAGTGGAGGCGAATTTTAATCTGTTTGAGTATTTTACCTTCTTGTATGTTATGAAGTTTTGTTTGATTCCCCCCCCCCTTTGTTTTATTGTTTTATCATTTTGTGAACCGCTTTGAAAAGGGTTTCTTTTTAAAAACAAACAAACAATCAAGCGGTGTTCAAATTTTACAAAGCAAATGAATGGAGTTATAAAACAAATAATAACATTATGTAAGAAGGTGATATTTTAAAAAATTAACAGCTCTCTCCTATGCATGTTTACTCAGAAATAGATTTGACAGAGCTGAGTGGGTCTTACATCCTAACAGTCCTATTTTTCTAGAAAAAGAGGTGCCTGAATTCACCATGAACACCTTCCTCGTTTTCTTAGAACGGCAATGGTGCCCGCCGTGAGGTGCCTTAACTGAGTTCCGGCAATTTCCAGCTGGAGAATAAAGCTCTGGTATGTTTAGGTCTGCATCCGTTTCAGGCCTGGTTTGCCTGATGTTTGGCCAGTCTGCCTACAGAAGAAGAAGAAGAGTTTGGATTTGACATCCCGCTTTATCACTACCTGACGGAGTCTCAAAGCAGCTAACATTCTCCTTTCCCTTCCTCCCCCACAACAAACACTCTGTGAGGTGAGTGGGGCTGAGAGACTTCAGAGAAGTGTGACTAGCCCAAGGTCACCCAGCAGCTGCATGTGGAGGAGCGGAGATGCGAACCCGGTTCACCAGATTACGAGTCTACCACCAGGACCGGTGCTGGCAATTTTGGCGCCCTAGGCGAGGGGGTGGGCCACGTGACATCATTATGTATGATGCACGTTGCGAAACGGTGCCCCGCCCCCTGCTCTGCCGGGCGCCCCTCGCCGCCGCAGTTTGCTTGCTCCGCCGCTGGTTGGGGCGGCGGCGGGCGGCGGCGGCGGGGGGCAGGCTGACCAGCACCCCCTCCATTTTGGCGCCCTCGCCGCCGCAGTTTTCTCCCCAACCTGCTTGCTCTGCCGCTGGTTGGGGCGGCACCGGGCGGCGGCGGGGGGCAGGCTGGCCAGCGCCCCCTCCATTTTGGCGCCCTAGGCAATTGCCTTGTTCACCTAAATGGACGCGCCGGCCCTGTCTACCGCTCTTAACCACTACACCACACTGGCTCTCTACGGTGGGAACCTACACAGGTACCAGTTGCAATTCCTTTCGCACAGCACAAGAAAGCAAACTCGAATAAAACACACTGTTTCGAACATCTGTAATTTAGGGAGGTTGGACCAGGATCTGAGGTTTGGTAGCCTGGGCAAGTCTCCAGTGAGAACTTTCTGTAACTGTGACCTGAATTGGAAAGAAAGCAGAGCTGAGTGCTGGGCCTTACAGCTGGGGATGTCTTCTTTCAAGCTGCCTCAAGGTTTCTGGTTACACCCTCGGTGATTTATTTATTTTTTAGTAAAAATAGCTATGGGTAACTGAAATCGCCTCTACAAGTGCGAAGCTTTTTTTTTTTTTTTTCCCAAATGCAAATGCAAACCTTTCCCTGGTTATCTTATTAACAACATGCACGACAGTCAGAAGGAAGGGGGGGAGGGAAGGAGCTCCTTTTCCATGCCAATCCAATGAGGACAATTTTCCACCTTACTGCCTAACTGGCAATATGGGAGCTCCGGCCTGCTTTTTTCAGAGCTTTGGATAGAATAATCCTGTCCAAATGGCATTAGCGCTTTGTTAACACTCACTTATGCCGGCAATGCATATTCAACAAGGCTTCTCGCCACGGTTCTGTAATAACCTGATTGCACCAATCCGAGTGAATGACTTGTGGCCCAACAGATGTTGCTGGTTTGTGACTTACAGCATCCTTGACCACTGGCCAGGCTGGCTGAGGCTGATGGGAGCTGGAGTCTAACAACATGATAACAGCAACAAGATGCTCAAGCATAGCTGTCAACTTTCGGATTTGAAAATAAGGGATTTTTTCAAACTTTCGGATTTGAAAATAAGGGATGCCGCGAGGGCGGTGCAATGGCACCAAGTAGCCTCGCCACCCTGCACTCCAGAGGCTGCACGCGAACGGGTGAGCGAAAGAGTGAGCGCGTAGACGGCAGGCAGGCTGTCTGTCTGGTTGGGCGTGAGGGTCTGGCTGCACAAGGCATGCAAGCTCCGCCCCCAGTCGGTCTCAGACTCCTTATTGGCAGCTGAGCAACGCAGCTGAGGAGCCTCCCTGGCCGGCAGGGAGGGAGAGGAGCTGCTTCCTTTGAAATCCGGGAAATTTAAGGGATATCAACAATCCGGGATAGCAGTGGGAAACAGCATTGGAATAAGGGAGTTTCCCGCAAAAAAAGGGAGGGTTGACAGCTATGGGCTCAAGGGTCGGGAAACCAAGCCTTATGAAGAACAGTTGAAGGAGCTGGGTATGTTTAGCCTTGATAAGAGAAGACTGAATCTGTTAGAGTAATCAAACGAAACTTTAACACGTGGTGTGATAAAAGTGAGGACAAGTTATTTGTTGCTTACCGTTATAACAATCCCCCCCCAAAATGTATCTGCTGTACCATGAAAATAAATAAAAACAGTATTTAAAAAAGATAAGGGGAGACTGAGAGGAGATATGATAGCCATCTTCAAATATTTCAAGGACTGTCACATGGAAGAGGGAGCAAGCTTGTTTTCTCCTGCTCTGGAGGGTAGGACTCGAACCAATGGATTCAAGAAAGGAGATTCCAACTAAATATCAGGAAGAACTTTCTGACAGTAAGAGCTGTTTGACAGTGGAACGGACTCCCTCGAGAGATGGTGGGCTCTCCTTCCTTGGAGGTTTTTAAGTAGAGGTTGGATGGCCCTCTGTCATGGTTGCTTTAGCTGGAATTCCTGAATTGCAGGGGGGTTGGACTAGATGACCCTGTAGACCCCTTCCAACTCTACAATTCTATGGTTCTAATATCTACAAAGCTGCAGGTCCCGCACTCCAGTGGTACATACATAGTCCAGTGGTCCATAAACAGTGACATGGAATTGAAATCTGGTATAAAGTCACACCCATTTTGGAGAGAAACCTGTATTTGCTGTGGGACCTTTTCCTCTCTCCTTTAATGTTGGGATTCAATGTTACTTTTGAAAAAAGCTATATGTCCTCCAAGGAATGGATTTCCAACCATGAATAGGTAAGTGTGAAATCTGGCACCTCCTGAGGTATACATTCGCACTTACACATTTACTGAAGATTTACAGCCATTAATGGGAGATGAAGTCATCAGCCAAGGAATTTTATTCCCTACCTTGTTTTCCCAAATAGGGATTTAAATTGTTTACCAACTGCTTGGCTGTAAGATAATGTGCAAGGAAAAAGTCAGAAGAAGTGTTCTAATGCAGGGCCACGATTCCAAAGTGGTTAAAATGATGAGAAACCGAAGTGCATCAGCATCTTGTTACAATCCAAAATACAGTCCCCACATTATTAGCAAAGTTGGAGGTGGGTTTGTGTGTGTCAGTTTGACCATAACTAAAATATTGCAAAAGCAAGAATTAGCTCAGTGAACATGAACCAACACAGCTTGAAAAGCTTAATTTTTCTTTCTGGTGTGCCCAGATGATCCAAAATGGGTTCTAGGTATAAATTACCATTGCTGGCTTGGGTTCTGAGTTGTCCTGGCAACTGAAAGGTTTGGACTGTTCATGGAAGGGCAGCTGATTCGACAGAAGTTCCAAATGGCAGGTGGGTTCTCACCAATTCTCTCTTGCTGCAGCCCCCTGTTCTTCCACCCACTTGTTCTCGAAAGTCTCTCATTGCTCCAGAGAAGATTTTGCAGGGATGGACACGTGTGTTATGTGTGTGTGGGGGGGGGGGGGAGAGAGAGAGAGAGAGACTGGCAAAAAAACAACAACTGATAATGAGCAACAACTAGCAGGAGCAGTATCAAACTATTTTTAACACCTGTACACTATTCCTATGTGGCTAATAATATGCTTCAAAATGTTAATGCATCAGCTACTCTGGAATTACAATGGTGTCTCTAGTTACGAACTTAATTCGTTCTGGAGGTCCGTTCTTAACCTGAAACTGTTCTTAACTAGAGGCGTGCTTTCGCTAAAGGGGCCTCTTGTTGCTGCTGCGCCGCTGGCAAACGATTTTCGTTCTCATCCTGGGGCAAAGTTCTCAACTTGAGGTAACTCTTCCAGAACAAAATAAAAAATAAAAAAATTCCTTCCAGTAGCATGTTAGAGACCAACTAAGTTTGTTCTTGGTATGAGCTTTCGTGTGCATGCACACTTCTTCAGATACATTCAGTGTGCATGCACACGAAAGCTCATACCAAGAACTAACTTAGTTGGACTCTAAGGTGCTACTGGAAGGAATTTTTTTATTTTTTATTTTGTTTTGACTATGGCAGACCAACACGGCTACCTACCTGTAACTGTAACTCTTCCAGGTTAGCGGAGTTTGTAACCTGAGGCGTTTGTAACTCAAGGTACCACTGTATATTAAAAAAATGTATTTCCCATAACACCAGCAAGCTAAATTAGGACTTTTTTTCAGCTCACAGTATGTAACAAGCATGGAAGTCTCAGCTTCAAAGATCTAGAGAGTTCCAGGGGAGTGAGGGACAGTGAAAGAGGCTGCTTCAGAGAAGGTGAACTGCATAGGGATAAATGCTCTACATTCATTGAAGGTGGATATCTCATGTAACAAGGGTGCTACTTATTTTTGTACTTCCTGCCAGTGCTTTTTTTCTTTTTAAAAAAATGTTTAGGGGTACTGTCATTTTCCTACTCATATTGAAATAGTGTCCTTCAGGGGGGCCAAACTTAGATTCACAAAATGTTTAGGGGTATGCGTACCCCCAGAAAAAAAGCACTGCTTCCTGTCCAATCTGCATTGCTGCAATTCCATATAGGGAGAGGGACCATACCATTTGAGGACTTAGACACATGAGAGCTCCAAATGATGCATAGCTGCTTTCTCCTTCCTTACATGCTTTTCTGGTGAACATCTGTGCATCTCACCTCTGGTAACAGGCTTGTCATGTTCTTGCATTGCTTGTTCATGCAAGTACAAGAAAACAGGAAACGCAAGACTTCTCTGTCGCTCCTCCTGTTTTCATGCAACAGAGTTGCACTAAGGCTGTACTGTTGTGAAGCACTTAAGAAAAAGATAAATACTTGGTGCTATCAATCTGGTGCCTATGCTTGGTCACACATCTTCACAGGGCAGGAGATTCCATTGCCTTTGTGAGGGTGTCTATGTCTGCATTTCAGTACAGTGGTACCTTGGTTCTCGAAATTAATCCGTTCCGGGAGTCTGTTCGACTCCTGAAACCGTTTGAAAACCAAGGTGTGGCTTCCGATTGGCTGCAGGAGCTTCCTGCACTCAATCGGAAGCCATGGAAGCTGTGTTGGATGTTCAATTTCCGAAAAATGTTTGCAAACCAGAACACTTACTTCCGGGTTTGCAGCGTTCGGGAGCCGATTTGTTCGACAACTAAGCCGTTCAGGAACCAAGGTACCACTGTGTTAGTTTTGATATCTTAGCTTGTTTGCCTGAAGCAAATGACATACTTAAATGAAGGTTACAAATGCAGACCAACCAGCATACTATTGAAATATACAGGTGCCTTCATCCAATGACATGCACAGTAGCGTAAGAATACGAGTCTATTGCTGAACTGGGGAGCTTCTGGATCATAGTTCATGCTCTTAACCACTGTGCTTTAGGTTATCTTGGGCCGTACTTTACAGAAGATGATCTTCTGTTTGAAGAGCTGTCCAGTCCAAGTCTGGTTTAAAATACCCTAAAAAGGGAGAGCAGGGGCCTTTTTTGCTGACATATCACTTGGTCACAAATCTTCTCAGCTATAGAATCATAGAATTGTGGAGTTGGAAGGACCCGTGAGGATCATCTAGTCCAACCCCCTGCAGGAATTTTTCACCCAATGCAGGGCTCAAACCCAGAGCCCTGAGATTGAGTCTCATGCTCTACTGACTGAGCTATCCACTTTGAGACATTTTATTTCTATTTCAATAATGATAAATAATTCTAAATTTTAATGCAGATCTGTGTGTTCTTTTGCCCTCTGTTTTGGAAGATGCACTTACTGTTTTTTGACAATGCATTAGTGAACCCAAGCTCTCTCTGAGTCCCAGGGACATGAGGGAACTAGAAGATGAATGAAGTGCCCCTTTTACATAGTCCTTTGAGAAGCCATTGTACTGCAAAAGCTTCAGCATGCCCAGGCAGACATTATGTGGGTGGTCAGAGGCCCAGTTTTGCTTGTGCAACCTTAGTACTGTTTGTGAGACAGCTATGCGCGATCTGAGTGTGGGATACCAAAGAGGAATGCAGAATAGATCTTAATCTTTTCCGAGCTTCCAGAGAGATTTGTAAAGAGGGACATTTACAATCGTTTTTATGGACTTTGAAACATCCCAGCAAAGACGGAAAGCAATAAAAACTTCACCGCTCCTTTTCTTCATATCTTACCAGCGCAGGCTCATTAATCGATAACTTTAGATATGCCTTATTCCCACTGCTGTTAATGTGCGCCAGCAAATGCCGGGCTGCAGTTGGAGATGATTATGAGAAATGGATGGGAAAGAGGGGTCAGAAATGGAAAAAGCCAGGAAGTGGAGCATGGGCCAAGTTAAGAGGAGAGAGAGAGAGATTGGCTATGTTGTGAAATGGCCCTGTAATGTCATTTCCCATGTGTTCTTGCCTCACCCCCAGGGAGCTACTGCACTGACATAACTACATGTTATAAAGAGGGAAATGATCCATGTATGAAACTCTCCTGCCAGGAGCTGTGTATTTTTCAGATATCAACTTTTTCGTTGCAGTTAGAGGAAGCAGAGTGTGATTATTTATTTACTTATTAATAAACAAAATAAACCAAAGATAAAGATCATAAATAAATGCTGTTGCAGCTGGTTGAAAGCAGCATACGTTTGGACATTATCATTGAACTTGCTTTTTCCAAAACATTCCATTTTTAACACACACACACACACACACACACACACCTGCTAGGCTGATTCTTTTGTGATTTGTTCAGTCGTTCAGTCGTGTCCGACTCTTCGTGACCCCATGGACCAGAGCACGCCAGGCACGCCTATCCTTCACTGCCTCTCGCAGTTTGGCCAAACTCATGTTAGTAGCTTCGAGAACACTGTCCAACCATCTCATCCTCTGTCGTCCCCTTCTCCTTGTGCCCTCCATCTTTCCCAACATCAGGGTCTTTTCCAGGGAGTCTTCTCTTCTCATGAGATGGCCAAAGTACTGGAGCCTCAACGTCAGGATCTGTCCTTCTAATGAGCACTCAGGGCTGATTTCTTTAAGAATGGATAGGTTTGATCTTCTTGCAGTCCATGGGACTCTCAAGAGTCTCCTCCAGCACCATAATTCAAAAGCATCAATTCTTCGGTGATCAGCCTTCTTTATGGTCCAGCTCTCACTTCCGTACATTACTACTGGGAAAACCATAGCTTTAACTATACGGACCTTGGTTGGCAAGGTGATGTCTTAATTAAGCTGATAAATCAGCTTAATTATATAATTTAATATAGTAGGGAATATACTCCCTCCTCAGTTTTTAGTTATTATAATATTAGCAGCAGTTATAAGGTTAAACACAATTTCTTGACCATTTTCCATTATATACTTTTTGATAAAGTGAATCCCCTCTGTCCTCCATCCCAGCCCTTAAGAGGAATGTTGGGACATTTGGCAGTTCATAAAGGATTAAAGCTGGAGATAAATCCCCCCCACCTGATCCAGTTCTCTTCACACTTGGCAGAAGAGCTTGCCTTTCAGCAAGGAAACTTGCTTATTGGCTACTAAACCCAAGAATGTGAACCTGGCTGAATGGAATTACAATGCTGCGCTTACAGAGAGAACAGCGAAATGTTGCACATTGCCAAGAAAAGAACTATCCCGGATTTGCTATCAAGTTATTGGGGAGCTGATTGGAAAAGCCACCAAGCATTTCTCTTTGTTATCATTGTATGTTCCAGCCTTCCTTGATGCAATGTTCTGATTTTATTATATAGTTTAATGTTTTTATTGCCGAAAACCAGGTGTGTGTGTGTGTGTGTGTGTGTATGATATAGCAGTATATACTGTATATTTTTTTATAAACAAATAAATAAAAACATCCTGCCCAAGACCCTGGAAAGCCACTGAGAGTCAGACAAAACTGGGCAAAGATGAGGCAACCTCCTATGAATATATGCAATATAACAATAACAATAACAATAATTTATTACTTGCCAGGCCACCCCAGCAACTGTAGGTGGTTTCCAACAGAATATTAAAAACACAATAGAACATCAAACATTAACAACTTCCCTAAACAGGGCTGCCTTCAGATGTCATCTAAAAGTCAGATAGTTGTTTATCTGAAAACACCGAAATATATCTACCCATTAATTACAAATTGTACTTGATCCAGTAATGAAGAATCAGATGATTATCGGATTCCCTTTTGCTGAAGATGCAAAAGATTGCATAGCTTTGGGCTCATCCTTCCTTCATCCTTTACAAATTCTTTTACAATTTCTCTAGATATTGATACCTGGACATTTACCTGATTCTGAAAACTGGGTGGCTTTAGCCATTGGTGCTCATTATCCAAACAGATAGCTCAGTTGGTGAGAGTGTGGCGCTGATAATGCCAAGGTTGCAGGTTTGATTTCCATACGGGACAGCTGCCTATTCCTGCATTGCAGGGGTTGGACTAGATTATCCTCAAGGTCTCTTCCAACTCTTGTGATTCTATGTTTTCACACACTATAAGACAGACTTTGAGCCAATGGAATAATCCTTGCTGCTGCCTGTTTCAAATTCCTTGTTGCCATTTTTTGTTTTTAAAGAAGACATAAAAATGCACTACTATCAGCAACAAAGATATCAAGAGTTCTGTGACATATGTTAATCCCTTGATCACAAACGAGGCAAAGTTGACTGACCTTATTGGGTTCAAAGATTGTCCTTCTACCTCAGAACATGAGCAGCCCATAAATCTTGCAAAACTGGATAAATCCCAAGGCTAAGGAATACTCGATTATGTGGTAAAATATGAATACGACAGTGTTAACCTTTTCCCTCCTTTACTTTCTCCAATATAAGATACCCATTAAAATGTCTCATTTGAGATGCTGCTACTGAAAACTGTCCAATCGCCTCCATCGACGAGCCACTTCCAAGCATCCGCTTAACAACGCTGGGAATTTGTACCTGCCGTTACGGAACCTGCTCGGAAGGGAACATTTGCAAAAGTAATTGTACAGAAGAAGAGAAAGAAGAGAAAAAGAAAAAGATTTGTGTGCTGAATTTGATTTTGCACCGAGGAGAGTATCCATTTCACAAGCTGGGCAATTTTCGTTGAAGGCAAAGAACATTCTAAATTAAAGGGAAGGCTGAAACCCTTGAACACAATATCCCTGACATGTGGGAATCTTTGAAAATCAAACCATGACTGCATATTGGAAAAAACTGCTAAATGATGAGGACTTTCAAGGGGCAATTTTTTCCCCTTTTCTCCTGCCCCAGATGCAGATTTTTCAGTATTCACATCCAGATGTTTGAAGCCTACATGAAATATTGTTCATTCAGGCTTTGGAATCTTTTTAAAACCAAGTTATATTCTAACTGACTTTGCTGCTGGACTTGCAATAGCATAAGTGGTATAGTGGTAGAGTTACGGATGTATTTATTATGAATCTTACACTTCCGATTTTTAGGACTTCTTTAAACGTGTAAACCCCAGACCCATGTGGAAGTCTTCATGTGTCCAGCTTTCCAGACTAAGCTAGAAAACTTGGTAATGAGAGCCAGTGTGGTGTAGTGCTTAAGAGCGGTAGACTCATAATCTGGTGAACAGGGTTCGCGTCTCCGCTCCTCCACATGCAGCTGCTGGGTGACCTTGGGCTAGTCACACTTCTCAGATGTCTCTCAGACTCACTCACCTCACAAAGTGTTTGTTGTGGGGGAGGAAGGGAAAGGATATTGTTAGCCACTTTGAGACTCCTTAGGGTAGTGATAAAGCGGGATATCAAATCCAAACTCCTCTTCATCTTCTTCTTCATCTTCTTCTTCTTCTTCTTCTTCTTCTTCTTCTTCTTCTTCTTCTTCTTCTTCTGGAACCCCAAACACTAAAAAGACAGCATTGTGTGTAGCTAAGAAGGCAAGAGACTATACATTTTTTAGCGTTTTTTATTTCTAAGATTATCTCTCCATTTTGATGACCTAAAAATATAGATTTCAAAAACCAATCTTTTGAATAATGATTCTAGAGACCAGACACATGTATAGGGGAGTCTACTCAATAATGTTCTCCTAGATTCAGTACCTTGCTTTAGCAGAATTCATTGGCAATACTAATCTCAGGTGCGAGGCACCCAGTAGACAAAGAAAAAACGTGCACAGGGAGTATTCAGTGGAGATGGTGAACATGTGGTCAAATTAAATCTACAATCCTAAGCATGATTAGTGGGAACTCATTTCTGGTAAACATGCTCGTAGTTAAGCTGTAAGTGTATTAATGGAAAATGAACACACAGCATTAAAGTACCACTGAATTAGATGAATAACAGATCTGTTGCTTCAATTTCTATGTGATAAATCTCACCTTTCAGTGAAAGTTTTTACAGCTTTCAGGGTGGGGGACACTGTTTTATGCAATATATGAACATTTTGGACTTGTGACTATTTTTAATTATTATAAATATTTGAAACACTTTTGCTGGTAATTTTAATATTTCTTGTAAACTGCTTAGAGGTTTCATTACAATCAAGCAACATATAACTTTTGTGAAATAAATAAAATGAAATAAACCATATACTATTTGATGTGACTCTAATATCTCCACTTTCCAAAAGAATCATAGAATTGTAGAGGTGGAAGGGACCCCAAGAGTAATCTAGTCCAACCCCCTGCAATGCAGGAATTCTTTGCCCAAGGTGGGGCTCCAACCCACACCCCTGAGATTAAGAGTCTCATGCTCTTCTTATCTAATAATAATACTATTATCTAATAATAATTGTGATCTTTTAAGTCTGAAGGGAGGGAGAGAATTTATAGATTTGTACTTTTGCCTGGGATTTCTGTGCATTGTGTGTTGGCCAGTAAAAACTCTAAGCCCCCTTCCTGCGAAAGAAAGGAAAAACGAGATAAGAAAAAGCAAACAATGAAGAATAAAGCAAGATTTTAAGAAGAGGATTTGTGCATTTTACAAAATGATTTGACTTTTCAGTGTATTTGACAGGTACCTGTCATGTGCTGGAATATTGCTTTTTATTTGGCAACAACTTCATCCTCCGAAAAGAGAAGCAGATGCCCTTGTCTAACCACTAGAAGTACTCACTTTGGAACTGAGTAATGTTACATGGTATTCTGCTGGGACCATTTGTTCCAGAAGGAAAGAAGCAATAATATCGCCCTGTTTCCTGCTTTTCATTAACATCATCAGTAGAAGAATTACTGGCCTTGGCCCATAATAATCTTTACAAGGCCAATGATAAAATCTGGAGATGGGGAGAGACACCAGTTGCAGTCTTGCTTTTTGTCAGGCAATATGTGCTGTACTTAACCATTCTCACAAAGACTGTGCAAGGCACAAAACTGGATTATAAAGCCTGTTTCTTCCTTGCTCCAGGTCCAACTCCACGATGCATTAACGGCTACCTGAAATCATCTTTGGACTTGCATTGGCGCAGGCAATACGGATGGGTCCAATCTGACTATTATGTTCAATCTCCTTTCTGTATTCAGAAAAGTTGTGGACAGAGAAATGAACTCTGGCTGATCTTCCTTTGGATAAATAGCTTTTTAGGCTGTAAGGTCTTTGGGGGATGAGTATGTTTTTGCTTGCTAAAGAAACAATGAATTACTTTAGTAGCCTATTTTGGGATGACCATAGCTCAATGGTAGAGTCAGCTCTTGAATTATGAGGGGCTCCTAAGATCCACCTTTGACTACCCCAGTTTCAGCCAAATAAGGACCTTCTGGCGGGAAGGTAAATGGCGTTTCCGTGCGCTGCTCTGGTTCACCAGAAGCGGCTTAGTCATGCTGGCCACATGATCCGGAAGCTGTCTGCGGACAAACGCTGGCTCCCTCAGCCAGTAAAGCGAGATGAGCGTCGCAACCCCAGAGTCTTCCACGACTGGACCTAACAGTCAGGGGTCCCTTTACCTTTACCTTTAGTTGCCTAAAACACAGAAGGCCATCGCTTAAGGTAAGGGGACAATCACAACTGCCCCCAGTATTTTAAGCACTGGGTAAGACATGTGGTTTGCAAGCAGAAGGTCCCAGGTTCAGTTTCTTGCATCTTCAGTTGAAAGGGATGTCAGGCAGGAGGTCTGGAAATGAGCTCTGCCAGAGACCTTGGGCAGCCACTTCTAGTTCTAATAAAATTTAATAATAGATCACAAAAATGAAAAGAAAAATCTAACAGGAAGATATAGGAGATCAGAGAAACGATGCTACATGGGGAGGGGACCTACAGAAGAATTATATCCAAACTATAATATTACTACTTAGTAATGGTAAAAAACAACAACCAATAAATGGTTCTGTGATGCTGTTGAAGGTTGAAAAAGAATGGGTAGCAGAAGACTGATTCTAATTAAACAGTTAGCAAAATCTTCTTCACTGTATGGCAGATATTGGGCGAAGAAATGCTTAGAAAACCATGGTGTCATCTTCAATTATGATGCCTTTTTGATGTTCTCGAATGATCCAGTCAGATGAGGGGAGCCTACGATGTCAGTCTTTTCCTATGGAATAAGCATACACACATGCGCCCCCCTGGCATGTGTTGACTTGCAAGAAAAAGCCTTGTCCACAAGGGTAGATCATTTAAAAAAATTTAAATTCTCCCAGCCACGTGAGAGCCACTCAGAGGTATAGTGGAGCTGTCAGGACAGGATTTGGGGGAATAGGTCCAGTGCCCTGCTTAGCAGAGCAAACAAAAGGGCCCACAACCTTACCACATTTTGAAGTGAAGTAATCTAAAGACTATACCTGCAAGACTTTAAAGTCCAGACAGCACCACTGCATAAATATCACCTGATAATCAGCACCGTAAAAATATACAAGCATATTGGACTAGGTTGTCTCCATAATTCTGAATTTTTATAAGAGCACATCAAATCCAGCTGAAACTCTGGAAAAACTTCTTCCCAATAATTGTCTAAAGTGATGCTCTGTCTCACTTGACACAAATGTTTGACAAGATGTATGAAACCTTGTTTGGACAGGCAGAAGGCAATTCTTGGACTCAAGAGGACAAAGAGAGTATACTCCGATAGCTAGAGTCTGACATTTAGATAATATGAACAATGGAAGCTCCCTTGGACTGTGTCAGGTTATAAATCCATCGAGCCTGTTGGATGCATTTGGGCAGCACAGCTAAGGATTTAACCTGAGACTTTGTGAAGTCAAACCAAATCTACTCCTGAGCTAGTAGCAAATGATTCTTTGCTTTATCAAATAAAGAAAAGGATAGATAGAATAATACTAGGGCTTTTTTTTTCAGCTGGAGCTCACCGGAGCCCAGATCCAACAGCTCTCAGGTGGGCACCATAGTCATTCCAAGAGAACAAGGGAGAAGTTCATGGTGAGTTCCGGCATCTCTTTTTCTAGAAATACAGCACTGAATAATACCATATGACAATCAGTTTATGAATCAACCCTGGTAAGAATCAAGCCACACCTATTGATCTAAAAGAGTCAGGGTACTGCCCTCCAGTCCATTATTTGAATTCCTCTCTCATGATCTTGGGCCAGTATAACTCTTCGATGCCAGTAATGTCCCCTACGTTTTGGGTCGAACTACAATATGACTATTATAGCAAGTTTCTTAACAGAAACAATGAGGTTTTGGGAGAAGGCAGACTTTAGGACGTATTTATCGCTGGAGGCAACTGAGTCTTTCCCTTTTTTAAAAAAAAAACAGGCTAAGCATACACTTGCATTGTTCTGTGTGTAAAAAAAAAGTTACACAACGCCGGGTTATAGTAACATTGCTGGGAGCAGCATAGAGAGCTATTGTGTCAGAACAGATGCTGTTGAATAGCATAGTTGAGATTTACAGAAAAAGCTTTGAATGAGGAGCATTGCATCAACATGTCTGCAGGACAGTACTGCACCCGCCTCGATTGCTATTTAATGAGAAAGGATATTGAATTTCCAATGTGGACTGTTCTGATCAAGCCACTGAATGCTAAAATCTAAACAGCACCATTGTGGGACAGAAAGCAACTTACTGCTTCCCATTTCTCGAAGCCAGCTAACAATAAAATGAAAATAGTTTTCATTCATCCGGCTGACTGAGGTCCTGGAATGTGGTACAGTTGCCCTAGGGAAAGCTGGAGAATAACATTTCCAGGATAGGGAGACCTTGTCGTGAAGTTATGTGGTATGTATTTTGACAGCAGAATCAGGAAGATGTTTGAAGACACCACTGGTAAATTCTTAAAACAATAAATATAGGCGTGTGTGAAAGTGTGTTTTCACACTGCCCAAGCATTGGGTTCAATTGCATACTAGAATGAACAAGTTTGATAATGTGCAACAGGAAAAATGAGACTGACTCTTCAACTTGTAGGGGAGAGGGCATGTTGTGACCTTGACTCGTGTACTATTTAGACCAGGTCACATTAGGTAATATGATTTCATGTAAATGATCACAACTACAAGTTTTAAGTACCAGTAATCCTCTGTCTAAGATGGGGGGAATCCATCTCGATGCGTATTTCAACGTTTATGACCCTTCTCACATCAGACCCACTTTCTGAGGGCCTGCTTTTCACACACATAATACAGTGTGTCTGTTGGCAACTGACTCCCATATAGAAAGCATTTTCTGTGGAATGCCCTCCCCAGAGAGGTTCTCCTGACACCGTCACTACATTTCTTTAAGTGCCAGGCAAAAGCATTCCTCTTTACCAAGGCCCATAGCTATTAAATAATCTATGGCCTGTGAAAGGACTGTTATTATGATGATTATTTTACTATTACGCTGTGCGTAATAATAATAATAATAATAATAATAATAATAATTTATTATTTATACCCCCCATTATGTATTTTATTATGTTTTTATCATTGATGTTCTGTAATGTGTTTTTATAATGTTGCACTGCCCTGGGATCTTTTGATAAAGTTTGGTATACTGTATAAATTGAATTATTATTATTATTATTATTATTATTATTATTATTATTATTATTATTATTATTTCCCCACAGCAGATACACACTAGAAGGCATTTAGGCCAAGCTGACACATTTAACAAGGAAGCAGTCCTTTTCTTGTCCTCTTCACAATATACATAGTGTTACATGAGAGGTGGAAGAGCCACACAACTTGATTCATTGGACCTACCGCTCTTCAAAAAAAAAAAAAAACCACTCCAGTTGGGATTGGGTACAAATGAAACTCCTATGTGATATTGTTTGCATGACAGACAGGAAGAGGTCTGTCGTTCCTGCTTAACCATGATATCAGATTCCTGACCCTGTAAGTGTATGAATTCATGCCTCATGCCAAACCATTTCTTGCTAGATCCATATACAGAAGACTAGTAAAAAAAAGCAATTGAACACTTGCTCAGCTTAGAGCAGCTTTCTCCAGCTTCGTGCCCCCTAGATGTTATTGGGTTACGACTCCCATCACCCCAGACCAATGGCCATGCAGGCTGTTTGCTGATGGAGTTTGTAGTCCAACAGTGCCAAGCTGGGGAAGGGCAGAGAGTACATGTTTTGCATCATTAAGGTCCCAGGCTCAATCTCTGCCAGGTAGGACTGGTAATGGCCCCCTTATGAAATGTGGAGAACTACTGATAATTGGTGTAGAAAATGGACCAATGTTCTGACGTGGCATAAGGCAACTTCATATGCTCCTCCTCTTATTTCCCATGTCCACAGTCCAGAGAACCAGCCAGCCAGCTCCAGTTAACCTTTGACTTCATTTTTCAGCAGTAGCCATTGGCAACATGGAATGCTGCTTTTGCAAATCATAGGAGTTTGCGATACCGCTGCTGTTCAAAGAAGGGAAAAGTGTCATTCCCTGTGTATGCAGACCCTTGCATGGACTTCTGTGGATTATGGCTATTACCATCCAACTGTCCTTCCTTGGTTTATTGATAGAGAGAGAGTGTGTCTTTCAATAAGCATTAGCATGGCACCTAAAGGTAAAGGTAAAGGGACCCCTGACCATTAGGTCCAGTCGTGACCGACTCTGTGGTTGAGGCACTCATCTTGCATTATTGGCCGAGAGCCGGCGTACAGCTTCCAGGTCATGTGGCCAGCATGACAAAGCCACTTCTGGCGAACCAGAGCAGCGCACGGAAACGCCGTTTACCTTCCCGCTGCAGCAGTACCTATTTATCTACTTGCACTTTGACATGCTTTCGAACTGCTAGGTTGGCAGGAGCTGGGACCGAGCAACGGGAGCTCACCCCATCGCGGGGATTCAAACCGCCAACCTTCTGATCGGCAAGCTCTAGGCTCTGTGGTTTAACCCACAGCGCCACCTGCGTCCCCTACACATATACAATTGAACTCAGGTAGAGTTCTCTCCAGTGACTGTGAGCAAATGTACACACACATGAGCTTCCTGATGTTCAACTGAGCATGAGGATAGAGCTTGTAGGTGTGAACCTATGTACCAGAGGTGTTCCTCGATACTTAAAGGACTCAGGGCACAGCACAAATCTGCATGACAGTATTGAGACGGTATTAATCTGGGCAAATTAATGGAAGGTGGTGAGGGTATCGCCAGTGCTGCAGTTTGCAGTGTGCCCAGCTGCCCTGTATACAAAATAAAAACTTTTTTTTTAAGGAGCTTTACAATGGGATGAGGGCCAGAGACTCAGCACAACGGACCCAGGATTTGGGCCTCCCGGACCACCCCTAGCAATGTCCCTCCTGCTTTCTGACTGCTACCACTGCAAGCATTAATAAAATAGACCACAAGGGGAAACAGATACCCAGGGAAGAGAAAGAACAGGAATTCTTAAAGCATGGAAGACATTGTTATGCTTGAGAATACATCTTTCTGCAGTTGGCATGCCATTGCGAGATGAACAGTGTTACTGGTTGATAGCACACCTCTAAAAGTTATACATTGAACAAAGAAGAAGAGAAGAAGAGTTTGGATTTGATATCCCGCTTTATCACTACCCAAAGGAGGCTCAAAGCGGCTAACATTCTCCTTTCCCTTCCTCCCCACAACAAACACTCTGTGAGGTGAGTGGGGCTGAGAGACTTCAGAGAAGTGTGACTAGCCCAAGGTCACCCAGCAGCTGCATGGGGAGGAGCGGCGACGCGAACCCGGTTCCCCAGATTACAAGTCTACCGCTCCTAACCACTACACCACACTGGCTCTCAAACAACAACTCTCGAACAAAGGATTTGTTAGGCATCATGGCCTCAGTCCAAGAGAGGAGCAATGCTTAAGCCCACAGAATCAATTGGCTTAAACAGGCTTCACTCAGTGTTGGATTATAACCCACGTGCAACTCTTAAGAATATGCTACTTTCTATCTCCTAAAGCTATAAAAGAAGACACTTCCAAGTTAGCAGCTAGCTGACGACGACGACAGCTGAAACATTTGCCGACACACACAGCCACCTCAGATAAACAGTGTTTTTTTTTCCTATCGAAAGAAAGTCTAGAGTTCCATTCAGCAGCTGTCAACGTCTCCATTCTCAAATCCATGTTATGAAGATTGCTATCTAGGAATAAACTTCCTCTGAGGTGAACCAAGAAGACCAGGAGCTATGCATACAATGGCAAGATTGTCCCAGGTTGTTGAGGACACTAATCCTGAAATATTGTCAAGTGGATCACCTAGTCTTCGAATTGTACCTAACACAATTAGACATTGTTAAAAAAGCTGGCTTGAGGCATGCAGTGGGGAGAGTATAAATATGTGGGGTTTTTTAAGGTAGTCTGTAGGCTAAACTGTGCAGTGATTTTGCACCTTATTATTGAAAGGGTTCTGGAGATAATCGCACTGGTGTAAATGAAGGCATCATTTGCCTCTATGGTCTCCAGTCCTTAGAAAGTTTCGCTAACTGGGATATCAAGTCATGAATGGAGTCTGAGGGGCAGGCCTGACTTTCAACGGCTGTAGCTTACGCAAATGAATCGGCACCATAGAGTTCAGAGCTATACATCATGCCTATAAAAAGGAAAGAAACTGAAAGAGCAAAATGACTGCTTTGGCCAGCATTGCAGCTGGCAATGCAGCTGTGACATCGCAGAAACTCACTTTTATCTCCAGTTTCCTTACTGAGAGGAACAATTAAATAAAACAGAACCATATGCTATTATTGATGGGAAGGGGCTCTTTGAAAATATTATTCTTTTTCCCCCCCCAAACGATGTCTCTATATGTAGCAGTTTTTCAGATTTTCAAGTAAAAAAATGGAAGATAAGACATAAGATACAGCAGTATGAGGTCCATAAAACATAATTGGCTCCACAGAGCTTGTACTGCAGCTCGGCTCAAACTATTCATATAACAAGGACAGCCCTAACGACTTCCAGCTTTTTGTCCCTCCGTGCCCACTGTTGTTTCCTGTTTATGAGCTAACCTCTGCTGTGCGGGACAGAAGACCATGAGCACACAAGCACACAATCCAGGATCAGCAGCTACGTAGATTCCTACTGATTTTGCTGCTGTAAAGAATGTTCCGGACCTTTTAATGAGCATCCAAAATTAGATTTCGTAACAGAATCCTGAGAGCCCCTTCTTGCTTGATCTCAGTGATGTGGGAGCCAGTGTGACAGGGCTTCTCTGTGAGCCTCGGCCACCCAGTGAATGTTGGGTGATTCAGATTAGCCAAAAAGAAGTACTTCTTCACAAATGTGGAATTTGTGGGAATGTTCAGGGATGCAGGAGAGGATATATTGTTTAATCAGGAATGCAGGAGTAGATATATTGTTTAATGATATCCTTCCTAACTTGTGTCAGCAAGTTCTATATCTTAGCAATAAAAAAATTCCTTCCAGTAGCACCTTAGAGACCAACTAAGTTTGTTATTGGTATGAGCTCTCGTGTGCATGCACATTTCTTCAGATACTATATCTTAGCAAACATTCCCCTTTAAAGGCACAGTGGTTTGCTTGTTGCAGGCTCGTCTGAGTTTCTCAATATAAGATTCCTGGTAAGATCCCTTCTACTCCCTCATAAAAAGAACAGACATGGCAGTCTTATTAAAGTCAATATAAAAGTAGTTTACTCACAATCATTCAGTTCACAGTTGGATCCCTGAAGGCAGACTTAGGTTAGAAAAATATATACACATGTGGAACTATCCCATAAGGGAGTTAGTTCCTAAGCGACTGCGAACAGGCAGTCACTTCTCCTCACACATAGATAAGCAAAATGGAGAAGAGAGCAAAGGAAGGAGCTGTGCCCCCTTGCCCAGGTTAGGCCTCACACAGACAGGCCTCTAGTCACATGCAGAGGAAGTTTGTCACAGCTCAGGAGGAAACAGGAAGTTTTCTCCCGACCGCATACAAAACATCCCCTAGCATGTTCATTCTAGGAATGTTGTACTTGACTGCTATGTGTTTCACATCCCACAGAATTTGCTCCTACAGGATGTAGTGATGGCCACCAACTTTGATGGCTTTAAAAGAGGATTGGAGAAATTAATGGAGGATAAGGCTATCTGTGGCTGCTAGCCATTATGGCTATTTTCTTCCCCCACTATCAGAGTCAATACTCCTCTGGATACCAGTTCCTGGTGAGGACAAGGGAAGAGAGTGTTATTGCATTCAGGTCCTACTTGTGGGCTTCCCAGAGTTCTCTGGACAACTGTGAGAACTCATGCTGGACTAGATAGATCTTTGGCCTGATCCAGAAGGATTCTTCTTATGAAGGGAAAGCTGTACCCTGGCAAAGTGGGAGCATAGCAGGCAGCAGTGGGTTCCTATTAACACACAGGAAGTCCCATGGTCATTTCCTGCGTGAGGTCATAATGCCACTGTCTACCCACTGTGGAGTAATCTGCCACTGATTAGATGCTGTGCTTTAAAGTAAACAT
This sequence comes from Darevskia mixta, assembly GCA_034641385.1. NCBI lineage: Eukaryota > Metazoa > Chordata > Lepidosauria > Squamata > Lacertidae > Darevskia > Darevskia mixta. The sequence goes on from JAWWNH010000207.1 coordinate 4,684,566, forward strand.
ACTAAGGATCATGATATCAGATGAAAGATGCATATATATTCCATCGCACTTACCAGTGCGCAAAATAGATCGTGGGATTTGCTTGAGAGGCTCAATGTTTGCTTTGCTGCACGAATGATTCGGTAATGCTGAACGCTGAATATTCATTCATAGGTCCAGATGTGTTGAACTCCTGATTTTATTGCCACATTTTTCGTTGCTGGAGCTCCATATGAGAGTGTGACTTGGACAAAGAACGAGTCTCTTGGCAGAGTTGTGCCGTTCACATGACATGCCTCGGAAAATAATTTATCTGAAAGAAATGTCAAGGGCGCACATTATTTCTGTCACAACTCTCTTGCCACGGCCTCGCTTATTTTAGCGCAAATGAGAAGCTACCTGGAAACATGCATTTCTCGTTGCCAATGTAAAGGTTCAAGGGCAAAGTTATAGATTCTGTAAGATCAAATGGATTGGGAAGAAGCACCAAAGGGTTTTTGTTCTTGTCAGCCTATAACTTAGCATGGCCCTTTCCCATGTGCTTCATATTATTCAAAGGAAAGCTGGATCCATTTACTTCAATAAAGAAGATAAACATGGATAAATGTAAGAAAAACAATGTTAGTGACTTCTTCTGAACATTCAGACTTCGGGGATGAACAAAGAGGAAATCTCCCCGCGCTCTACTCCCCCAAGTAAAAACTTAAAAACAAGTGCAGTTGAAGGCCATGATACACCTTACCTTTTAGACACTGCATTTCATGGGGCTTATAGGTGTTGTGCTACAAAGAAACAGGAGTCGCACCAAGGGAGAAACAAACTGGGACTGTGGTTCATGAGGAACCTCCCCCATTTTCCTGTCCCAAATATCGGACCTGCCCTTCCTGTATGCCATTGTCACGATCAGGGCCGAATTTAGGTATGATGAGGCCCTAAGCTACTGAAGGTAATGGGGCCCTTCATATGTCCAGTTGTCCTTTATCAACAACAAATCGTTGCTGTTTTTTGTGTTGAATATATGTTATATGGTAATTTATGGACCTAATAGGTATCTAAAGCCATTTGCACATAACAAAATATGTATTTTATCAAAGTAATTGTTGAACTGAAATACAATTAAGAAGAAGTATATTAATCGTGAAATACAATTAAGAAGTATATTAATAGTGAAATGCAATTAAGAAGAAGTATATTAATAGTGAAATAATTATTAAGCTCTAACTTAAAATTTTGGAAATGTACATCCATGTTTTTTTCCTTTAAATTTTTTTTGGGGGGGGCCAAGAGAGTGGGGCCCTAAGCTATAGCTTCTTTAGCTTATACGTAAATCCAGCACTGGTCACGATTAGGATCCCACAACCATCACCAAATGCGGCTTCTGTTTCTGTATTCTAACTTATATTTTAATCAACTGGGGTTTTGTTGTTGTTGTTGTTTAATGTTTTTACTGTATTTATATTCAGTGTTAGCTGCCCTGAGCCTGGTCTTGGCTGGGGAGGGTGGGGTATAAATAAAAATTTATTATTATTTATTATTAAAAAACAAAACCCTGTCCAGAATCGACGAGCAGGTTGCAAACATATAATCTACTATCAGTAATAGCAGCCTTTCTATACACAATGCATAATGACTGGGTTAAGGGGAAACAACCTATTTAGATTGCAAATGCTGGACTATTTCTTTTGAATAAAAATAGTGGAAACACACACACACACACAAAATTCTTTGTATATAGTAAACTTTCACATCAGAGAGAAAGAGTAGTGACTATCTCAGATGTGACAGATTACTAAAGGCAGAGAACTTTTTACTTGTGATGACTAAAGTTTCGGCTAGACACTGGCAAGGAGAGAGAAAGAGTCCAGCAGTGTTTAGTTTAGTTTATTATTTCTATCCTGCTGTTCTATTTAAAATAACAAGCAAAGCAGATGACAAAAAGAGATGCAATATAATACAAAACATTTTAAAAAATATTTAAAATAGATAAAAATTAAAATAGATAAAAGAAAGATAACAGTGGAGACACGGGTGGCGCTGTGGGTTAAACCACAGAGCCTAGGGCTTGCCAAACGCGCTCATCTCACGTTAGTGGCCGAGGGAGCCAGCGTACAGCTTCCGGGTCATGTGGCCAGCATGACAAAGCCGCTTCTGGCGAACCAGAGCAGCGCACGGAAACACCGTTTACCTTCCCGCCAGAGCGGTACCTATTTATCTACTTGCACTTTGACGTGCTTTCGAACTGCTAGGTTGGCAGGAGCTGGTACCGAGCAACGGGAGCTCACCCCATTGCGGGGATTCGAACCACCGACCTTCTGATCAGCAAGCCCTAGGCTCTGTGGTTTAACCCACAGTACCACCTGGGTCCCTTATTACATTTGTAATGTAATGGCATATAAATTTTGTGAAAGAAACAAAGATATACAGCAGTATATCTTAATGCTTGAGGTAAAGCTTGGAAGGAGAAGTCTAAACTCCTCATCTTTCCCCCCCCAACTGTATAATTTTTGAGGAGTTTACCATGGATGTAGAATATATTACCTCTGGGCCTTCCCAAACTGTAGGGAGCTTTTCCCCACTTCTGAACTATATACAGTAGGCATTAACTTTAATGAACCAAATCACAAGTCTACGTTCGAGAAGAGTGAAGCTTTGGTGTATGAGTTTATCACATTCTGTTTAGCATACAAGGAACGCTTAAGAAGAAAGTGTTTGTCTTTTTAGACAGTCATTTTAAACCCTTCATCCAGATATGCTCCCAGAAACTGTCCCTATCCAAATGTCACTCTCATTTTCAGAGTTCTAAGGGGACAATGACAATAAAATATTCTATTCTATTCTATTCTATTCTAAATTAACTGGGATTGTTTCCATTGCAGAAATGGTGCATTAGTAATTTTCCTCAGCTTCCCTTTATTCTCCCCCCCCCCAAAAAAAGTACAAGCACTCTACATGCACAACTCTTCATGTCTTTTCTAAACTGCCAGTGATTATATACACATAGATACAGCACTGCAAAAACAAACAAAGCACATCGGAATTAATGTGCAGGTAGAACTCAGTTATCCGCTGGCTCTCACACTTTTATCAATATATATATTAAAATGTGTACTTTGAGAGAAACTGTATAAATGCCCAGTATACCTGAAGGAGCCTCTCCACCCCCATCATTCAGCCTGGACACTGAGGTCCAGCTACGAGGGCCTTCTGGTGGTTCCCTCCCTACGAGAAGTGAGGTTACAGGGAACCAGCCAGAGGGCCTTCTCGGTAGTGGCACCTGCCCTGTGGATATCAAGGAGATAAAGAACTCTACAACTTTTAGAAGACCTCTGAAGGCAGCCCTGTTTAGGGAAGTTTTTAATATTCGATGTTTTATTGTGTTTTTCATATTCTGTTGGGAGCCGCCCAGAGTGGCTGGGGAAACCCAGCTAGATGGGCGGGGTATAAAAAACAAATTACTATTATTATAAAAATGTATTCTGAGTTAAAAACACGTGCTAAGATACATAGCCAAATGCGCTGCTTCTGTGTAGGTGTGGGAGCCCTATGGTGAAATATGAGCAAAAATATCCTTCTTCCTGATACTGGGGCCTTCTGTGGAGCTTCCCAAGAAAGTTCAAAATTCTATCCAGTAACTTTTGATTTCCCACCCCCTGTTTAAACGTGTCCTGTAGAAAACCACCTCTCCTCCCCAGTTGTTCACCCATCTTGGACGGTAGCAGGCGAGAAGCTGAATGTAAATATGAATGGATTTGCTTGGTTTCTGTAACACAAGCCCTTTTATCATGGGTGTAACAGACATTCCTTCTCTTTCTATTACTGTTCCCATGTCACTTTGCAGTGACAGGCCAACAAAAACACCTCCTTACAAAAGATGAACTATACCATTGCTGTCTCCTTGGCTACTCTACCGTTTTATTTCAGTTGATAAATTTGCGCTTAGCGCTTAGGTTGTTCAGCATGGCTTACTAATTTGGCAATATTTATTTTGGCAGGGAATGCACAGGGCAGCTGCTCTAGATGTCCTGCAGAGTTCTTTGTTGTGTTTTGGGGTTTTTTTTGGGGGGGGGAGAGATGGGCGATAGCATTTTTTTTCCTTCCCCCAGTCCCTCTCTTTTCATAACAAGAGTTAGGATATGAAAAGAGAGGGAAAGCTACAGTGTCATGGACGGGACTGAGCTTCCTGTTTATGAGTCACCATAAATACGAAAGGTGTTACATGACATTTCTCAGCTGAGGGATTCAGCCCAACTCTGTGTCGGATGAGTATCCCAATGCATATTCCCCCCGACCAGGGTGGTCTTACGCTGACTTACTGACCTTGCACAATGGTGCGTGGGATTGCTTGAAAGGAACAGTAGTTAGAAGGAAACGCTAGGCTATTTTAACAAGCCTTTTTAATGGCCACATCCATACAGCATCACTGTATAAAATTTATCATTTAATCGTGGAGTTAAAAGAGGCATCAATTATCCAGGACATAAACAGATTTATTCCTAATTCCATAGATTTTATTTTCTTCTCTCTTTTTTTGCCTGTAGTATGGTTACACGCCAATCCAATTATTTGCCCTTCTAGGTACATTTCAAACCTGATAAGATGGGTGACATTTGAAGAAAGAAAAGAGGATGTTTGGTTTATTATGTGGAAAGACACAGGGCTCTGTCAACTTGCAAATTATGTACTCTCATGCATATTTCTTCTGCATTTTAAAATTTTAGTATTATTATTCTTCATAATGCACCTAAAAATAAATTTGCCTTCTATGTACAAAAATGTAAAAAGAAAATGAAAAACCCTACAGAGGCCCTGCCCTCATGCTTTCATTCTAATGGGCACAACACAAAAGGAAAAATGGGCATGGAAGAAAGACGAAAACCGTCTATTCTCATTGTCATATATTTGCATCATCTCAATTACAACCTTATGCTGAAAAGACAAGCTATTCCAGGAATGGGGCAGTAGCAGGGAAAGAGAAAGTCTTTGATGGGTTGTCATACAATAACTGGTGGGAGAGCGGGGTACAAATAAATGTTTAGTATTATTAATGATGATGATGATGATGATGATGTGGCACAATTTGTGCAGGCCTGAGATGGAGCATACAGACCACTCTGAGTTAGTATAGCCTAGTGGTTCAGATGCTGTATTTGTGCAACAGGCAGCTCCCGGTCAAATCTAGCCTCTGCTATGAGTTCATGAGCCTTAGGCAAGCCACTACCCTTTAATTTCAGGAAAACAATATCAGCCTACCTTACAAAGTTGTTGGAATGATGACTGAGATTCAGTTAATACATGATAAATACTTTGCACACACTGAAGTGCTATATAAATGCTAACTGTTATCGGTGCTGTTCTGCAGCTCCCGATTATTTCAAAGGGGCTTTCATAGGAGAATGTCCTAGTAAGCATACAGAAACATTGCTATGAGGTCCCATGTTAATACATACAACAAAGAGTCTTGCAGCACCTTACCTACCAATAAATATATAACAGCATAAGCTTTTGTGGAAGCCCACAAGACTACTCTATCAGGTGTCAGCAGGTGAGTTACCTGGGCAGTTGAGTTTCTGGGGCCAAAGCTGATATGGTGACTTAAAAAATGCTGGGAGGTTGGGAACCACCGCTTTAATTTCCCATGGTGCTCCAGAGCTATGCTACATCAGAGACATTGTGGGATGTTGGAATGGCAATTCCCCGTTGCCACCACTAAGGTAGCAATGGGACCATCAGAATAAACTTTGCCAAGGGCCACCTCAGAGAGATGGTCCAGATGTACATGAAAATGCAGGTGGATATATTGGCGTAAATGTTTAGGACCAGTGAGTTTTAAAACTTCCACTGAAAACATATTCACCCTGGCTCAGAAGTTCCGGACGTTACATGTGAATTGGTCCAATGTGACATTGACTTCTGTGGAAGCAAGGGGTGATGTGTCATGTACTCTACCTGCACAGTGAAGATACACAGATGAAACATTCCCTGATATGGGGGGAAAAATGGCAGCCTTTGTAACCCTGAGGCCTGTGTGTGTGTGTACATTGGAGGCATGTTGGGCTATGTGTCTCCTCCAGCCTGGTTTCAAGGTTGTTCTTTCCCTCCTGTGACTTACTGTAAACAGTATCAGCATAATCTTGCCCCTGCCAAATGGCTCGCTTTGCCAAACTTTGCTTCCATCAAGACAAAACAGCTCAAGCCCCTGTCAAAGTTTGAAATAGGACCATTATTCGACTTCTATGCATTTGCTTCCCCACCCCCAGATTCATGGTCCACATTCGGAGTCTTGGCAAATGGAGTTCAGCAGGGTTTCAAATTATTTTAGGCACTTGAAATTCAGATATCCCATTGCAGGGGTGCAGGAGGGGAGCATAGATGATCAACCTCTTACCGGTATTTATTTTATCCTTTATTAAATTTATATACTGCCCTTTGTCAAAAGATCCCAGGGCGGTTCACAGAATAAACCTAGCTGCGAGGATGTCTACCTCCAATACTCTCTTAATCTAGGAAGAAGTCCACATTAAAAAAACAAACTAAATGAAAACTAATAGCAATAGGAGGAATTAAAGAACCTCTTAATGAGGGTGAAAGAGGAGAGCGCAAAATATGGCCTGAAGCTCAACATCAAAAAAACTAAGATCATGGCCACTGGTCCCATCACATCCTGGCAAATAGAAGGGGAAGAAATGGAAGCAGTGAGAGATTTTACTTTCTTGGGTTCCATGATCACTGCAGATGGTGACAGCAGTCACGAAATTAAAAGACGCCTGCTTCTTGGGAGAAAAGCAATGACAAACCTAGACAGCATCTTAAAAACCACATCACCCTGCCGACAAAGGTCTGTATAGTTAAAGCTATGGTTTTCCCAGTAGTGATGTATGGAAGTGAGAGCTGGACCATAAAGAAGGCTGGTCGCCGAAGAATTGATGCTTTTGAATTATGGTGCTGGAGGAGACTCTTGAGAGTCCCATGGACTGCAAGAAGATCAAACCTACCCATTCTTAAGGAAATCAGCCCTGAGTGCTCACTGGAAGGACAGATCCTGAAGCTGAGGCTCCAATACTTTGGCCATCTCATGAGAAGAGAAGACTCCCTGGAAAAGACTCTGATGTTGGGAAAGATTGAGGGCACAAGGAGAAGGGGATGACAGAGGATGAGATGGTTGGACAGTGTTCGCGAAACTACCAACATGAATTTGACGAAACTGCGGGAGGCAGTGGAAGACAGGAGTGCCTGGAGTGCTCTGGTCCATGGGGTCACGAAGAGTCGGACACGACTAAATGACTAAACAACAACAACAGTAATTTGGAATGTAACACGTTCTCTTCTCCCCTGTTGACTTTCCACTAGCACTTTGTTTGTGACTGTTTTCTGTATTTCTCACTGCTCCTTCTCTAGTCTCTTTCTCTGTATGCTTCCTTCAAATTCCTCCTTGCATCTCTACCTAGCCTTGCCCTAGCTACACATTTCTTTACCCCCTTCCCCTAAACCCTTTTACTATCTCGATCTGGCACCTTGCTTGGATTCCAGGAGAAAGGAAACACAAGTTCATGGTACTTTCTCTTTCATGCAGTTAATTTAACCTTTGACAACTTTCAAATGGCAAAGCATTATCACATCCCTGGGTAGGTGATCTAAGGGTCCAAGATGTGTCAAGGAAAAATAATGGCCAGACTTATTTAACAATGGCATGCGTGTCATTCCCATATGTACCTTGATATGTGTAGGACATTGAGACTCATGTAAAACAGAATGCTTTGTACTAGTTAAAGCCTGAAGCAGTTAAGATGATAGAGGAAGCTGTTTTTGCTAGACTTGACTCTTCCACCATGTAAATCCAACCAGGCAAGACATGCGGGCTAATCGCTCCAAGTCCTCACTGTGTGCTTAGAAACATGTCTACCAAGTTTTTCTACCTGAGTTTTACTTGCTGCTGTATGGGAAAATGCATGCATCTGACCTTTGATGAGTTTGTAAGTAAACTTACCAAACTGTGTGGCCTGTTCAGTGCAAAGGGGGTAGAAAGAGGGGAAGTTGCTATAAAGCATCTTAGAATGGGATATTTAAAGGTCCAACAGCATACATTCCCACGTTTTACTTTGCTGCATGCTTTTGTGTTTCTGCCGGGGATCTCTCTTATCAACCACAACAGATACACAATATTGTCATCTGAGGATCTTCTCCAAGTGCTAGGCCTAGAGAAGCATGGAAGGTGGCTCCAAGGGAGTTTTCAGTGGTGTCCCCTAGGCTGTGGAATGCCTTCCCCAGAGAGGACCGCCTGGCACCTACTTCAATATTTCTTCAGCGTGAGACTGAAATGCCAAAGCCTTTTAAAATTATATGTCATATGGTTTAATACTGTATTAGCACTTGGATTTTATTCCTCTGCCCTCACTTTTTGACTCTTTTGTTGCTGCCAGTTTCATTTCCTCTGTTCTTTAGCCCTCTTCTTCAGAGGTCCACACTGTCTGTTAAGTCAACATTCAATGAGGGCTGCCAGATGAGCATGCTCTGCCCTGTCCCCAGGCTTGTAACCCTCTATGAATTGAATAGTAACTGTTTGTGTGTTGAGGTCCCCAAACCACCCCTCAAATAAATCACACTTCAGACAGAAATTTAAGTTTAAGGTTTTTTGGCATGATTTTGGCCACAACTTTATTAAAATACAAAATATGTGAGTGGTTGCTTAGGCATTGGTTCCGACTATCTGTCCCGCTGGGGACAGAACTGACATTTGTCAGTAAAGGGAAAAACACTTTGGGGAGAGAATGGGAGCCGGGGGTTGGACCCTTGCCTCTCCCCAAATGCTCCCAGGGGCTCTTGCGTGGCCCTGGACCCCGACCGGGGGATACGGACAAAAGCATGGCGAGCCCCTGGATTCCTTTAACGGAATTCCCCGTGCAGCAGCAGAATTGGAGGGGCAGCCACAGCCAACCCTGAACCCTCCACCAACCAATTTAATAACATAACCAATGCCTAACCGCCAACCTTACAAGTTGTGACTATTTGCTATGCAGTAGGCGAAAACCAGATGGCACCAGCCAATCAGCCAAATGGAAAAAAATCCTACCAGGCCCCTGCCCCCAAAGCAGACGACCCCATGACAGGCATAGCAAGGTCAACACAGAGGCCTAAAAATAGGGAGGGAGGGCGGGTGATCCGAAGCACGCAGCCAAAGAGGGAGATCCTGCTGCGTGCAAACCATTTATAAACGCTGGGCTGTCCGTTACAATTGGCAACATACATTTCTCCCCAACAACAGCCCCAGGGTCCAATCACAGCAGTGGCCATCTATACGATCCCGCCCAGCAACAGAGGGGTGACTTGTTGGCCCCCACCGCAACACGTGCTCTCCATGAAGGATAACCCGCTTTGCAGCAGAAAGCTTCCTGTAGTTGTAGAGGCTCCTTATGCACTTCGGAACAAAAGTGCAGAAAGCCTCCACAATTACAAGAGGCCCTCCACTTCCAGAAATTGCTCTCCAATTTGTAGAAGGCCATTGGAACAGCGAAGGGAACGGTGCTAGCTAGCTTGCCGCTGCACCACCTGCCACATTACCTGTTTCCTTAACACTCAATGTGGATAAATAAAAAGGACTTCCATTGCAAAGGACTTGAAATGTAACAATAAATGTTGCATTGGTTACCTTATTGTGCATTTTTCTTCTTTCTAATCCCTGCATGCCACACCAGAGCACGTTGGCTATAATGCAGCCTATACATTGTGTCATCTATTACATGCAAGAGGAATAATACTGTAGAAGAAGAAGAAGAGTTTGGATTTTATATCCCGCTTTATCACTACCCTAAGGAATCTCAAAGCGGCTAACAATCTCCTTTCCCTTCCACCCCCACAACAAACACTCTGTGAGGTGAGTGGGGCTGAGAGACTTCAGAGAAGTGTGACTAGCCCAAGGTCACCCAGCAGCTGCATGTGGAGGAGCGGAGACACGAACCCGGTTCCCCAGATTATGAGTCTACCGCTCTTAACCACTACACCACACTGGCTCTCTGTAGAACAAGGGTCATCTGTAATGCAGGAAACTCAGCAAAAGCATCCAGGACAGATGGCCATCCAACCTCTGCTTAGAAACCTCCAAGGAAGGAGAGTCCACAACCTCCCGAATCAAACAGCTCTTGCTGTTAGAAAGTTTTTCCTGATGTTTAGTCAGCATCTCCTTTCTTGGAGCTTGAAACCATTGGTTCGAGCCCTACTTTCCAGAGCAGGACAAAATGAGCTTGCTCCATCTTTCCCTGTGACAACCCTTGAGATATTTGAAGATGGCTATCATCTCTCCTCTCAGTTTCCTCATTACCTGTCTAAACATACCCAACTCCCCCAACAGTTCCTCGTAAGGCTTGATTTCCAGACTCTTGACTGTCTTGGTCACCCACCTCTGCTCACATTCCAGCTTGTCAATATCCTTCTTAACTTGCAGTGCCCAGAACACAGTACTCCAGGCATGGTCTGACCAATACAGAATAGAGTGGTATTATTACTTCCCTTGATCAGAGCGCTATTACTTCTGTTGATACAGCCTGGAATAGCATTAGCCTTTATTGCTAGTGCATACAGTGGTACCTTGGGTTAATAACTTAATACGTTCTGGAGGTCCGTTCTTAAATTGAAACTGTTCTTAACCTGAGGTAGCTAATGGGGCCTCCCGCCACCGCACGATTTCTGTTCTCATCCTGAAGCAAAGTTCTTAACCCAAGGTACTATTTCTGGGTTAGCAGAGTCTGTAACCTGAAGCGTCTGTAACCTGAAGCGTCTGTAACCCGAGGTACCATTGTACTCACATTGCTAGTGTTATGCATACCCAGCTCCTTCAACCATGCCTCATAAGGCTCGGCTTCTAGACCCTTGATCATCTTAGTTGCCCTCCTCTGCACATGTTCCAGCTTGAAATAACTAAAATAAAATAAAATAAAATACAGGAGGGAAGAAGCCTGCTATTTCCCAACATCTATACCCAATTTAATGCCGTGAAGATACTTACTTTTGGGGGTCTATGGCCTCCAGTCTTGCTACATTGGCAGGAAGCACTTATTATTATGGCTAGCATAAGCCTCATGCCTTTTGGGGGCCTGACAACTAAAACATTATAAGATTAAGTCCCAGCATGCCGCATCGATATGAACCATAAAAGGCACACTGTTCTATCTTTTGTTTGTATTCTTCATTTTATTATCATTCTCTCTGCTAAGGTCAGCTGCGCCGGTCTCACGGAGACCATTAGGATGCTTTTGCTTATTTAATTCACTAACTGCCGAAGTGCACACTGCTTTTCGTGGCGCTTGTACAACTCGGAGCAGCGGAAGGTTGGGTTTCATGTACTTGAACTCCAGCGACACAAATATTTCAGTGGTGAATCAATACTGGGGGGAAGGCGGCTGGTAAGGTAGGGAGTGTTTATAGAAGATGTTTCATCACTACTAGTAAAACATGTCTTATTGTTAGTTCAGGAGGTGCTGGTATTCAGCTCTTTGAAGGAGACTTCTGACAGGCCAACAGCTTAAAGCCTACTGGTAGATGTATTTTCGTAAAAAATACAGGAGGTTAAGCTGACGTTCCTTCGCAATAGGGTCACGGGCCAACTTAACAGATTTTTTCGCTCTCTCACAACAAGCATAAGAATAATTTTCCTAACAGATGCAGCTGAATTAAAACTATTATTAATTGTAATGGTACTCAGATCACATGCCCGCCAACATTTCTCTGATGAAAATAGGGACATCCTATTCAACAAATAATAATAATAATAATAATAATAATAATAATAATAATAATAATAATATCATTTATACCCCACCCATCTGACTGAGATGCCCTAGCCCCTCTGGGCAGTTTCCAACATATATAAAAATATAATAAAACATTAAACATTTTTTAAAAACTTCCCTATACAGGACTGCCATAAGATGTCTTCTAAAAGTCATGTAGTTACTTATCTCGTTGGCTCAGGGGTTGCGTAACTCCATAGCCCCCAACATTTCTCAGATGGAAACAGGGATGTCCTACCATACTCTCTAACATTTCTCAGATGAAAATAGGGATGCCTTCAGGAAAAGTGGGACATTTTGGGATTAAATCAGAAACTGAGACGACTTCTGTAAATCCGGGACTGTCCCTGGAACATAGGGACACTTGGAGGGTCTGCATCAAAAAGCACAAAACAATAAGCTCTCTCCACAAGTGGATCTTTACCATTAATCATCCACTCTGCATTGAAAAACTGAGCAATCCTTAAAAATAAAAGGTAAGAGCTCATCTTTAAACAAACAAAATGCATGTGTTTTCAAGGCAGTACAGTTGCCTCGGTGCAGCTCATTGCTGGATGTTAGTATGCTCAGTGGAGTGTCTTCAAACCTCTGCTGTGATGCAGGCTGGAATATGTCCTGTAGTTGAAGTTGCAGCCTTTCATAGTTATATGTGAAACTCATCTTCAGAATTTTGATTTTGATTAAAAAACTGCTCTTGTTGTGCATTTCTTTCCATTCCTGTAGTAGACCTCTAACAGGACTTTCAGATTTCTGCTGCTTTCTGATTCAAAATATGTGACAAGCAGGTTGGTGTTGAGGAGAAAATGAGATAATTCATTGTACACTGTCCTTGGAGAAGAGTAAGGGGGGAATTCACACACAGGGGGAAAACGCTATAAACCCTAGTACCTAAGGGACCGCCTCTCCTGGTATGCCCCGTGTAGGACCTTAAGGTCCCCCGTGTAGGAGTCCTCAAACAATAACATTTTGGAGGTCCCAAGCCATAATGATGCTAGGCTGGCCGCAACTAGGGCCAGGGCCTTCTCAGTACTGGCCCCGACTTGGTGGAATGGTCTGTCACAAGAGAGCAGGGCCCTGCGGGATTTGACATCTTTCCGCAGGGCCTGCAAAACAGAGCTGTTCCGCCTGGCCTTTGGGTTGGTTTTAGTTTAACCCTGATGTTTCATTCCTTTATGGTTTGATTGGTGGGCTACTTAGAAATGAGGCTGCATTTTAAACTTTAAATTGTATTTTAACTTGCATTTTAATTGATTGGTTTGTATGTTTTGTTGTGATTTTATGGGTGTTAGCCGCTCTGAGCCCAGTCTTGGCTGGGAAGGGCGGGGTATAAATAAAAATTTATTATTTATTATTATTTATTATTATAAACAAGTCAGTAATGAGATATTTATAACGAAAGAAAAAACGCTATGGAAAATCACAAATAATTTTCTTGCTCTCCAGCACCATCTGGTGTTGCATGTTTATAACGCATTCAAAATACTGTTGTTGTTTTTACTAATGTAGCTGAGTGGGAGAGAAGAGGGAAAGCTTCATGTGTACTGTATGAATGGACCGTTTTCATATTCACTACAACTGACTCTCCAACCATACCATTCAACAATACTCTTTAGTCAAACTGTACTGGAGAGGATAGTGTCATCAAGAATGAATAAGGAAACTGGGATTGGGGGGGGGGGATGGTTTCCTTCTTTGGGAAGACATCCAGGCAGAGTGATTAAGAACTGAATGCAAACAATCAAACTATTTTTGGCCCTACAGCAACATCCCCGGAGCTATGGAGAAATGGAAGTCCTCAGAACTCATTTGTGGTTAAGCTACAGCAATATTTCTGGCAGAGGGACCAGAAGAAGGGTTCACATTTAGAAGAAGAAGAAGAAGAAGAAGAAGAAGAAGAAGAAGAAGAAGAAGAAGGGGTGTGGGCTATCAATAGTCCTTTGCCAAGAAATGCAAACAAAAAGGAAATATTTTAAAAAATAAAATAAACAAAACTACTGAGTAAAACATACACAAGGAGGAAAAGGAACAAAAGGACGTTTGAGTTCTGGATGTTTTAACATTTTGTGGTAGCACATGCAATAGTGTGCCTGAGCGTTGCAGCTGTGTAAGCCGAGTAACACCCACACTTGCCCTGAGATCCGCATAGCATCAAGGAAGCCCACCTAGCATGCCCAGCTACGTGGGTCACTGTTGACTTTGCTAAAAATAACAAGCCCCATACACAAGGAAGGCCCCAACAATGGAGAAAACCAGCCAGGAAGAAGCAGCAAGCGACTGTTTGCAAAAGCTGCTTTATAAATGGAAAATGCCATTCCTTGCCTGAGAGGATATGTTGCTCTGCCTTTCTCCGTTGATCATAGCGGTTGGACAATCTTCTTCTGTTCGGCTCCACAGTTCAGCCTCCATGGCTCTTAGCCAGTGACCATTAGAAAGCAGAGCAGCATCTTTGAAATGCAGCTAGTTGGGAAGTCCCAGGAATGGCAGACAAAACAATAATAGTAACAGCTACAGAGCTCTCTAACATATCCTCCCTATGTTGGCTTTCTAGCAGAGCCTCTGGGTAAGCCATGTCTGTTGCCTTGGTGTTGGATCTTCATCTTAGTCAAGATGGCTGGAAGTGAATCTTGCTGATGTCTAGCCCTTTATCTTCAAAGTGAGCTGAGGCAATCTAGAACCTTGAATTTCAGAGAGGCTTAGCCATAGTCTGAATACGTTCCATTAAATGTGTAAGATACCCTGCAGCCTAGGCACAGCGAGGGACATCCGTTGTTGGCAGTGAGCAACATTTGCTTTGATGGGACTGGTGGGCTAAAATCTACACAGACATTTGTAGATTCTGGGAGCTTTTGCACCTAGAAAGTACCATGTAAAACAGAGGTGGCAGAACCTTTTCAGCTGGAACTCACGGGAACTCAGTTCTGGCATGTTTCAAGTGGGTAACATTGCCATTATAAGAGAACAAAGGTGAGTTCCAGCAACTCTATTTTCTAGAAAAATTGCACTGGACTGGGCATGTTCAGTTCTCATTGGGTTGTTCTCTCTCTCTCTCTCTCTCTCTCTCTCTCTCTCCGTGTGTGTGTGTGTGTGTGTGTGGAAGCGGGTGGATTGTTCTCTTGGGGTTTCTTTTTTATGGCAATCTTCTGCAAACCTTGGTATTCCGCTGGGAATGTTGATTCTTCCCCTCTTGCAAACTTGTTTTGCCTCCATTTCTCTTGACACTCACCAGCAGAGTTGAGAACTCAGAAGGAGTTACGATAGTTTATGTACTTAAAAATAGTGAATAGAGGAATCTGAGCCTCCCAGCTGGAAAAACCTCACCAAGTATGAATACGAGGGGACCTGAGGTTGTGCTTGTACTACCTCATATTAGGGATTTGCTCACAACCACTACTTTCTGACTGCTAGCCCTCCCTGTTGCCCCTTTGTTTTGTCCCAAATTTTCTTTGTAATGCAGTAGGATACTGATGGTAGTAGCAGTAGCACCAGCAGCCAGCAAAGCATATATCTCCCTCCCTCTCTCCCTTCTATTTCTGCTCTTTTCCTCTCTTTTTTAGACACAATGAATTCTGTAACAGCAACATTCCAGGTACAAGTTGCTCTTAGAAATGTAATTCACCTGAATTTGGTGAAGAAGTACCACATATTTGAATTCTGAATCACAGAGTTTTAAAAAGCTGATCGTAAATACAGTGGAACCTTGGTTTTCGAATGTAATCCATTCCAGAAGACCGTTTGACTTCCGAAAACTGAAAATGAAAGGACTCTCGGCGATTTCAATTGGGGGGGGGGAGAGAAACACGCCTTGGAAACCGTTCCAAAAACATTCGAAAATTGAAGCATTCACTTCTTGGTTTCCACCGTTTGGCTTCTGAAACGTTCGACAGTCGAGACGTTCGGAAACCGAGGTTCCACTGTATATGTCAATATATATATATATGGAAGTTATTTTCATACATTCATTTTAAATCAAGGCAGAGTGGGCTTAGCTGAAACTATAGCATGTTTTTGGTACGCTGATGACTTTTCGGTACATTACGGCATGTGAGTGCTTCACATGTCTGCTTTTTGCTATAAGTGGCGTGGTGTCATCCCCCAAAAAAGGAAGAGGGAAATAAAGAAAAAAACGTGTACATCTTGCAGGGGAGATGGGCTAATTCCCTTTTCAGACTAGACAACATGTGTCAAAAAGCTAAGGCCTGAGTCATGTGCGTGTCTCCGTGCCTCATATAAACTATTAAAATTTCAAAATTAACAAAAAGCAATTTCATGTTAGCAATTTGTACTTTTATCGGTTACTTTCTGTAATAAATGTTTAAGTATGTCTCTGTTTAAATTCTGGAATGAAAAGTAATATAGGATCAAGACAATTCATATTTCTCTTAGGGGAACTATGTCTGCAGCTGGGGCCAGGAACACTCATGTGCTTGAATAGCTGGCAAGTGCCACGGCTGGATTAATTGGTATGCTAACTATGCTACAAAGCAAGGCTCTAGATAAACGGGGGTCTCCGCTGTAGTTTAGTTACATGGGAGTTTTCTAAGGAAACTATTCGCTTTCACTCCTCAGAGATTAATATTATCTCCACGATTTATTTATTTATTACATTTTTGTCTCGGCCTTCCTCCAGGGAGCTCTGAGCAGTGTACATAGCTGTCTTCCTTTCCTCGTTTTATCCTCAAAGCAATGCTGTCAGTCACTGTCTTTAAGTCACCCAGCAGTGAGTTTTATGGCTGAGCGGGAATCTGAATCCAGGACTCCCTAGTCTTAGTCAGACACTTTAACAGTGGGCGTGATGGGAGGAAGGAGAGAAAGGGAGAGAGAAGAGGAGAAACAGAAGAGAGGGAGAGAGAAGGGGGACGAGAGAGAGAGAGAGGAAAATAAGAGGAGAAAGATAAGGAATGGTGGAAATGAATCACAGAGCTGTAGAGCTGGAAAGGACCCTGGGGATCATCTAGTCCAACCCCCTGCAAGGCAGGAATATGCAGCTGTCCCATATGGGAATCGAACCTGCAACCTGGGCATTATCAGCACCAAGCTCTAACCAACTGAGCTACGGCTGCCACCTTTGGCTTTAGTCCCACCCACCTCTGCTATATGCCTCCAATAAATTGTCCCCTGCAGAATGTCCCCTCCCCCACCAGTCCTACACAAACCACTGTTCTCTCCCTCTCTCTCTCTCTCTCTCTCTCTCTCTCTCTCTCTCTCTCTCATTTAACCATTCCCCTCTCAGAGCAAGAGCTTGTTGAGTCCTAGAACACTGAAGGTTGAACCCAACCAATGGTGTCCTTCCATTTGAAGAAGGGGGTTTGATCCAGCAAAGGCCTCTACTAATGAAACGGAGGAGGTGATTTTCATGCATTCTCAACCACCACCGTGGCATCCTCACCATCACCATGAAAATCAGAATGGCAGGGTGGGGACCTGCAGAACTGGATGAAATTGCCTTCAAAAGCCCACAAACGATGGATGCCATTGGACGCAACCTTAAGCCTGCAATTCTATGCACACTTACTTGACATTAGGGATGGATCCGTTGATGCCAAGGTGTCATGGGCAACTTACACCCGCCCGGAGCAACTCCTCAACACCTTCCACATGCACTGGGGGAGGAAGGTTTTGGGCATCATATGGCAGGGCAGTCTCAAGCAAAGAAGTGCTCTTCCAAGACCATGTTTGCACTCCTGTCTCAGCGATGTCTGTGCTGGCTTGGTCAAGTACACAGAATGGAGGGTGGCAGGATCCCCAGGGATGTGATCTAATGCTGTGATCCTGATGCTGGCTTCAGGCACCAGGCCTATTGGCAGACCGACGCTGTGTTACAAAGATGCCTGCAAATGTGACAGGAAGGCTGACGGCAATAACCCCGCCGTGTGGGAATCGGTTGCAGGTGGCCACAGCGCCTGGCGATAATCAATGCGGTTGTGTGTCCACAGCAGTGACCAGAGGAGGAATGACAACTGGGAGGAGCGCAGAAAGAAGAAACGCCATGGCACAACTGCATCAGCGCAACAGGGGCTCCTTCCTCTGCCCCAGCTGCAACAAAACATGTCTCTCCCGTATTGGTCTTTACAGTCACAGCAGCCATAACTCTCTGACACACAGGGGCATAACTAGCTGCTCCAGCACCCAGAGCGGCAGGGGCGGGGTGATCCGGCCATGGGGGTGCCACGTGGATCCGGCCATGGGGGTGCCACATGGATCCGGCCATGGGAGTGCCACAGCGATCCATTTTGGGCAGCGCGGAGCCCTGAGCCACTGCGCACTGCAGGCCAGGCCCCGCAGTAACTGCCGCCCCCTGCAGTGTGCCATTTTGTCACACACATCCCTCAAGGATGACACTCGGGGCGGGCCACAAACACCCTGCGCCCCCTTCCTACATCCCTGTCGACAGTTCGACTTCACTCCCGAAGACACACTCCTGCATAGTTTCCCAAGACAAAGAACTGCCAGCTAACCATTATGTAGTTTTGACTAATGTATAGTTTTGCAAGCAATGGGTTACTTCCAGGTTCGGCGGTTCACCCATGCGCAGACGCGTCAAATGACATCACGCACATGCGCCGAAGCGCCGACTCACGTCGTGCACATGTGCAGATGCAATGCTTCATTTTACATGTTGCTCATGTTGCGAACGGGGCTCCGGAACGGATCCCGTTCGCAACATGAGGTACCACTGTATATTCATTTTCATGCACACTTTCCCCTAACATATGCATTTTTTGGAAACATTGTTTCAAGAACTCCACTGCAAATTCAGATAAGTGCGGATTTTGGTCTGTGTATTGGCCTGTGTATTGTTTTGGAATTGTGAATCTGGTAGATGCGCCTTTAAGTGCTAATTAGATTGACTTTCTGGGACTAGGCACAGCAGAACTTGGTGTGTCTTACTTTTATTTAACAAAATTTATATACTGCTTGATTGTAATGAAACCTCCAATTGGCTAAACATCAATATGCCGAGTCTGATATCTATACTCTCATCTAGGAAATGCTGATAAAGTCGTACCTTGGAAGCTGAACGCCTTGGCACTCGTACGTTTTGGCTCCCGAACGCCGCAAACCCAGAAGTGAGTGTTCCAGTTTGCAAACGTTCTTTGGAAGCCGAACATCCGACATGGCTTCCGCAGCTTCCCATTGCATGCAGGAAGCTGTTGCAGCCAATAGGAAGCTTCGCCTTGGTTGTTGAACGTTTTGGAAGTCGAACGGACTTCCGGAACGGCTTCCGTTCGGCTTCCAAGGTATGGCCGTATATCAGTTGACCAGCAGCTGGCATTAGATAGATACATCTTTAAACACATTAAATAAAAGATTTGAATATTGGATGAATTCTACTTTCTGGACCACAGAAAGCAAACGAGCCTTTTAGCTTTCTGGCCACTTACAACTAATTATGAAGTAATTACTCTTGCAAGCATGAATGGATTGCAAAACCATCATTCCTCTAAGTAAATTTAAACAGCACCCTTGATCTATATCAGGAAGATCCCCCCTCCTCCTTTAAGTAATAACACATTGCAGGGAAGCTTTCCCCTTCCATCTGTTCAAATGGAAACATGTGGTATTAGAGTTCTAATACCATGCCCTTGGTACAGATATACCTTAGAGACTTCTCTTGGAAAACTTCGTAGTTAGAGAACAATTTGCGGGCAGTTAATTCACTCCCTTGTTGAGGACTGCATTCCCTCGAGTTAAATGTGCTATTCTGATGGTAACGGTAAATTAAATGAACCAACATGTGATCACATTTACATAATATGGTTTTTATTTTCACAGCAAACGCATGATCATCTGGCAGACAATAATTGTAGAATGGAAGAGAACCCTGCATACTTCCTGTCGGTGTTCTGTGTAGGCTTAGTGCAGAGAAACTAGATGCCCCAGGATCATTTTGGTGAGGGTCCTATTCTTTCCCAATTCATAAACCCAAGATCAAGTCACAGAACCAAGATGAAACATCAGCTGCTGCAGGATGCAGCCATCAGATTGCTTGTGGGACCCAAGTCAGAGCACATCACCTGCACCAGTTGCTAGTATGTTTCTGGGCCCAATTTAAAGTGCTAGAGATTGCTTTTGAAGCCCTAAAGGGTTTGGAGATAGGTTATTTGAAGGAGCACTTGCGCCTGTACGAATCTGCTTAGGCCTTGAGATCAGCTGCAGGGATTAGCAGGCACAAGAGACAGGGGCTTTTTCATGGTGGCCCAGTCACTGTTGAGCTCCCTCCTGTAGGATGTGTATCTGGCTGTGGTTCCCTCTCTGGTTGTGTTCAAATGAGCTTTAAAAGCTGCTTTTTAATTGAACGGATCTGAAATATTTTGAATTAAAGATGTAACATGGCTCAGACCTGCTACTTCATTTAAAAACCAAGCTGCCATTGATGGCAGCCCAACTTAGAGTGCTTTGCAATAATTCAAACAAGACGTTATCAGAGTGTGGATTACTGTGGCCAGGCTATCTCTGTCCAGAAAGTGGCAAACCAGTCATAGCTTGGGAAAGACACCAATGTAGGCACATTTTCCCAATGAAAATAGGGATGTCCTCCTCCTCTTCTCCTTCTCCTTCTCCTTCTCCTTCTCCTCCTCCTCCTCCTCCTCCTCCTCCTCCTCCTCCTCCTTCTTCTTCTGTTGTTGTTGTTGTTGTTGTTGTTGTTGTTGTTGTTGTCATAATACTATTTATACTCCACCCATCTGATTGGGTTGCCCTAGTCACTCTGGGTGGCTTCCAACATATATAAAAACACAATAAAACAATAAACATTTCAAAATGTCCCTATAGAGGGCTGCCTTCAGGTGGTTCGAGGGTCAGATAACTCCATAACCTCCAACATTTCTCTGAGGAAAAGAGGGACATCCAATGGAAAAGCGGGACATTCCAAGATAAAATCAGAAACCGGAGCAGCTTCTGTAAATCTGGGACTGTCCCTTGAAAATAGGGACACTTGGAGGGTCTGCATCAAAAAACACAAAACAATAAGCTCTCTCCACAAGTGGATCCTTACCATTAATGGTTCACTCAGCATTGAAAAACTGAGCAATCATTTTTTAAAAATTTAGAGCTCATCTTTAAACAAACAAAATGCATGTGTTTACAAGGCAGTACAGTTGCCTTGGAGCAGCTCATTGCTGGATGTTAGTATGCCCAGCGGATTGTCTTCAAACGGATGCAGGCTGGAATATTTCTGCTAATTGAAGTTGCAGCCTTTCAAAGTTATGTGTGAAGCTCATCTTCAGAATTTTGATTTTGATTAAAAACTGATCTTGTTGTGCACTTCCTTCCATTCCTGTAGTAGACCTCTAACAGGACTTTCAGATTTCTGCTGCTTTCTAATTCAAAATATGTGTTGCTAGCACAGGCTTGGCACCAATGAGACCTCCGTAACTCTTTACCCTTACATTCTCTGGCAAGCTTGACTCTAAATCCCTGTGGATCATCATATTGTAAAAAGAACATAATATACATTGAAACTATTTTTACAACTATCATCTTAACATCCGCTATTTTTCTGTGCTGATAGAACTCCATAACATTTTCAGACTGGCGAGTGGGGAGAAATGAAAATACAATATGTAAATGTTCCTGCATTTCAAGAAGGAAGGGAGAGTCCTGAGCACATTCAAATTATCCTTTCAATGGAAATATTTTTCAGAAATATAAATGACACATGAACATAAGTGAAAACAGGCCAAAGGATTATTTCATGAACTTAGCTCTCGAGGCTAGGAACAATTCCTGAAAAATACTTATAATACCAAACCTTTGCGAAGAATCTAAACAGAAAGGTGCTTACAATAGATATTTCCTCTGTTTCTTTTTAATAGATGGCCTGCGTGTGTGTTAGATGAAGCACTGTTTTAATACCAAAAGCCCAATTGTTATATATATATAAAACAACTGGGCTTTGGGTATTAAAACAGTACTCATTTAACATTCTTGAAGAGAATAGTTGAGCAAATAGAGAAGTTGAAAAAGCCAAATGAAATCGAATTGGACCTAATGGAAAGTTAGTTTGCAGTTTTATTCCCAGGATATAGGCTCCCTTTTTCTCCTTTATGAATAGCCCGTGTTCACATGGGACAAAAACTTCCACCATCTACCTTGTCACTCTCAGAGTTGTTCCACGCAGGTTACATGCATGTGTCATGCGCTGAGTTGAGCTTTTTTATCCACCATCACTGAGTAACACCTAGAACAGTTTGTGAGAAACTAGTATTAAAATAAAATAAAGGTGTGTCCTTACAGGTAAACTGATACCAGTGTGCATGCCCATGATGACCTCAGCCAAGGCCAGCCCACCCATGAAGTGGCATGAAGTAGCTGCCTTGGGCAGCAGAAGCCCCTGAGGCACCACCCTCATGGACGCCTCCTGCCAGTCCCCCACCTCTGCCAGGGAAGTGGTGCCAGGATAGGTGCTGGTTTCCTGCTGGTTTCCTGCAAGATCTTGTGGGATCTCATCAAAGTCTTGCAAGATGGCCTGCACGAGAAAATGAAGCAACAGAATAGAATAGAATAGAATAGAATAGAATAGAATAGAATAGAATAGAATAAATCTCTATTGTCATTGTCCCCTCGTGGGAACAATGGAATTCCTCAGTTGCTATATCAACTCAAATAAGAGAGTCTTTCATGTGAAAAACTCCAAATCCTTACCTAGTTTGGATTGAGGCATCACTTATTTTTATTTTTGGACTGCTCTTTTGTGCAAGCATGGTAGATCACAATATAGACACATATAGACAAATACCCATGGATCTCAGCTTTCCTGTCCTGGAGCAACACACACACACACACACACACACACACACACACACACACACACACGGGTCTGCTGTTTTGTGCAGATCTGGTAGATTTGTGGTGCACCCAAAGCTGAACTGCAGTTGGGTCTTGACAATGTTTTGGTGTCTGCTGAAATCAGCAAATTGAGGTATGAAAGCTTTACCCCAGAAGCTTCTATGCAAGTAGGTAACACCCAGCAACAATGGCTTGACTGCACAGTTTGTGCACTAGGAAAATACAAAATCTAGTTCTGTCTATTGAAGCTCCATTCCTGCCTCTTCCATGGACTTTCCTAGATATTCATGCATTTACAGTAGAATCAACACACTTCTTTTTACACCAAGAAAAGAAAAAGCATTTTTATGTGACTAGAAAATACAGACCTACTGGAATTCTAGGCATTGTAAAGCGTAGGACTGATAACTATCTAACACATACTTGCTGGATCTGCTAAAGTTCCTTTTGAGCTTCACAGCAACTTTTATAACTGCAGTTATTTCCTCTTATTTATTGCCATTCTGTAATTCCTCATGTAATTGCTTTTGTGGTAATAACTTTGTCCCTTCTTTCCTGGATATTAACACTTGGGGTAAGGTATTTAAAGAATGTCACAACCAAGAAAAATGGGTTATAAAATCAATAAATGAACGTTGCCAATATAATTGCAAACCATATCTATACAGAGCTGGGATACAGGCCAAATCTGGCCTGCTTCAAACCTCAGTGATACACAAAGTCCTACAGAGATTCTCAGCCATGGGCCTTTCCACATTGTTGTTGTTGTTGTTGTTACCCCACCCATCTGACTGGGTTTCCCCAGCTACTCTCCTTTGTGCAGGATTTGGGAGGAGCTTAGGGTCAGCCTCCCTGGCCCGCCCCACGCCTCCGCCCGCAGCCCAAGCAGCAAAGCGCATGCCGACGGCTAACCTGCTTAGCGCGTGCTTTGCTTTTTTCAGCTTGGGCGTCGTGGGGGGGGGGCGCCCAGAGTGTCACCCCCTCCAGGGTGGCACCCGGGGTGGACCGCCCCCAACGCATCCCCCTTGCTCCACCCCTGCAAACAGGTACATTTTTCCTTGGTGCCAAAATTACAGAAGCCTTGGCATCATACGCATTTTCATTAGACAGAGTGAGATGGCTGAATTCTGGTGGTGGAGAATAGTGGTGAGGTGATGGCGAAAAGAACTGTGTGTCGCAGAAACATGCCCTGGGTCTTCTAAGCTAAGCTAGACTGATGCCCTTAGGAGGCCTGCCCTGTCCCTAGAGTTGAAGTAAGTCCTGTTTGCCTTCTGCCCACAGAAATGTGTGTGCACATGTACAGCATTAACCTTTGACGCGAGCAGCAAAATGTCTTGGGCTAGCCCTGATGCCATAGCACCACGATTATAGTTGTTTATACTTATTTATAACCGCAAGACGATGCTTTTATCCAAGCAGGTTTAAATCAATTGATTGTTTTCCTTCACTGCTGTCAGTCACGTATACACACACGTGGAAAAAGTGTGGAATATGACCTGCAACAGCTTCGAGTATCCCAAAGCCATAAAAAAATGGCTGCCAAGCAAACAGCTGAGGTATAGGAAAGCCTAGAGAAACCATCATCTTTTCATTTGAGCCAACACAATAGCATTGCTTTAGCATCACACTATTTGCTTGACATTACCAATCAACCATTGGGGTGGCGGCCAGCAAGGACCTTGGATTCGGTCCTCAAATCTCCCCAAAGAGGTGTTCAGAGCAGTCAAAACCTAACAGTATTTACCATCTGTTAAGGAAAGCCTATCTGGACTTCTTCCAGTGAGATTCGCATTGCTCATCGCAGCCTTGGCTTCTGGAGTTCTTTACCTCATATCACACCTGCTCTGTGGACGTAGGTTGCCCTCGCTAGACAAGCAGACATATCTCATTGCAACTGCACACTTAACTGATGAGAAGTTTTGGCAATGTTGTGATTTAAATTGATCTACGGCAACATTAAATGTAACATTGGGGACATGTAGGCCTGTTGTCTCAAATAACTTGTGAATAACATTTCCTGCAAATCAGTGGGATTACTTCAGAAAACATGGTCTGAGAAGTTTGGCTTCCCTTTATGCTCCAGGTATTTTTTTAAAAAAAAAACACTTCCAAGAAGCCCCAACTAACCTGATTAGAATGAGATCATTCATATTATGTAATGTTGATATGATCATGACAACGCAGAGAAAACTATGTCCATGTTGATATATCTCAGCCAGAATAATTAGGTTGCTATCCAGTCCATAATTCTCTGTTGGAGGGAGGAAAAACCCATAGTCATAATCATTCTTAAAGCTGATATGCTCCTAAAGTGAAACACTTGGCCAAATGTTAAATTAATTCAATTTTGGGAATTTTTAAATGCTCTGGAATTCATAACAATTATTTTACAAACTTTCAGCAAGAACAATAGAATGCTTCATACTGTGCAAAGATATATATTTTAGGTAATAACTATAGTAATATTTGCTTGTAATAATGAATCCCAATTTTAGGATTTGCAAGATTTACAGCTATGAGAGGGAGGGAGGGAGGGAGATTTGTGCATTCAGTATGCTGAGTCTTTATGGGAGAGGGGTCGGATTTGATTTACATGTATGTCTGAAAGATTCAAGCCTGCTTTGAATCAAATGACAGTTTGATGCCGAACATGAAAGCAAATGGGTTGACATAGCCAGTAGCATCACAAGTGGCAATGAGCTCTGTCTTACAGGGAAAATCTTTGAAGAGGACTGCATTAGAAGGGAAACCAACCGTTTTTTAAAGCCAAGAAATAGATTTCCCTGAAGCATATGATGAGACATCCTTAGCACTAAGGAAGCTGTTCTTGCCATTCATCCTACTGTCCCATATCTTAAAGGCAGATATAAAGAAATCAGGTTTCAAGATTCTCCATCATTGCTGAGCGGTGAACCAGGTAAACAGGAGAAATACTGCATGTGAGCAAAGTATGGTATTCACAGAATAAAAGGAGCAAATTTCTTCTAAGGAAGTTTGGGTTGCTTAGGGCCTTTCTTGGGTTTCTTCACCACCCAATGTCCCCAACATTGGGCAGCCACCAGAGAATATAACACACAATCTCTAAGGTGTATTCTCAGTTCACCTAGAACAACAGTGAAGCAACTGGAGAACTGGTTCCCATGGCAACTTATCATAACATGCACCTCATAAAGGATGTACCAGGCCAGACCCAGCCAACTGGTTTGACCAACTTTACTGTGCACCCTATAATATATACCAGAATCCTTTGCAATATATAGGTGATTTTGTGACAGATATTAACCTGTTCTTCAGCAGACAAACGGGAATGGAAAGAATTGCCTGAAGATAGAAAGATTGGAAGCCATTACCTCAAGTTACAAAGCTGATAATGTATTACTCTACTTTTACTTTCCTGCAGCACACTTTAATAATAATAATAATAATAATAATAATAATAATAATAATAATACTTTATTATTTATACCCCACCCATCTGGCTGGGTTTCCCCAGCCACTCTGGGCGGCTCCCAACAGAGGACTAAAAACACAATAAAACATTTAATATTAAAAACTTCCCTAAACAGGGCTGCCTTCAGATGTCTTCTAAAAGTCAGATAGTTGTTTGTTTCCTTGGCATCTGATGGGAGGGCATTCCACAGTGTGGGCCCCACTACCAAGAAGTGAGGGAACCACCAGAAGGCCCTCAGAGCTGGACCTCAGTGTCCGGGCTGACCGATGGGTGTGGAGATGCTCCTTTTGCCTTGTTACTGGGCTCCTTGTTCTTCTCTCATGAAGAATTCAGCTATTCATTTTGGAGGTGTCTACATGCCCTTTCATTGACAGCTAATAACCCTTGTATTTCCAATTTGCACAAAATGCTTGCTCCCACCCTTTCATGCAATAGTGTAATAATCTAAAAGAGCCACCCTGAACACTGTGTTTACACTGGAACGATAGGAAATGCAGCTTTTAAATTAAATGGGGGCGGGGGGAAGGAACTGTATTCGAGAATGACGCATTACTCAACTATTTTTGTAAAGAGTTGCTCTGAATCCAGAAACCATTTCATCTGAGCACTGAAGCATGATTCTACTGGAGCATTGGATCTTCCTTCAACAACTAAATTGGATTTAGTTCTGAACTATTCCTAAGGAAGCCGCTGGAACTGAGACACTGCCAGTGGTAAACATCAGCAGGAAACTAGTGATAAAATGCTGGTGCAAATGCTTGACTCCTTGATGCTTTGAGAGAAAAGGGGTGCCTGATTTTTGGCTGCTTTCAAAGAGAACTAAAACAGTCTTAATGATCTAGTGTAATCATTAGTGACAATACTGTGTCCCACATTTCTTAGATCAGCAATATGAATCTCAGCAGCTCACAACACTTGTCTCAAATTATAAGCAGAGCATTATGGCCCCACAAGCTCTTATCCAGTTCAGATTTTAATCTGACCCAAATCAGAAGCCCCGCCTCTCGCACCCTGATACCTATTACCCTCTAAACACCCTCTTCTTCTTTTCCACCCACGTGAGGAGGGGCACACAGGGACGGTTGCCCCAGGTGCAAACTTGTCAGGGGTGCAAAATTTCAACACCCAGTCCTGACTCAATACAGCTGTGCACTGTATCTGGGCTCCATTGAAAACGGCTTCTCTGTGTGAACTACACTACGCACTGTGCCACATTGTTTACAAGAAACTAAGTACAGAGAAGAGAGTTTTATGGCTTTATAGAAAACAGCACTGAGATAATAATAATAATAATAATAATAATAATAATAATAATTTTATTTATACCCCGCCCTCCCCGGCCAGAACATAAACGAAAAAGAAAAAACAGTTAATTAAAATACGGGTTAAAATACAATTTAAAATGCAGCCTCATTTTAGTAGTAGCCCATAAATCAAAACCATAAGGGGAGGGAAACATAAGGGTCAGACTGAGTCCAAACCAAAGGGCCAGGCGGAACAGCTCCCTTTTGCAGGCCCTGTGGAAAGATGTCAAATCCTGCATGGCCCTTGTCTCTTGTGACAGAGCATTCCACCAAGTCAGAGGCAGTACTGAAAAGGCCCTGGCCCTAGTTGAGACCAATCTAACCACCTTGCGGCTCGGGACTTCCAAAGTGTTGTTATTTGTGGACCTTAAGGTCCTCCGCAGGGCATACCAGGAGAGGCGGTCCTGTAGGTACAAAAGTCCTAGGCCGCAAAGGGCTTTAAAGGTCAAAACCAGCACCTTAAACCTGACCCTGTACTCCACCGGGAGTCAGTGCAGCTGGTAGAGCACTGGATGAATGTGGTCCGGTAGCAAGGATCCCATAAGGAGCCTCGCCGCGGCATTCTGCATCCGCTGGAGTTTCTGGGTCAGCTTCAAGGGCAGCCCCGTGTAGAGCGAGTTACAATAATCAAGCCTGGAGGTGATCGTCGCATGGATCACTGCGGCCAGATCAGGGCGAGAAAGGTAAGGGACTAACTGCTTGATATGGCGGAGATGGGAAAATGCCACCTTTGCTGTGGCTGCAACCTGCGCCTCCATGGAAAGGGAGGCGTCAAAGGTTACACCCAAGCTCTTGACAGAAGGCTCTGGCACTAATTGGGCCCCTGCAAGAGATGGGAGTTGACCCCCCCCAACCCCATGTCATCCTGACCCAGCCAGAGGACCTCTATCTTCGAAGGATTTAACTTCAACCGGCTCCCACGCAGCCATCCAGCCACAGCTTTCAAGCATCTGGTCAGTGTGTCCGGGGCCTAGTCAGGGCAGCTGTCCATCAACAGATAAAGCTGGGTGTCATCAGCATATTGATGACAACCCAGCCCAAAACTCCAGACAATCTGGGCAAGGGGGCACATAAAGATATTGAAAAGCATAGGGGAAAGGATTGCACCCTGCGGGACTCCACACACCAAGGAGTGCCGTGGCGACAACTCCTTCCCTAGCACCACCCTCTGTCCCTGACCTGAGATAAAGGAGCGCAGCCATTGTTGGACTGTGCCCTGAATCCCCACATCAACAAGGCGGTGGTCCAAAAGTTTGTGATCAACCATATCAAAGGCTGCTGACAAATCTAAAAGAATCAGCAGTCCCGACCCGCCTCTATCCATCTGTCTACAGAGATCATCTGTTAGGGTGACCAAAGCCATCTCGATCCCATAACCAGGGTGAAAGCTGGACTGAAATGGATCCAGAGCCGATGTTTCATCCAGAAACCTACCAAGCTGTTCAGCAACCACTCTTTCAATTACCTTACCCAGGTGCAGAAGATTCGAAACTGGGCATTAACTGGATAGATCTAAAGGATCTAGAGATGTTTTATTTAAGAGTGGACGCACCACTGCTTCCTTCAACTCCACTGGGAAAGTCCTCGTGCCAAGGAACAGGTTGATGATCTCGCCCAGGGGGGCCCGCACCTCGTCTGAGATACCTTTTCAATATAGACCAGAAACATATTTTTGCATGCCACCCCAATCTCTGAGTGGTGTGAGATTCCAGGGGTTCCAAACAGTTTCCCAGGGTTCATGTTTCCTTCTGGGAATGAGGCACAGCAGAGACTATGGTGTCTTTGTGATATATGGCTTATTCACACATATATACATCCTGAGCCTACGATGGAGGAGTTTAAAGCATCTGTGAGTTGAGGGAAAGTCCCTCCTCATTTGCTGTCTCTCACAGAGCCCATTTCTTTCTCCTTACACCTCAAAAAGTAGTGTATAAGTGGAAGTAATATGCACACAAACAATACATAAGCATAGGCTAAACTCCCTCCTCTTGAAATGGAGGAATGTAAAATGTGCTTATACTAGTATTTGGCTTGGACCATGGAGCACTGTTACATCAGCTCTGTCACTCTTGGCCCAACATAAGCAGAAAAGTCAATATGGTTATAACAGGGGCAGTAAATCTGTTCACCTGCCACATGTTGTTGGATTACAATGCCCCAATCATCGCTGACCATTGGCCATGCTGGCTGTTGTTGGTGGGAGCTGAACAACCTTTGGAGGACCACAGGTTCCCTATGTTAAGGATAAGGGTTCAACTTCCTGGAATGGGGATGTTTGCTTATGTTGAATTGCTGTGTATTTTTAGCATGGGGTTTTTCCTTTGGCAGTAGCTCTCTCATGTGATTGGCTGACTGTGAGTCACATGAGAGACGTTCCATTCTGTTGTGACTGTTATTCAAGTAACTGTCGTTTTTAACTGCTTTCTGTTCTTTCTCTCTCTGTTTATGAAGGAGAATGGCTGGTGAGAGAGGTTTCCCTGGAAGCTGCAGAGGACGGTGTGTGTCAGTGTGGTCTGTCTGGGGTGAAGCAGACAGAGGAAGATCCCTAAATGTTAATAGGGAGAAACCTGTGTTGTCATAAGGAACAAAGCAAATAAGCATGAGATTGTAGATATGTTCTCAGTTATATGTTTATGAAAGTAAACTGCATATAATCAAACTTTATATATCTATATATCTATATCTATATCTGTATCTAATATCTATATCTATATCTATATCTATATCTATATCTATATCTGCACACACACACACACACACACACACACACACACACAACATCCTACCCCTGGGTTATGAAAACTGTCTTTCTGTTTTAGTGTTTCCCAAAAGCAGTTCTGCTCCATCCCCGTTCTTCTTTCTTTTCCAGGTTATATTTATAGGATGACTGTAAGCCATAGGAAGAGAGATTTACTGCCATCTTCAATGAGCTACCTGGCAAGCCCTATTGATGTTACATATCTAAGCAAAGACCAAACTAATTGTGGGAAAACACACATCTTTATCTAGGTCATTAATACATCAAGTAAAACTCCATAAATACGGTCTCATTCGGTGGCTTGGGATCTCTGTTAGTACTCTTATGATCTCCCATGGCCTCTTTGGATTTGGCACACCAAAGCAGTATTTATGCCTCTTTGGCATATCCTTAATACTTCAATGGTGACATTGTCCTTATAGTCCGAGTTCCCTCCCCGCCATAAAAGGGAAGCAGGTCCCAAAGCTAAACTAAATGTATGAGGACTACAGACATGAAGCAGACACACATCAGGTGCAGCAGGGCGCCTGCTTTGCGTCAGCTTTCTACCTACTGCCTTTCAAACAGGCAGCAAGACAATCCTTCATTTTACCTGTTTGGATGCTGAACAGGCCTCCTTTCATACAGCAGACATAAACCAGTGAAGGTGTACAGGTGTTCTCCAGAAACATTTGGACCAGGGACGTTTGGAAACTTGCTCGTTATTTGGCAATCAGAGCACAAACATGCAATTTATCCCCCTGCCTACCTATATTCCACTCCTCAGTCAGGTGCAGGCTACTTTGACATTTACGGGATGGGTCATGGTTCTGCCAAAATCCCATTCATTCCAGTGGTAGAGACAGAGATGGAGCTTTAAAGTACAGGCCGTGACTGTGAAGCAAAAAGAGAAAAGGTAAGTGTCTCCTTAGCTGAGCCCAACATTTTGAGAATCTCCACCATTATTATTTAAACAGTGTCTATATTTCTGCATGGAATCTCCTCTGTAATGTTGTACAAGACCCAGATACCAAAATCCGTAAACATGCATTGCTGCAACATGAGGAAGTGGACTCACTTCCAGAAATCATAGTCTCCAGATCTGGGGCCGAAAGCTAAAAATGAACAAGGATAAATTATTTCAGTGAAGGGTCATTTAATGGATACATGTACGGTAACTTCCTAGAATTTTGTAAAGAGATGTTTTTAATGGTAAATGAAAAAAAGCAGTAACAAATTAGAAATCGGTTAATAAAAGCATCTTTCTCCATGCAAGACATTATGATTGTATTTAAACAATTCTCATTTTTAAATGTTGCCTTTGCTGCTGCTAGTCTGAAGACAAGTTCACCATATTGACTAACGCTGCAATGAACACTTAGTAAGGAATAAATCCCGTTGGGCACAGTAGGACTTACTTCCGAGTAAAAATGCATAGGATTGTGCTGCATATGGTATGAACTAATTATCGTGTGTGTGTGTGTGTGTGTGTGTGTGTGTGTGTGTGTGTGTAGGGGGGAAACAGGATTATGTATTTCAAGTTGGGCCCAACACATGGCAAATATCAAGTTAGGAATGCAGTGTCTACATTAGCTAAGAATGTCATAAATGTGGGCCAGATCCCAAACTTGCCATAATAAGATGATTCAGAGGAAAGGATTAGGACAGAGAAAACTGACTACTACATCTATTCCTGGAAATTAATTTCATATGAAAATTTATTCAGCAAGTGATATAAATAACATTATCCTTCATTGTTATTGTGCCACACCGTAGACAGCAATTATGAGCCTTCATAAATCTATGAGAATTCAGGCAGATATTGAGGGACAAGCATCGCTCTTCACTTGTTCACATTAACTCATAAAACTAACACGGCTATCTTCTTTTGGCCACTAGGCCAAAGATCCTCTCGCTCTCTGTTGTCCCAGCCGCTGTTCATGCGCTGATCTTCAAGCTGTATATGAAACTGGCTGATGATGAGCTCAACAATTTTGTGGGTATCAGGTATATTACTTTTTGAAATATGGCAACACTAGGGCCAAGCCTACAGCATCTTGTGTTCCTGTCTCTTTTTCTGCCCCTTTTTTTTTAGATGTGGCAGCCATTTTTGTGTTACGTCACACACCCTGCAGCAGCCATTTGGTAACTAGCACCTACATACAACATTTTCTCCAAATTTCAAATGTCCTCCCTGGTGCAAAGAGGACGGCAACCCCAGCTTAATCACTCGAGGTTAATGAAATTGCATGTTTTCAAAAGAATCCGTGGATTAGAACATTCCCAAAGGAACAAAGCTTCCCAGGTTCTCGTTTTAAAATGTCAAAGATGATTTGTGTATCTGAAGAAGTGCATCTGAAGAAGTGTGCATGCACACAAAAGCTTATACCCAGAAAGAAACTTAGTTGGTCTCTAAGGTGCTAATGGACAATTTTTTATTTTTTTTATTTCGACTACATCAGACCAACACAGCTACCTACCTGAAAGATGATTTGTGTCTAAGATGTAGATAGGAATGAATGTGGAATATATGTATTGTTTGTTTTGTTTGATTTATTTAGTTTTTTCTTGTTTTTGTTTGTCAGAATGTTTGTTAGAAGTATTGATTGGTTTTTGAGTTTTGTGATGTTTGCTATGTTTTATTTGCCTGTTGTTTGTTTTGTTTGTCTGTTTTTGATTTGTATGTTTTGATAAAATTTTCAATAAAGATGATCTTATTAAAAGAAAGAAAGAAAAGAAAGATGATTTGTGTCACAGTCTATCCATTGTTGAATGCAAAATCCTACATATTAATAGCAAACTCATTCTCCAAGTGTGGGTAGGCAAAATGGCACCATCTATACAGAAGAGAGAAGTCTCATACTAGGCTCATACTGGGATTATATTCAGATGGCATTGCACATATTTAGTGCATTAAAAGATGAACTCAATAGGATATTGCCCCCATGGGATATCATCTGGGATATAGTCTTTTTGCACCACTGCCTTCGGGCAAGAGATATAGAACAATTAGATCAAGAACAAATAGATTGAAGAATAGTTTCTACCCAAGAGCTATAACTATCTTAAATGCTGTAACCAGATAATATAACCTTGGAGAGTGTGATGGGTATGTACGTATGTGCATGTGTGGCTGAAAATGTGTTGTGTGGTTTTTGTGCTGTTTTTGTTTTTATGGGATGGCATTCAATTTCGTTGCACTTGTACAACGTTGTACTTGTACAATGACAATGAAGAAATCTTATCTTATCTTATCTTTTTGCTGTCTATCATGGGCAGGAATACCAGCATGGCTTCATGAGAGCCATTTATGTCAGACACACCAGGGGGCTCCACAGTGGTTTGGAGAGTTTTCACTGGCAGATAGTGGGTAGGGATGGAGAAGAAATTTGATTCACTTCACATTTAAAGGTGAACCTACCTGATCTGCACGTTCCAAAACAATATGAAAACTGAAACGGCCATCCTTCAAAATTCGCAAATCTCCAAATTTTGTAATGGAAGCCTATTCTTGAGAAAGGTTCTTGCAGGTAAAGTCTACACCTGAGAAAATTTTCTGCAGGTAAACACACCAATATTAATGCAACTGAGTTCAACTTCACTGTGGTGATTTTATCATCACTGAAACAGCGCTAAAAGGAGAGAGTGGCTGTGTGTATCTTTCTTGAAGCGAGAGTTCATTCATCAGGAAAGAGATGGGATTAAATCTTTACAGAATGCATTATAAATATTTTCATTAGAACAGCTTGAATATCTGACGTAGATAAAAATTAAGCACATATTTAGCCATGTACTCTTCCTTAACCTTTTACAGATCAGATGCTTCATGCTGTTTATCAGCTTTAATCAAATTATCAAGCATGTGTAAATGGAAAGGGGGGAGGGAACGGTTGGATCCTCTACTGCACATTGATCAACAATGAACCTTGTTCATTTCAAGGGCCACTTCACTGGCATCCATGTTCCATAAAACAGCAACGGCGTGAACACAGAAGACATCCATTTATATAAGGGATTAAATGCAAAGAGGTTCATGGAGTTTCTTAGGTAAAATGCTTCGGTGAGAATTATTTTTGAAGCTTGCTAGGCACAGTAAGCCAGGGCGGGGAGGTAGGCCGGCTTGAAATGATTATATTATGTGTTACATAAGAATTGGTTGTGTTTTGCTGTTTATTGGGCCTGTCAGGGCAGTTAACAAAGCTTCAGTTGCATATGTGAGTCCGTATTCAAAAAAAGAGGGGCAGACATTTTTCAGCCCAAAGGGACAACCTTTCAGGGCCTGCATGCTGTTGGTGGGTGTGGCCGCAGTCAAAAGCGGGCAAAGCAACAGAAGTGTTTCTAAACCATACAAAACCTTGCATTTGAGCTGCATAAAGGTCAGACGTTTCTATTAGGGACGGGAAAATCTGTCGATTTCTCATTTTTCCAATCTTAAATTCATTTCTCCACATTTCCATATAAGTTTGAGGGTTGCTGTTTTTTAAGTTCCCATGAAAATTCATCGGCATTGTTGTGTGAATTTCTCCTAATATTCACATTTTGAAAATGCAATTCTCCCTAATTAGTGACAGCAGTTTCCCACAATATAATGCAATTTTGTGGGTGTTCTTTTCACTAATATGTATATTTTAATGCACACGCTACTCTAGTATTCACATTTTTTTAACACATTGGTTGGTTGGAGAACTACATTACAAAATTCTGGGTTCGGCCCTGAAAGCTTATGTGGTTTCTAGACCTAAGGGCAATCAATTATATAGTTTAACTTAGAACAAAATAGGCATCCATGGGAGTGACAGAAGAGTAAATAGAAAAATGATTGAAAATTATGGCAGGGCAAGAAAATAGAACTCTTAAAGAATTTGACTACTTGCTGTGGGTGCTGTGTTCCCTAATTAAATATATGTTTATATTTTAAGTGTCCGTGTTCTGACCTGGATAGATTCTAATGTAAATATAGCTCACCCCATGTATCTTGTGTAGATGTATTTGAGTAAGAATAAAAATGGAGACTCGTACTGCTTTCTTACTCTATGTCAGTAGGCTGCTGCAGCAGTTTTTTTGAGGGAAGTGAAGCCTCAGCAGAGTAGCTGAGGGAGTTAACTTACTGACTACTTGGGGACAGGCCCTTGTGGGAGAATCTGGGAACATCACAATGGCTATAAGGTTGTGTCGCATCAGTTCACCTCCTGAAATTATTTTGGAAAAGGGGAGGGGGTCTCTTGGTAGAGTTCCTATGCTGCTTGTTGTGTTTTTGTAGCACATACACACAAAGAGGAGGATGTGAATTAAAAGGAAGTATCTCAACCGACCATGTCAAGCAGCAATGAAACCTCCATTGGAACCACAATAAATTCTTCTGACTGAGCGGACTGGATCCTGCAGCTCTTCGGGACAAGTTGCCAATCCATTGCCTCACTCAAACCAAAATCATCACGACCACAGCAAAACTCCCAAGAGGCAGAAAATGACATTTCCTTCCCTTGTGGCTTTAAGAGGCCATGGGCAAGGGGGGGGAGAGGTTTTTTAATTTCCAAGTCCTGGATTTTTCCTGGTTCCAATTGAGAAAGATTCCAGGCTTGAATGGCAAGCAGGAATCTTCTCAATGCAGCAAACCTGTAAGTGAAGAAGGCTTCAAACCAGCTTGGTTTTCTGTGTAAATCTGCTAGTTGAGGGACCCACAATTGAAAATTGTCTGGAAATGGATCTCCCCTCTGCAGCCATTGCCCCTTGGTGAGAAAAATCATT
Organism: Darevskia mixta; assembly: GCA_034641385.1. Lineage (NCBI taxonomy): Eukaryota > Metazoa > Chordata > Lepidosauria > Squamata > Lacertidae > Darevskia > Darevskia mixta. The sequence goes on from JAWWNH010000207.1 coordinate 4,720,353, forward strand.
AGTCAAGCTACAGAAATAAGTCTTGAAAGCACTTTAGACAAGGGAAAGATGCTGATAAGTGATGTTGATGCAGAGGATCTGAAGGAAACTTTCATCCGAGAAGTGACCAGGTGTTCGCTACTGGTTCAGCTAAATGGAAGCCACCATTTGGCTCTCTTTGGCAGAAACTGCTACCTTCAGAGCAGAAGGGTCTCGATTCAAGTCTTAACCACAATAATATGGAAGGAGCACACAAAGTATATTTAACCTCCAGATGAGGGAGGGAGGCAGTAATTGGGTTTGTCTGTTCTCATGTCTGGCCACCAGCTGACAATTCAACAGCTGACCTCTCTGAACCAATCCTGACTGCAAAAAGGAAGGGCTGGGTTGAGGTCACTTTTGGGTGGGCAAAGGTGTAGGCTGGTTCCTATTTAGACTGAACTGCTTCACCCATCTCTAGTTACTCAATGTCATTACAAAGTACTCAAATAACATAACATGCCACATGCTGAGAACATAAAATGCACTTGGGACTGTAAGGTTCCAAAGTGTCCAATGTGTTTGCAACATGTAGGGGAAAGGAAACCTCAGAGTGCTTGAACCAAGTTCAGTGAATCCAAACGCTTTTTGTTTGACAAATGTTCTGAAGAAATGCCCATTTTTGTCGCTCACCTAGGCTTGCTACCTGTTCTTGATTTCAAGAAATGGCTTTTCCTTTCCCCTTAAAATAGATTCTTTAAAAAAGATTTTTTTTAAAACAGTTGCTCCAGAAGTTCATATATAACACAATGTGACTGCCATTTCCATTCTGACATATATTAGACTGAGAAGAGCCGTGCTCAGGCATTAGCCTGAACACACAGTGTTGAAAACAGAGGAAGAGGGCAGGGGCATGCACATAAGTGCACCCACAACATCCCGCAGGCACATGCACATACAACTCTCCCTATGATCTGAAGCCCCAACTAATCAGCATACCTGATTTCCAAACACATGCAACTGAATGTGCTTAGAAACGTGCTCATCAATGAAATGACAGTGGTATAAAGGTAAAGGTAAAGGGACCCCTGACCATTAGGTCCAGTCGTGTCCGACTCTGGGGTTGCGGCGCTCATCTCGCTTTATTGGCCGAGAGCCGGCGTACAGCTTCCGGGTCATGTGGCCAGCATGACTAAGCCGCTTCTGGCGAACCAGAGCAGCGCACGGAAACGCCGTTTACCTTCCCACCAGAGCGGTACTTGCACATTAACATGCTTTCAAACTGCTAGGTGGGCAGGAGCTGGGACCGAGCAATGGGAGCTCACCCCGTCGCAGGGATTCGAACCGCCGACCTTCTGATCAGCAAGCCCTAGGCTCTGTGGTTTAACCCACAGCACCACCTGGGTCCCTATCAAAAAACCCATTATAATTCCCAATATTCCACTTTTGAGTACGGTGCTTGAGCATTTAGAGGCAACTAGGGATTTATGAGCATGCCTCAATGCATTCCAATATTCTGGTATTTTCCATTAAAATATATGCAATCAACAGATATTTGCAAACCAATTACTTTTCCTATGTGTCCCCTTTCAAAGTTAATGGCATGGCTAACGGTCCATCTCAAAGTCATATATGTTTTCAAGCATAACTATGTCTAACCAGAAGTACGTCCCATTAACTGAATGGGGCTTGGTCCCACGGTCAATTCCAGCCACTCTTGCTACCTTGATTTCATAGTTCATAGCCCTCCAATTGTCACCCTACTTTATTTCCCTCACTCAGGCATCAGGGAGGGACAGTTTAATTATAAGTCAAGTAAACTGTGGTGGGGGGAAAGGAACATTAAATTTAATTTTACTTTTAAAATGAGGATTTAGGGTGCTCAAAAATGAGCAGTCAAATCCAGATGGTTCTCCCCACTTTGACAGAGACAAAGGGGCGAGGGTACTATTTTGTGCTGCCTCTGGCCTTTCTTTGTAGGTTAAATCTCAAAAAAGCAGTATTGGGGGGACTTGTGCTCAACCCTTTCATACCTGTGGTCTATAGGGTCGCACAAGATTTGATGTTGTTTCCTATGCTATTCAACATTTACATAAAACCACTGGAAGAAATCATTAGGGAACAGGAATGATGACCATGGGATGGTATGCTGGTGACACTAAGCTCCATATCTCTCTGCTATCATGTCCTACGGAGCCTGTGGAGTTTCTAAATCAGCATCTGATATGTTGGAAGAAGATAAACTGAAAGTAAATCTAGACAAACCAGAAGTGTGGAAACCTACCAGTCCAGGGATATGGTGTTCTAGATGGGGCTGCACTTCCCTTAAATAATCAGGGGCATAGTTTTTGTTTACACTTGGAACTGACCTTGCTGACAGAGGCTCAGATGTCAGCTTTGGCCATGAGTTATGTCCACAACCTGATGTACTATTCATTCATTCATTCATTCATTCATTCCACCCTATTCATTTCACTCCAGAGAAACCACTATACAAATGGGGTAAGGGAATGTAAGCAATTGTTTGTGGACTGAAAGCAACAGCAACAATGAATACTGATCATATTTGCTGGGAATTTCTGCTCCTGTTTTCATCAATTTTTCAGACATTCATAGTGATAGTAGAAATAACACAGAACTCGAAAATCAGTGGGAGATAAGGTATACATTGTGTTTGTGTATAGGACAAATGAAAGGTGCTCACTTTTTACCCTTTCAGGATTGTGCAGGTGTATGTCTTGAGGATTAAAAGCCCAGAGTATTAATTCAAATGCACTCGGCATACTCGTACTGTAGAGTGGAATAATCTTATTATCCCCTTCCATCTTGTGATGCGGGGGGAATGTAACAGAGGTCACTGATCTGAATTCTGAGCACATAAACCTGCATGATTCTCATCTGGCAAACATTATAACTTCCCCATTTCTAACTGTAATTTTATATATCTGTTTTACGGAGTCACTTGTTTGGCGATTATAAATTATGGTATTTGGGAGAGGCCTGGTGAAGATATTCACCTTTTAGTGGCCCAGACTTTTATGTGTGTGTGAGAAAACATGTTTTATGCTTCGAATTTCTCTCTCTCTTCTTTTTTCATTGCTAACAGATGCAGCTCTACTCAGAGCCAAGCGACTGCACGTAACATATGCACAGAGAAAAAGAAAGGGAGCAGGCCTACCAACAACATAAAACTAAGTTGAGTGTGCTTTTAACTGACATGAAGAACAAGTAATGAGCTATCACAAAACAGAACTCCAGCTTCTATATTTAACAGATAATTCTGTAACCATCGTATTTTGCTTTCTTAGATTAATGCAACTTCCCTCTCTCTCTCTCTCTCTCTCTCTCTCTCTCTCTCTCTCGTAACATCTGGGAGAGGAAAAGATGAAAGCTGGTATGAAGAGCCGAGAAAATGACTACATGTTTGACAACTTCTTGCAGGACAGAAATGTCTGGTCTTTTTGGCATCTGAATGCAAATGATTAGCCAGTTGCCAAGAACAGTCATTCCAGTCTCAATCAGAAGGCTCCAACCCCACCCTCAGCCAAAGTTTCAAGAGACATTTTGTGTATGGTTGGAAATGAAAGGCTCCCACATTTTTCCTGATGTTAGCATGCAAAGTTGTTGGGTTTTTTTGGGCAGGGGAGGGGGAACCAGATTAGGGAAGCTATAGAAACTGATGGAGCCTATTACTTGCCACCTTCTCTGTTCTTCAGACACCCAACCTAGTTCCACCTCTGAAGCTGAGGAGGCCTTAGATTGAATGGGAGATCACCTGGAAACTCCATTATATGCCACCTTGACCTCTTTGGAGGAATCACGGGATAAAAATGTAATAAATTAAAATAAATATACTGAACAAAATTAAGTACAGAACACGACAATCTGTTTATTTATTACATTTTTAAACTGCCCTTCAAACAAGAACTCCCGGAGCAGTATGAAAACCTTAAAATAGAATATTGCCCTTGACTGGGAATTGGCTAGATGACATGTTCTTGATGGAGTTGCATTTTCCTTGAAGGAACAGGTGCATAGCTTGGGAATATGCCTAGAGACATTATTGTCATCAGGGTTGATGAGAACTGTAATCCAGTGACATCTGGAGATCCAAAAATTAGCTTCTACCTGATTTACAGGTTCCCTATACCTGTTGCTTTATGATGGAACCATTTTAGTGGGTGACATGGCAGCCACAGACTAAGGAAGAATTTGACTGCCTGAATTGTAGCTCTTGAAACAAGGGGACCCAAAGAGCAAAAGAGCTGTATCTTCTTCCCTATGACCCTTCTCTCTCCTGTCATTGCCTCAATGGGACCTATTCACACACCACCTGTGACCGACAGCTGGAAAAGAGATATGGCACATGTTGAATATATAATACTATGCTGAACATAAAAGTCCAGAGTTATCAAAATGACGGCACTGTTAACATTAAACAGTAAGGCTTAAAGCAATTCACTGTATGCCAAATGACAAAACTGACCGGAAAGCTCAGGAACCAAAAAGATCAAAACTTCAATAAAGAATGGGGGGGAAATTTTAATTTACTTGAGAGACCACATTAGCAGGTTTACAATAACACTTGTAATGTAGAAGATATTATGGACAAAATGGAGAGACATAAAATTTGGATGATGAAATAATATGCAGTTGAACAGGTTTATAATAGGACCCATGGAGGGGAAGGTGGGAAGTCTAGAGATTTGGAGAAATCTCTAAATATGGATATGCATTTTGTATTGCTATAACTCTACATCTGTAAAATCAAATAAAAATTATTACAAATAAATAAATAAATAAATAAAGCAATTCACTGTAGACCGTGTTCCAGTTAGGCATGCATACATTCTAATTACATCAACAGATGTCCATGTACACAATTGGAATCAAGACTGCAACTTAAAGGAACAGGGTATTACTATTACTATTATTATTTATCCTGGAGGGACTTTGGGGGACTTTATTAAATATTCTGTAATGCCAGAAGATTGTTAGCAAGACCTGTGGTCATCTCTCCATTCTTGACTCAAGTAGATGTGGAAGCCTTTTGAGGTCTACAGTGCAGTGCAGCAGCAGAGCTATCCTTCAAAATGGTCAAAATAAATGAGCAAAAACCCATACTCCATCTATAACACCCCATGCCATGTGTCATTGTGATCTCACATTGCGGATCCCATGCCAAAGCTCTTGGAAATTTGAACACATGCATGCTCAAGGATATCAGCTCCACAACTGTTCTGTACTTTGACTCAAAGGGATATGTGATCACTCTTTTCAAATATTGCCCTAGAAACCAATTTGTCTCTTGGCAGACACTCCGCACTTCTACAGGAAACGAAATTTAAATCTTTAGGCATAACATCTTAGTTGTGCCGGCCTGTTTTGTTTGTACTCCTTGAATAATATCTGTGCCCTCACACTTGGCTCTGCTTAAGTCCAGATATGATCTTTGCTTCCTCTTCATTATTACTTCATAGGAGTAAAACTCCAGAGTTAAATGTAGGGTTATCCATTACTTAAATGAAAAAAACCTACAACTTGCCAACTCTGGGAGCCCTGTTCATTGACTTCCACACAGTGTTTACCTTGGGATTTCCACACAACTGGCTCATAATGGCTCTGTTTGAGCAGCTCTATAGAACTGGTCTTTGTCAGTCTTGGCTTCTTCAGTCTACAACAGGTGGACCAGCCAATGGGTGTTCAGGGAATAAACAATGGAACAAGATGAGATGTTAAAAACAAAAACAGAGTAGTGGTCGAGCAATCAATCAAAAATACGATTCCCAAATAAAAGAGGGGAAGGGAATAACAGCCGAAATGGAAAGGTTTTCAACATAAATGATGCATAGCAACGTACAGCTGGAAATGGTGAAAAGAGAAATTCCGGGCAGCTTCCATCAGATATGGAATGATACTCAGAGCCACTCTGCACATTGCTTTTTTTTTAATAGATACATATAAAAAGCTGTGTGTGTGCATGACAATGTAATGCTCACACAGAGCAACAAAGTTTGCAAGTGCATGTATCAGCCAGAGGTACATGTTAGGGATCTAAGATTGGCTAGAGTCCTCATGTCATATGTAAGCATGCCTGCCAGATATGATGTGTGACGTGTTCCTGAAGAAAGAGACTCAAAATGGCTGGATATGGATGCTGTGTTGTGTGCCTGGTCTCCTGGGATGTATACCTGAAGGATGAATGCAATGACTGTTGAAGTATTAGTCGGTTAAACCTAATGAAAGAAAATTAAAAGCTGTTCTACCATGGAGCTGCACTCTATCCTCTTGGTGCCTGAAGGGAACAGCCCAGCTAAACTTAGCCGATTTTTGATTCACATGAATTTTAAGGAGAGAGCTTAAAATGAAGCTTCAGTCTCTTCTGTTCTATTTGAGGGGACTTCAAGGTGTTTGGTTGGATCATGCCCAGAATCATATACATTCGACTACAATGCAGTTTAAAGCTGGGTTCTGTTTATGTGGGTGGGCCATACTATTTCATTCCATCTAAAATCCACTATGCTAGGCCCCTCGTCTGCTGGTAGCAACAACATGCACATTATAGTGATTTATAATACCTGCCTCCTTGGGGACGGGTGCATTACACTGGGCACTAAAAGGGGCCAGTTGTGCAGGTGGAAATCTTGTTCAAACAAATCTGAAGTGAAGTTGGGATATAAGGGAGGTCAGTAGCTCAACACAAGCCCAGAGGGCTGAGTAGGAATGGCTAAAATGTTGTATAATAATATACAAAATCTTATCAGAGACTCTTCAGAGAGAATCTCCTCTTCCTGCCCCCAAAAGCAAATCAATGTCTAAAAACAGTTTAATTGTGTTTTCTTAACATTTATGCGAGGGGTCTCTTGGTTCTGGATTCTCCAAAGGCCATCTTGCCGCCTGCAAAATCCAACCTAGAAAGGCAACCTGATGGGAGGCAAAATAATGTCCATGCTTAACTGAATATAATTTTTGACCATCAGATTGATATTAATGTTTTCTTGTACTTTAAAACAGCTCCTCCAAAGCAGTTCAGAGATCGTGTTTGATTTTTGAGAGCTGCATCCAAAAACCCTAGCTGCTCATTCGAACGGCTCTGAATCCCTTGGGGCTCTGAAACAGCCTGGCACCCTCATAAAAACAAGCATTTCGCGTGAGATTTCTGGCTCTTGTCTCATAGGATCCAAGCCAGAAACATCACTTTGTGAAGTTATGGCTCCAGCCCTGGATACAGATTGGAAGCATAAAAGTCAAAAAACACTTACTCTAAACATTTCAGGGCCTCAGAGAAGCCCAGATCCTATTTGAAGTAAAGGAAGTTTGGGTGTTCCATTACTTTTCCTCTGTATATTTCGAATTAAATATTAAAATATGCCTGCATTCTGGTGTGTGTGTGTTATTGTTATAGCATCTTGTTTAGATGGCACTTTAAAACCTGATCCTAACAACACACATAGTGTCAGGGACCTGCCCTCGCCCAGAGCTCAGCCGACGGGGGGGGGGGGGAGGGGGATGGAGAGGGAAAGAAGTCAGCAGTTCCCAGGAGAGCCAGGAAAGCAACAGTGGCGGGGAAGGGGAACTGCAGGCAGACATTGCATTGCAAAGGGTTGAAGATGCTAACAGAGACCTGGCAACACCAAGGGGAGGGGCTGAGAGTCTGACGGATCAGCCCAATGCCAGCCCGCAGGTGTGCAGGGGTACAAAGCGGAAGGAGAAGAGGAGGCGCTTTGGCTTTCCAAAACTTTTATGCTGGGGGCGGAGTCGGGAAATGCCACTCCCGGAATCTGCGACCGACTCAAGCGGTCATGAATCTTAGGAGCTCTGATGTGTACATTTGTAAATAAAGACAATTAGTTTAGCAGACAACGTGGTCTGACTGATTACTCTCGAGGAGACATCCCAGAGTCCTTACAGCTAGTCATAGAATGCAACATGGCATAAGGAAGCATAACCATAATGGTGCTCTTTGTGGGGTGTGATGACAATCCTGCAATGCTGAATGAAGTTCAGGCTATGAATGGCTTCAGCCCTGCCCACTTGCCAGCAGCAGCTCTGACCCGACACCCCCCCCCAATGCAGCCCTTAGCAATGGGGCTTACTTCTGTGAAGACACATATATGGTAGGACTGCACTGGGAGTGCCTTCACACCATCCCTTTACGTGCAGAGTTTGGCTTTGGTTTTCCTTTCCTATTTTGTTATGTGGATTTTGACAAAAGCTCTGCTAACTTTCACAGCTCAGCCACAAACCAAGCTTCCAACTCTTCTGGCTTATGCAACCAACAGTGAAACATAAATCTTTAAACAATTGCTGAAGTGTTGGGGTTACCTTGACCCTACATCAGTTAAACTAATTACTTGTTAGAAGACATATCACCACTGCTGTTGCTGCTACTAAGTATTTATTTGGGAAAGCATGGAGGGGGTTTTTTTTGGGGGGGGGGCATACACTGCAGTGCAAAAAGAATGATAATTGCCTCTTGTAACGGACTTGTCTTTCCTGACGTGTCTTATGAGGGTTTTTCATGGAGCAGATTCAAAACATGTTGTTATGGGACTGTTTTAGTGGGGGAAGGCGGATTCTCACCTACTCATTGTGGGATGTAAACACACAGAGCAGTCAAATATAACACTGCTAGAGTGGACATGAAGGTGTCTCAGTCCTCTAGCTGTAACTTCCTGTTTACCTGGACTGAGACAACTTCCTCAGTCTAAGTAACTGAAAGTGGGAGTGGCTTCACCTGGGCAGGTTAGGACAAAACCACAGGTCAGTGGCCATTTTCCCTCTCTTGGATTGGGACTTCAAGAAAGCAACATCTTAGAGCAGAGATGGGCTCTTGGCTTTCAGCCAAGAGGGCCCAAATGGAGCCTTCTCCCACATGGAGAGTCTCCACATGTACATATATTTTCTAAGCTTAAGTCTGCCTTCATCTGGGATCTTATTGTGACCATTTGATGTCTGTGAGTAAACGTTTTTACATGCTTTTATAGAATACTTGTGTAGTGTCTTATTTTGAAGAGGGATAAAGGGGTAATACCAGGAAACTATTTTACAGAGGTTTAAACAAACCTGAGCAACCTTCTGCTGTGTGATTTAAAAGGGGAATGTAACTCTGCTGACTTAGTTGGAACTTGTAAACACAAGTTAGGATAAGGATATCTTAAGCAATATATCCTCATCCACATTCCAAACATTCCCACACTCATCTGTAACAAAGGAACAACTTCAGACTGTCAAATGAAACACCAGTGAAATAACAATGAGAAGAGTCATGGCATGCATTGGCCAGGCAGGCGCATTATATGACCCATGAGAGCAGCAAGATAACCAGTCTGTACAATGGGGATGGGATAAATCAGGCCAAATCTTTATTGACAGCAGCAGGCGGGGCAAGGGTTGACATGGCATTGGGTCCCAGGATCAGAACATCATTCCATTATCCCATGTTGATGGAGTGGATTCGTCAGGTTTGGACCACTCCAAACCTGTTCCTTGGGAGACAGCCAGTGTTGAACCTTGCCATGGTGCAAGCCAAGCAAGCAAGGCCTCACTGGAGGACCCGGGTGCAGATTCCAAGCAGGCAGATAACAAACCCACGCTTGGGTTTGCCATGGTCAATCCTCCCCTCAGGGCCCCCCCCCATACTATGTTGATCCTGACCAATTCCATTTCCGCCCTCATACATACAATATTCTTCCACCTAACAAAGGAAAGCTATAATATCACTGAGGGAAAGGCGGGAAAAACCCCAACCAAGTGCCAGTCAGGTGGAGAGAGGAAAAAATCATTTCCGGCGCTGTCAACCAGTGACCCAAAATTGCTCAGTGAAGGGTCTAACCCAGAGGTAGGCAACCTAAGGGCCAGGGGCCGGATGCAGCCCAATCGCCTTCTCAATGCGGCCCGTGGACGGTCCGGGGATCAGCATGTTTTTACATGAGTAGAATGTGCCCTTTTATTTAAAATGCATCTCTGGGTTATTTGTGGGACCTGCCTGGTGTTTTTACATGAGTAGAATGTGCCCTTTTATTTAAAATGCAGCTCTGGGTTATTTGTGGGGCATGGGAATTCGTTCATTATTTTTTCCAAAATATAGTCCGGCCCCCCACATAGTCTGAGGGACGGTGGACCGGCCCACGGCTGAAAAAGGTTGCTGACCCCTGGTCTAACCAGAGGGTGGATGGGCGGGAAGCTCTCAAAGCAAAATGGCTGTGAGCTCCAGGGGAAGCAGCCTTATATAGGGTTCCCCTCCCCTCTTCAGCAAGGGCTCACGGGACAGCTTTTCCCCATGAGCCCATCACACAGAGAGGATACTGAGTAAAACCTTGCCCTGTATTTTGCTGCAATCTATGGGCCACAGCACCACCGGGCAAAGGCATCCCGTGCTTCTTGGGCACGGAATGGGGCATATAGCATGCAAGCATCACATAGTGTACCTGCAGTGTCTCACTAAGGTCTCATGATATGAAAGTGAAATGTGTGCGTGTATATTCAAGTGTGTACATCTTCTACACTTTACATGCTTGCAGTGGTAAACACTGATGTGCAAACATGCAAGAAAAACATTTGCTATGTAAGCTACGTATGAAGCTCTCCTAAGCCTCACTGCTTGGGACCAGTGCTTTTTTTCTATTAAAAAAATGTTTAGGGGTACTCTCATTTTCCTACTCATATTGAAACACTGCTCCTCAATGAGGCCAAACTTAGATTCACAAAATGTTTAGGGGTATGTGTACCCCCAGAAAAAAACACTGCTTTGGACTAACTTCCAAGCAGAGCTGTGCCAAAAAATCATGAAAAAATATTTGTTGAATAGATGGGGGAGTAAAATAAAACTTTCCTGAAAAATCATTGGCGGCAGAGTGAGACGTTTTTGGAATGAGATTGCCACTTAACTTTATGAAACGGTCAAAGCTTTTACTTTTTTTCTTCCTTGTAAATAAATACACAAACACAAACACACATGGAAAATGACAAGCATAAAAAACAAAAGCCCACCTATTCTCACTGCAATACAGATATTAAAGAACCATTTTTTAAAGCCCCACACCACCCACAGTGCCACAGGCTTCTCACCACAAGTTCCCATCAGCCACACCTCATTTAATGCTTTGGGAGCGGCACCATCTCACATCATATCATGTTGCTCCCAAGGCATCCCAGGAACTGAGGCCCTCTCCGCAGCTCCCTGAGCTTCTTGGTGAGCACAGTAAAGTTAGTGGCAACCCACTTTCAAAAAGTTTACAGAAATTTCCAGTTCCCTCTTCCCTCCCTTGACAAAAAAGCAAGCAAGCAAGCAGAAAATGAGCCCTCGTTTTCACAGGGGAAGAACATTTCCAGGAAACTGAGACTGGAGAGGTTTGACCCAGCCTTACTTTCAAGCTACTGTGTTTAAGATTCCAGCCCCAGCTTTCCCGCCATTTTCCCTCAGCCAAGCTTCTGTGGATGTCTATGCAAAAAATATGGAAAGTGTTAAAATATTTATGTCCTCAGATTTTGGTGAATGGGATTACTTCATAACTAAGAAATGAGTGTGGGATTTGTGATTTGTCCCAGAGTTTTCCTGTTTAGGTCCTGAGGCATTGTTTTAATGCTGGACACATGTAGGCACTGGCAGGGAGCAGCTAGCACGCCTTGTTTGACATCTGTCAACCTCATTTAATAATTATTAATTTTGTTATTTCAATTTCTTTTTATTGCCGCAGGGTTCCGAAGGTGATATTTATGCCCTCTGGTGGCTATCAGTGCAACAGAAGGTTCGCTGGAAAGGCCGAGCTCTGAAAAGTAGGTCAGAAGTCTTGACTTGCTTTGCTCACACATCTGAAGCCTTTCATGTTGTGGGGTGGAAGTTCGTCTGCAAAAATGCTCCTACCCTGGCATAGTGAGTTGGGGCTGCTGCTGTTTGAAAAGGCCGAAACTCAACCTCAACCGAATTTTACAATAACAAACGGGATTAAAGAAATGAAGTGATTTAAATACGAACGGAGTGCCATGAAGTACGGAACCCTGTGACCATTTATGAGGTGCTAGATTGAAACCAAATTGTCGGTTAAAGAAAATGCACAAAGCGTTCAGTCACAAGTTAGGGCGATGCTGTTTGTATCAGTCACAGAGCTGGATTCTCATAACGTAATGCCCTGAGCTGCACTCAAAGTTAACGGGAAGCCTGTTCTCATGACCATCTCAACATGGGGTGGTCCCCTAAAAATGTCCAACCCACACCCACATTCCAGACGATGTCAGACCCATGCACATATCAGCGCCATGGGTTGAATTTAGACCAGATTGGCTTCTGGCACACTAAAAAAACTAGGCTCGCAATGGCCCTACGCTACGTAACCCAGTACACACTAAATGGTATGTACTGTGACTAGTATGCCATTTCATTTATGAATTGCTTCCTAGGGGGCATTCCGGTGATTTACAGTACGAGAAAAACAATTAGACTTGTATTCAATTAAGTGTTAGAGTAGACCCACTGAAACTAATGAGCACAACTAAGTTAGGTCATTGACTTCAATAGGTCTGCTTTAAGTAAACCTCTGTGGAATACCACCCACATGAAATAAGTACATATATGAAAACAAACAAAACCAATTACATATGACACTTTTTATAATTAAAAAAAAAACACCCAACCATATATAAAACCAGTCTCAACTCCAATCAACCAGGATAGCCAACTCCACTTAGAAGGCTTGTTGAAAGAGCAAAGTCTTCAACAAGTGCCTAAAAGGCAACAGAGATGGGGCTTGACTGATATAAAATGGGATGGAGTTCTGAAGGGTTGATGCGACATGACACTAAGGGCCCAGTTCCAACATTGTACAGAATGGACCTGCTGATAAGATTATATCTGCAGGGTACTCTCTCCCGCAGCACACAGTGGTTGATTGCATATCTGTTCCCTGTATGCTCCATCATTCTCATCCTTTCTCTGGATCAGATTTCAGACTGTTAGCTCCTTGGGACAAGGACCTGCCATTTTGCACTCTGTAAAATCCCATGCACGCTGATGGTTTAACAATAACAACAGATACAACCTGGCACTCTTAAGGAGAGGAAACTAAAGAGCAAATTTAGTACAACAGTTAACAGAGAAACCCTATGCATGACTATTCTGAAGTATCCAGAAAAGTGTTGCCCAGGCAAGCTCATTAAGTGACCCATGAGAGCAGCAAAATAACAAGACTGTACAACAGTGATGGGATAAATCAGGCCAAATCTTTATTGACAGCAGCAGGCAGGACAATGGCATTGGGTCCCAGGATCAGGACATCATTCCACAAGCCCCATGTTCATGGAATGGATCCGCTGGGTTTGGACCGCTCCAAACCTGTTCCTTTAGAGTCAGCCAGTGTTGAACCTTTCATGGTGCCAGCCAAGCAAGCAAGTTCACACTCGGAAACCAGAGTGCAGATTCCAACCAGGCAGATACTGAACCCACGCTTGGGTTTGCCGTGGTCAATCCTCCCCTCAGGGCCCACCCTGTACTATGTTGATCCTGCCCAATGCCATTTCTGCCCTCATACACACAATGTTTTTCCTCCTAACAAAGGATAGCCATAATTTCACTGAGGGAAAGGTGCGGGGTGGGGGGAACCCAACCAAGTGCCAATCAGATTGAGAGAGAGAAATCCTTTCCGGCCCTGTCAACCAGTGATCCAAAATTGCTTAGTGAAAGCTCTAACCCAAGGGTGAGCGGGCAAGAAGCTCTCAAAACAAAATGGCTGTGAGCTCCGGGGGAAGCAGCCTTATATGGACTTTCCCCCCCCCCCTTTGCAAGAGCTCATGGGACAGCTTTTTCCCGTGAGCCCACTGCACAAACAAGATACTGGGCCAAACCTTGTCTGGTATTTTGCTGCAATCCATGGACCACAGCACTACTGGGCAAAGGCGTCCCGTGCTTATTGGACATGGAACGGGGCTTATAGGGTTGCAACCTAAATGAAATGAAGTAACCTGGTGCAGATCAGTCCTTCATCTACAACTGGAGACGCCAATATTTAAATTGGCTCTTAAAGTAAAAAAAAGTAGAGTTGATAAATAGTCCTTAATTTTTCAAGCATGTTTCCCACCCCCTTAAAACACACACATATATTTTAATTTTTCATTTGTGACATTCAGTTTAATAGAATCTGACAGTTTCTTCAGGCATAGAATCAAGGATATCTTTCTGGATGCAACATTGACATTACAACTGTTCTTCAGTGTAGTTATATAAACACTCTTCCTCATTGTTTTTGGCTGTTATAGCTGTTCAGGGTTGAATTCATAAAATGAAAATTGCTGGTGGACTAGCAATCTAGACAAACAAAAGCAAGATTATAATAACTATTTACTTTCTTATGTTTCTTTCGGTGAGAATCATCACCATACAATTATTTCATAACTGTGTTCTCTCTCACTCACACACGCATTCCCCAAGAGCGGTACTAGCATACAATGCAAATCCTTTCCACCCACCCCACAAGCACATCTATTTGAAACAAACAATTAAGTTTTATACATACTCACCAGAAAGGCTTTGAGTTTGAAGCAAGAGGATAGTTTTATATGGAGGATGCAGGTTATATTGTCCTGGAAAAGTTTGCATGGGTGATTATATTAAATAACACAACTGGATTGGGAAACCCAAATTGACAGATTCACTCATCCCTACCCTGAGGTAAGGAGTTAGGGTGGTAGCCTTCCTCAGCTTATCCTACCTTCTGAAGTCATTGCAATGTAGGGTTCCTCATCCCTATTACCATAGGAGCCAACGCCTAGGGGCCAAGGTCCCTTCAGACCCCAATAAAATGTTTGAGGGGTCAGGGGCCCCCAGGTTGATGGGCATTGCCATTCAAATGATGTGTGCATGCCATGTCTTGCGATCAATTATGTGGAGTGGGGCTTATGTGCCCCCCCAACATTTTATTCAAGTTGGCACCCCTGCCTATTACATATCATTGACTCCCACAGGCAGAACAGGAAATTAAAGGCTGCATTGATGTCAGGATACACTGAACTAGATTTTATGGCAAGGAAGATGGAAGGACGTGCAGTACAGAGCAACCACCAAACTCCTCCACTATGTACTAAACACTTTGTGAATGTGTTCAGCCCATGTTCTCAACATGGCAGATTGGATTATCTAAGCTCCTAGTCCTTACTGGTTTTTTAAAATTATTATCCTGCTCTACAGCAATTTGTAGTAAGAAGCCAATTGAGGCAAAAGTGGCTATAGAGATATAGAACAATCAGATCAAGAACAAATAGATTGAAGAATAGTTTCTACCCAAGAGCTATAACCATCTTAAATGCTGTAACCAGATAATATGACCTTGGAGAGTTGTGATGGGTGTGTATGTATGTGCATGTGTGGCTGAAAATGTGTTTCTTTGTTTTTTGTACTTTTTTGTTTTGTTTTGTTTTGTTTTTATGGGATGGCATCCAATTCCGTTGCACTTGTACAACGTTGTACTTGTACTTGTACAATGACAATAAAGAAATCGTATCTTATCTTATCTTAATCTTAATCTTAATCTTATCATCATCTAGGAGACATTCCACTGCTACATCAAAATATAGCTTCCCTTTAGTTGTTTAAGCTGTACCCCTAAATGTGCTTAGTTGGATGGAAACCGACTTCCAAGTAACAGCGTTGGCAACTGGCATGTATGCAAAGTATATATCTTAAGGTAAAGCACACACATAGATCTATGCATTAATAAAACCAGGCGCGTTGCAACTGTGATTGTGATATGTATCATTGATCAGAACTAAATATAAGAATCTTTCAGGGGTTACCCTTAGCTCAGCGGTGCTCTTCCCTTTCACTCACCGTGCTTTCTTTTATTATTACAAACATCTGCTAGGAAATTTTAAAAACAGGTTTTAAAATTTCCAAGGGACGGCTTTGGCTCAAAGAACTCTCCCTCACTCGTGTTATTTAACAAAACTTGAGTATAATCAAGTATTTAGTTCCAAAAACATTACAGCAAGTCACCTTTAAAGATCTGATCTACTGTCAAACTTGCCATATTTTTTTTTTTTAAAAAGAGAATAAAATGACAGCTATTGTTAGATCAGACAGATGAAAAATTAGCTTCTTTCTAGAGGCTTCGTGCTCTTTTTCTAAGAACTTTGGCTTTTCTTTTGTAACTTTTATCAGACTGTTTAATTCCTGCTGCTGTAATAACAGCAAATGAACCTTATTACAATATGCTGTTTGCTTACCTCTATTCCCTACGTAGGCTATTTGCATTAATCCCATGAAACTTGCATTATGGGATAACGCACAAAAGCAAAATAACTGAGGAATCACTGTCGGAAAGTTCCTTATAAACTTTACAACTTGGTATTTTATTGTGAAATAAACCTCAGGGCTTGTGGGGAGAAGAAAATGATGGTTTATACTCATACAGATGACTGCAAAAAATTATGCACCATCTCTTGCTTACCAGTGTGTGTGTGTGTTAGTGAAATGCAAAGCATGCTCTTTTACGGGGAGTATATACTTTTTCCAGATGTGGCTTCATAATTCTCCAAAGACTATCATCGTTATCATAAGATTTATGCAGGGTAATTTATTAATCACATTTTTAAAAAACTTTAAAAATCTCTTTAGTAAGATGAAAGCAAACTTTAGAACAAGTCATTTTAACCAAAGGTAGAGGGCATAGTGCTATCAAATTACCTTTATATTTGTTTCAGATTATTTTATCGGCTTCATTTGGTTTATGGCCTCCCAAAGTCAGCATCCACTTTGTACTAATGGCATATATGGTCAATCTCAAAACATTTCAAAAACCAGCAAAGAAGCCCTTCTCTCTCTCACCCCTCTCCACCCCCAAATGCTAATTAACTGAACTTTGCTATGCATTTGTTATAGTTCATTTAGGGATATGTAAACCACTTAAAGTTTGTTTTATAAGATTTGAAGGAGACAAAGCTTATAAAAATTGTGGTTCAGTGATTTAACCCAGCTTCCTTAATGAAAGGTTATAAGTTGATCATGTGTGTAAAATCCAGTAAGGAAGGAATTCTGGCTTAAAATACATATTGCCCAGTTGAGTTTATATAGCTGAAGCATTTTAATAAATCTCCATTGAGCATTTAAAGTCATAGCTTTCCGCTGGATTCTGAAGCACAAAGGGACCAATCCAAAGCACAGGGAAAGTAAATGGAAAACCATTTTCTTGAGCAAAATAGACGTTTAATCCTTCCCTAGATTCCCACTAATTTATTCACCTACAAGTTTTCCATATGGTTGAAGCCCCACTATTGTTAATAGGAATGTTGGGGCTGCATCGTTGACAAATAATGCATTGGCTAAGAGACTGACCATCGAGTCCCAGGTTCAAAATTCATCTCTGCCTTGACCATCTGCTGTGGGTTTTATCAAGCCACAATCTCGCAGCTACAGTCCCCCAGAAACAAATGGGAACAATAATAATAACAATACTGACATCCACTACAGTTGTAAGGATTGCTGACAAAATTGAACATGGACGCTCTACAGCACTGTGTGAATTGTGGTCTATTTAATGCTACCTGGTGGTATATTTTCTGAGAGAACTATCTTTGCAGAGATTCTCAACTGTATGAATGACACAGTGTTGGAATGATGGTACAGTAAATTACATTAGAGGCAAAATCCACCTATCATTATATTAGCAATGGACCCCTCATTACACAGGTTCACAACTTCGGAGTCATCTTAAATTATGGAGTGCCACTTGATTTCAAAAATCGAAAGCAGAATGCTAGGTGTATACTAGACTGGAGCTTCAATCTTCAGGTGTGCAATGACTGCAGTGAGTGGCCCTTGGAAAGATGGTAACTCATCCTGCTTTTGAATAATAATAATAATAATAATAATAATAATAATAATAATAATAATAATAAGTAGTAGTAGTAGTAGTAGTAGTAGTAGTAGTAGTACCGTAGTAGTAGTAGTGGTGGTGGTGGTGGTGTGCTGCCCATCTGACTAGGTTGCTCCAACTACTCTGGGTGGCTCCCAGCAGAACATCAAAAACACAATAAAACATCAAACACTAAAAACTTCCCTGAACTGACCTGCCTTCTGGTGTCTGCTAAAAGTCAGGTAGCTGTTTATTTCCTTGACATCTGATGGGAGTGCATTCCACAGGGCAGGTGCCACTACCGAGAAGGCCCTCTGCCTGGTTCCCTGTAGCTTCACTTCTCACTCTGTGAGAACCTCCAGAAGGCTCTCAGAGCTGGACCTCAGTGTCCGGGCTGAGTGATGGGGGTGGAGATGCTCCTTCAGGTATACTGGGCCGAGGCCATTTAGGACTTTAAAAGTCAGCACCAACACTTTGAATTGTGCTTGGAAACATACTGGAGGTGGCATACGGTATGCTCCCATTAAGATAGTCAGAGGAAAGAGAGGGCATGGATCTCACACCATTTAATAGTTCCTTGTTCTGTACATTAAAAGGTGCAAGAGACCAGGTCTCTTTTTCAACCTGGCCACCCTAGTTCCTAGGCTGCTTCTTCCTGCAGGTGCTCACCAGTCCTAGTCCATCAATGGCATTTAGGTATTTACTAGTTTATGGAGAGAGAGAGCACAGATTTACAAATAACATTTGTAGGTGTTCAGAGTTCTTTTCAGTGCAGTCTGCTCAAAAGTAAGCCTGCTGAGTTCAATGGCACTTACTCCCAGGTAGTGTATAGTAGGAGCTGGTCAATTTCAGTTCTCACAGTTTCTCTTTTTTTGTAATCTTCAATTCAGTTCTCCACATTCTACAGCAATTTGTGATTGATTTTTTTTAAAAAAAAGAAATCGTGAAAATTCATCAGTATGTTAGTGTGAATTTCAGAAGATTTTAATGCAGTTTTTACTGAAGTACACATTTCTGCAAGCAATTTCCCAGCTATAATTAAATTTTTGTATGTTATTTCCTTAACAGAGACATTTTTAAAACCCCACCCTAGGATGGATTTGTCAATTATGGTTCTTTGAGTTCCTCATTTTTCCAAATTTGAATTCAGTTCTCTACATTTCTTCAGCCAGTTGCAAATTTTCTTTTAAAAAATGCTCATGAAAATTCATCAGGATTATAGTGTGAATTTCTCCTAGTAAACACATGTTTATATGCTGTTTTGACAAGCAGACACATTTTTGCAAGCAATTTTCATATTATAATGCCTCTCTATGTTATTTTTACTAGAAATTCATTTTAATGCATACTTTTATCTAATTGGACATTGGGTTGGTTGGATAACTATATTGTAAAATTCAGATAAGTGTGAATTTCTAAGGATGCCTGTATTTTGGTTCTCATATTTTTTTTATTTTTTTTTGGTAATAATTTTATTTGTTTTGTTAAACCGTGAGTACATATACATCCATACAAACATTAACCCAAACACCTACGACCCCGGAGTAGGGAAGAGAAAAAAAAAAAAAGGAAAACCCATCCTCACCCCCCCATCCTCACCCACCCATACCCATAACAACAACTAAATATAACTAACATCCAAGTACGACTTCCTGTCATCTCCCCTAGCATTGTATTTCCATCTATTGAATGTACATAAAAAATTCTTTCTTCCTTTTTAAATTTCCAATACAATCTACATATATGTATAAATTTTAATTCATCTATTCCTTTGTTCAACCTTAGCCCTCTAAAGCTGGCATTGGTATAAATTTTTTTGTGGATTTTTGAACATAACGTCGATAATTGTCCCACTTTTCTAAAAACTTTTGTTGGGACTTTCCTCTAAGGCGGTTTGGTTAATTGAGCAAGTTCTACATACTCATGTAATTTACTCTGCAATCACTAATGCTTGGAGCTTCTTGATCTTTCCATTTTTTGGCTATCACTAGCCTTGCTGCAGCTCGTTGCGTAAAGAAAGAGTTCCCTTAATTTCACTGGAATTTCCTTACCTATTATACTTAAGAGGAAGGCCTCGGTCCTTTTAAGAAATGTAATACCTAACATTTTTTTAATCTCCTCGTTATACACTCCCCAATAGATCTTAATTTTGGGACATGTCCACCACATTGTGTATCATGTCTCCGTTCTTTGCTCCGCATCTCCAACAAATATTTGCAAGGGTGTTTATAGATTTTCGCTAGCCTATTTGGGGTAAGATACCACCTGTGGAACATTTTCATCATATTTTCCCTTATGTTGTAGCTAGCAGTAAATCTCATATTGACCTTCAGGAGCATTTCCCAATCTTTTAGCATGATAGGATGTCCAACGTCTTGGGGCCCATTTAGTCATTGGCTCCTTTATCTGTTCGTCCATTACAACATAATCTAACAGTAATTTGTACGATCGTGAGATTATCTATATGGCTACTGTTTAATATTTCTTTTTCAAATCTTGAAGAGTCTTTATCAAAACCTCTTTTTTTGTCTTTTTGAAATATTCCACTTACTTGAAAGTATTCCAACCAGGAGGTAAATTGCTCCTTGGTGACTTCATAATTTTTTAGTTTCGGTTGGCCTTCCTCTTCATTTAATAGAATATTGTATGTTGTCCATTTTTCTGCCATATTCTTTTTTTTAACCGCAATTGCTTCCGTGGGTGAAAACCCATCTTGGTGTTTTAGGTTCTAAATAATGCTTATATTTCACCCAAACATTGTAAAGTGCTTTTCTTATTAAATGGTTAAGGAAACCTCTGTGTACCCTAACTTTTTCATAGTTTAAGTACCCCATGCCAGCAAACCGGTTATCATGGCCCTCTAGATCCAGCACTTCTCTATCTCTTAAAAGGCACCAGTCTTTTAACCAGAGGAGACATGCTGCCTCGTAATATATTTTCAAATCCGGAAGCCGTATCCTCCTCTTTCTACCGTGTCTATCAAAATTTTATGCCTAATTCTCGGTCTTTTGCCCATCCATAGGAATTTAGAAAGTTCTTTTTGCCAGTCCTCGATGTTTTTAAGCTTACTTATAATTGGCATGGTTTGAAATAAAAAAAGCATTTTTGGAAGTACCTTCATTTTAATGACAGAAATCCGGCCAAGAAATGATAAGTGTAATCTGCTCCACGTTTCCAGTTTGGTTTTTATTTGTTTCCATGCTTCTATGTAATTGTCTTCATATAAATTTATATTTTTTGAAGTGATCCATATTCCTAAGTATTTTATTTTTGCATAAGTTTTTAATGATATTGTATTTTCCAATTCTTCTTTTTCTTCCTGCCTCATATTTTTTACGATTAATTTAGTCTTATTCATATTTAAGCTGAAGCCTGAAACTGCTCCATACTCTTTAATTATTTCCAACACTTTTATCAAACTCTGTTTTGGTGTGTTCTGTTGTGATAATAAGGTCATCGGCGAAGGCTTTTAATTTATAGGTTGTACCGCCTAATCTTATCCCTTTTATGTCCTTTTCTTCTCTTATTTTTTTGCATAATATTTCCAGTGTTAAAATAAAGATTAAGGGCGATAGGGGGCATCCTTGCCTGACTCCCCTACTAATTACACACTCTTGTGAGATGTCCCCGTTTATTAATAATTTTGCTTTTTGTTTGGAGTATATTGCTTCAATTCCTTTGATATAGCTTTCACCAAAATCCATTTGTTTTAATAGGGTTGACATAAATTTCCAAGATACCCGATCAAAGGCTTTTTCCGCGTTCTACCGCCATAAAGGCAGCTTGTTTCTCTATCCTTAGATCGAGATACTCTAACAAATTTATTATATTTCTGGTGTTCCTATAAATGTGTCTACCTGGTAAGAATCCGGCTTGGTCTGAGTGGATGATCTTTGCAGTACCTTTTTTGACCTTTCTGCTAGTATACTTGCATATATCTTATAGTCGTTGTTAAGAAGTGCTATAGGTCTGTAATTGGAGATGGATTGATGATCCGTGCCTTGTTTGGGTATGAGGGTTATTAAACTATCTTTCCACGAATCTGGCATAATACCTTTTTGCAAGATATTATTCATGATGTTTTTTAGTGGATCAGCTATGGTATTTTCAAATACTTTATAGTATATGGCCGGAAGTCCGTCAGGCCCTGGAGATTTGCCTGTTCTTTACGTTCTTAATAGCTCTTTGGATTTCATACATTGTAACCGGGGCATTCAAAATTTTCTTTTTGACTTTTCGTAATTTTTGGGAGGCAATTTTGTTCTAGGTATTCTTTAATCTCTTGGTTTGTCTCTTTCCCTTCTTTATAAAGTTCACTAAAGAATTTTGCAAATTTCTCCCCTATTTTTTGGGGATTAATTATCAGTTTCCCATCGCTCTTAATTCTGTTTATTAACCTTTCTGTCTCTCTCTTTTTTCAATTGCCAAGCTAACAATTTTCCTGGTTTATTCGCGCTCTCAAAGCAATCTTGTTTTAGGGCTCTTAATTTTTTTTCTATTTCGTCATTTATTAGCATCGAAAATTGAGATTGTAGAATTTTTAAATTCCGTTTTAACTCTTCCTTACTAGGATTCTTGATTAATTCCCTCTCCTTTTTCTTAATCTCCTCTAAAAGTTCTATTTTTTCTTTTTCCTTTTTCTTTTTTAATATCGCATTTTGTTGAATAAAAAAGCCTCTTAGGACCGCCTTGCTTGCGTCCCATACTATTTTTTCGTCTGTGCCCTTATTTAGATTCAGTTCAAAATATTCTTTTAAGGTTGTTTTAGCTTTGTCCACTACACTTTCGTCTTGTAATAAGGTTTCGTTTAATCTCCATCTAAATATTTTCCTCTTCCCCCAGCTCAACGATATTTGTACTGCATTATGATCAGATATCGTTTTTGGTTGAATATCTGTCCTTCCCGTTTTTACCATCAGGTCCCCCCGTTTTTACCATCAGGTCCTTTGTTACCCAAACTGCATCTATTCTTCCAGCCGAATTATTTGGGTAGGAAAAAAAGGTATAATCTCTCTTTGTCGGGTTTTGTACTCTCCACGCATCATCAAGATTTAATAACTCTATTAGTTGGAAAAAGGTTTTGGGGAGCTTTATTTGCTTCCTCTTGGAGGTGTTATTTGATCTATCTAAATTAGGGTTTACTACCCCATTTTGGTCTCCTAAAAATATAATTTTTTCACCCACCAATTCTCCCAATTCTTTCTGGAGCTTCATGTAGTATTCACTTTTTTTTTCATTGGGTGCATAAAAACCTATAACCATGATCTTCTCCCCCTGTACTGTTATTTCTATCACCACTGTCCTTCCATGTAGATCTTTATATATTAATTTTGGCTCCAGGTAAGGTTTTGCGTAAATTACTACTCCGTTTTTTTTAGAAGTGTCAGAGGACACAAATTCAGTTCCAAGTTTCTTGTTTGATAGTACTCTAACATGTTGTTTTGAAACGTGCGTTTCTTGCAGGCAGATCAAGTCAAGTTTTTGTTTACTTAGTATGTGTTCTACTCTATTTCTTTTCTTTTTTTCGTTTAAGCCGTTTATGTTCCAGGTAATTATTTTTAAATCCATTTGTTTGCTTTATTAGATTGGGCTATGTCAAGTTATTTAAAAAGGCAGAAGTCAAACCAAAACAGCACACAATAATCAGAACAAAACAACACACAATAGTAAATATCTGATCACACAAATTTCTATAGACAATTTCACGTTTCCGGTTTTGATTAAGTCACTTGCTCTTCCAGTTGACTATTAGCATCATCCATCCCTCCTCCCAGTTGTTTTTTTCCCCCCAATTCCTCCTTATAGGGTCTCCAAAATTTATCAGCTTCCTCCCAGGTTACAAATCTCCTCCTTTTCCCTTTAAAGAAAAAGGAAATCCCTTCCGGGAATTCCCATCTGTGGGTTATTGATTTTTTCCCTAGGGCTTCGACTAACGGCTTATACTTATCCCTTTTTCTCAACAATCTGTTTGGGACAATTTTGTGTATAATTATCTCTGATTCTTGTATTCTCTGTATGAATGACACAGTGTTGGAATGATGGTACAGTAAATTACATTAGAGGCAAAATCCACCTATCATTATATTAGCAATGGACCCCTCATTACACAGGTTCACAACTTCGGAGTCATCTTAAATTATGGAGTGCCACTTGATTTCAAAAATCGAAAGCAGAATGCTAGGTGTATACTAGACTGGAGCTTCAATCTTCAGGTGTGCAATGACTGCAGTGAGTGGCCCTTGGAAAGATGGTAACTCATCCTGCTTTTGAATAATAATAATAATAATAATAATAATAATAATAATAATAAGTAGTAGTAGTAGTAGTAGTAGTAGTAGTAGTACCGTAGTAGTAGTAGTGGTGGTGGTGGTGGTGTGCTGCCCATCTGACTAGGTTGCTCCAACTACTCTGGGTGGCTCCCAGCAGAACATCAAAAACACAATAAAACATCAAACACTAAAAACTTCCCTGAACTGACCTGCCTTCTGGTGTCTGCTAAAAGTCAGGTAGCTGTTTATTTCCTTGACATCTGATGGGAGTGCATTCCACAGGGCAGGTGCCACTACCGAGAAGGCCCTCTGCCTGGTTCCCTGTAGCTTCACTTCTCACTCTGTGAGAACCTCCAGAAGGCTCTCGGAGCTGGACCTCAGTGTCCGGGCTGAGTGATGGGGGTGGAGATGCTCCTTCAGGTATACTGGGCCGAGGCCATTTAGGACTTTAAAAGTCAGCACCAACACTTTGAATTGTGCTTGGAAACATACTGGAGGTGGCATACGGTATGCTCCCATTAAGATAGTCAGAGGAAAGAGAGGGCATGGATCTCACACCATTTAATAGTTCCTTGTTCTGTACATTAAAAGGTGCAAGAGACCAGGTCTCTTTTTCACCTGGCCACCCTAGTTCCTAGGCTGCTTCTCCTGCAGGTGCTCACCAGTCCTAGTCCATCAATGGCATTTAGTATTTACTAGTTTATGGAGAGAGAGAGCACAGATTTACAAATAACATTTGTAGGTGTTCAGAGTTCTTTTCAGTGCAGTCTGCTCAAAAGTAAGCCTGCTGAGTTCAATGGCACTTACTCCCAGGTAGGTATAGTAGGAGCTGTCAATTTCAGTTCTCACAGTTTCTCTTTTTTGTAATCTTCAATTCAGTTCTCCACATTTCTACAGCAATTTGTGATTGATTTTTTTTTAAAAAAAGAAATCGTGAAAATTCATCAGTATGTTAGTGTGAATTTCAGAAGATTTTAATGCAGTTTTTACTGAAGTACACATTTCTGCAAGCAATTTCCCAGCTATAATTAAATTTTGTATGTTATTTCCCTTAACAGAGACATTTTTAAAACACCACCCTAGGATGGATTTGTCAATTATGGTTCTTTGAGTTCCTCATTTTTCCAAATTTGAATTCAGTTCTCTACATTTCTTCAGCCAGTTGCAAATTTTCTTTTAAAAAATGCTCATGAAAATTCATCAGGATTATAGTGTGAATTTCTCCTAGTAAACACATGTTTATATGCTGTTTTGACAAGCAGACACATTTTTGCAAGCAATTTTCATATTATAATGCCTCTCTATGTTATTTTTACTAAGAAATTCATTTTAATGCATACTTTTATCTAATTGGACATTGGTTGGTTGGATAACTATATTGTAAAATTCAGATAAGTGTGAATTTCTAAGGATGCCTGTATTTTGGTTCTCATATTTTTTTCGGAAATTGCAAATTGGATAGATTTGGCTTTTAATGGGAACTGAATCAATTCTCCACCAATCTCTATTACTTACATACATTATGTCAGACCCACAAAGCAGGTTATTAAACCCATACTGTAGAAGAGATGAGGGGCTGGGGAAATGGTGGTCACTTACATAATATTACAGTGAATTCATGACAGAGGAATTACCTGTACTGGAGACCCTCCTTGTTTACAGCTCAAGTCAGCTAGCCAGTACAGTCCTCTAGCTCTCACAGCGTAAAGTGTGTGTGTGTGATTCTATGTTTTGTTGTTTTGATCAACCTTGTTCGGAAGGGGTTAAAGCAGGAAAGCCGGGAATGAATTGTTTTCTACCAAAATTATAAACAAATGGCAAATCAATTTAGGTCAATTTCTACAAAGCTGGTAATACGGATTGAATGAATGCCGCTTCAGTTTGAGTGCAATATATAAGCAAACATTGACTAGCTGCTCAGACCGGAAAGCTAGCCTGTCTTTGAAGCAGGGGTTAAGATGTGTCACCTGATCCGCCTTAGCCTATTGCTGTAAGGAGACTTCATTGGCTCATGTGGCTCGTCTCCATACAGTTTCTTCATTTGGTCAAGCTTGCTTGTGATACACAGGCTAAACTACACCAATCCAAGGCCCAATTTGTAGTTTACTTTCCTCTGATCTTCATTTCAGCTCAGGGTTTCCCAAACTTGAATCTCCAGCTGCTTTTGGACTACAACCCCCATCATCCCTAGCTAGCAGGACCAGTGGTTAGGGGTAGTGGGAATTGTAGTCCCAAAACAGCGGGAGACCCAAGTTTGGGACACCCTGTTCCAGCCCATCTTCTGGGTTGTGTGAGCAGAGTTTTGCGCATGACACGAAACAATGCAACATGTGGTATAGCAACATCCCAAGGGAGAACATGGGCATCTTCCCTTTGGAGAGAAATGCACATTCCATTTGTGTTTAGAAATCACATCCATTCTAAGCAAGATGCACGCATTCCCCCTTCACACTTTTCATCAGAAGAAGTTACTGCTTCCTCCTGCAGATTTCACAACTTGTAATGTTTGAAGCAGATGTGGATCAGTTGTAATAAATAATGTAAAAGTTAAAACTGGTCTACATATTATGATCACCACATGGGTGAGGTCTGAAGCCTCTTCTGTATACAGATTGATTTGCAGAATGGCAAATATATATTACCCCCATCACTTATGATTTCCTCGCACAATTCAGATTTGCTAAAAAACACCTCTAAATACAACTGATCATAGTTCTTCTTAATTGTATACGAAATGTGCAAAAGGAGGGGGTGATATCCAACATGTGTCACAGGCAGAGTAGAGCCATGAATATCAAAGGTCTTACATTACTTATATCCATTTATTTTAATAGGTTTACTCTGAGTATGGCTGATATTGGAAACCACCCATTTAATTTCTCCATAGGGTAGATATACCTGGTTTGTTCACCTCTACAAATTAACAATACTATGAACTTTTCACAGTACCATTCCAGTGTTATGAGATATGTAAAAAAAAGAAAGCCTTTAAATAAACGTTTCCATCTTTTTAACAAAACTGTAAAATATGACCCGATTACTTACTAGAAAAGCTATTCACAGACACACACAAAATCAAACAAATGAATTATTGTAGCTTGCTTTAACATTATTTTGGAACTTTCCCATATCCAAGAGAACAATTCACCATTTTCGTTAGTATAAGCAAGATTAAATAGGCATTCTTGCAAGATCCCGCTGGAAACCGATCAAATAAAGATGCTGCTGGCCCTAAATTTGAGATGTGTAGAAGAAGGACACCTGAAAGTAGACAAGTTGAAGTACTTAGAAATTCACTGATATAGAACTGATAAAAACCAGCTAAAACATTGTTGTATAGCTAGAAAGTCTATAAAACATTATTTCTGCTGGCTTTAACTAGAGCACAATTTCCTGGGCCTGCCCTTTCCTCAAAAAGGCTTATCAATAAAAATAGAAAAGAATGACTTTTCTAGGACTTTTCGAGGATGAATCTTAGTCCTAAGCATAATCTTCCTTCTGCAGTAGCCAAGAATCATGCTCATATTCTTGGCCTTTTGCACTGGAAATGGGCTGAATTGTAAGTTGTTGATTCTGGATGGAGTGTGGTTGAAGAGAACTTTTTAGCAGAATTGTGGGAAGGAGAAACTTCAAAAGGCACAATGGTGAAAAGGGTAAGCTTCAGGTCCTGCAAACAAGGAAGTGTGTAAGGTTGAGGCAAATATTCTCATACGCAGATATATACAGACATGTGCCTTTTTTCATCCTTCTCAGTGTCACTTCCTGTCTGCTTCTGCTGCTTCCGTACCATTTCTCCCCTGCTGTTTCCTTCTCCTCCTTGGATTGCTGATCCCATTAATGAGTCACAAACTGAATTGTACGACCTCACAATGCTAGAGAAGTTGCATCCAGGCTGCCAGTAATTTGGGGGAGGGATCAGAGCACAAACCAATAAATCTGGGTTTGCACAATTGGAGTGGACTGAAGTGCTCTGTCACTCCAGCACAACACATCCACTTTATTAAAGAAAGTGACCCAAAGCAATGGATTCAAGTTACAAGAAATGAGATTTCAGCTAAACATCAGGAAGACCGTTCTGGCGGCAAGAGTTGCTCAGCAGTATAATGGACTTCCTCGGAAGGTTGTGGACCCTCTTTCATTCCAGGTTTTTAAGCAGAGATTGGATGGCCATCTGTCATGGATGCTGCATTGCGGAGCTTCCTGCATTGCACACAGTTGGACTAGATGACCCTCGGCGTCCCTCCCAACTCTACGATCTTGTGACTCTATGTTCTTGAAGCTGACCTATCAATAAAAATGATGCCATGTCACTCCTAGTACGTACAATTTTATTGCATGTAATCTAAAATAAAAGTTCATCATCTCTATGTTCATTTTTTTTAATCCTTTCTTTCATTGTTTTACTATTTCTGGAAGCATCACTCAGTGCACACAGCCCTACACTAGGTTTGTACATGTGTTTGTTTTGATTTCTAATGGCAGGAGGTTTCTCATCTCCAGAACATCTTTTAATCATAAATTTTCTACGAACTATGGAATGTTTCCATTTGAAAGACTCATGAAACCAAACACATGCTGGGGAGAAGGATACTGCTGAGGAAGACCTATGCAGATAGTGTAATGTTACTTAGTGATTAGAGGCTGGGGGATCTTGTGTACATATTCCCAAGGTGTTTATGTGTTATTTGTACTATCATTGATGTATTCTCCTAATACTAGTAGGACTAAGAATGCCTCAGAGCATCACCCCTTTCGCTTATTATATTACCTATTAAATTCAGGAGGACGAACCAGCCAAGCAGGGTAAATATTTCCAGTACAATCCTTTGTGTGTCTACTCAAAAGTAAGCCCTGTGGCAAGTGTAAGATGAACTCTTGCTTTCCCCACAGCAATATTTGGAAAACATGCTAGCCTCTGATGCACACCTCTTAAAATGGACAGAGGCCCTATTCCTTTGCTTATCTGGCCACCCCAAAATTGTGATGATAAACTTATCTAACCACTCATTGAGATTCCGTTCCCGTAGCTATCTAGTAACCTAACTGCATCTTAGCAGTTCTTATGGGGATACGAGTGAGTGAAAAGTAGTGTTCCTGTCTCCCCATCTCAGCTGAAGATGTAAGCACCATGGAGACTGCCAGAAAAAGAGGTGGACGTTCATTCACAATGACTGCATAATGAATGATCAACACAGCCAACTCTTCCAGTCAGCAGCTAGAAGCAGAGAAGTGCAACCAAAGGTTATGTCTTAGAGGCATAAATTTACTCTCTGTGATGAAATGTAATCAGATCTCACCAGTTTCCACTTTGAAGTCTTCCTGAAATCTGTGGGGTTACAGGCCTGAACGTATCTCCACTCCCAGTCAACAGGCCTCATATAGATATACTGTGCATTTGTATGGAAACTAAAGCAAACAAATGCACAGTAGGGTTTTCAAACACCCCCTCTTAGAAAAGGGGTACAGCTACATCTAAGCAGTTAACATTAAAAAACAACAACCTCAAAACAGCAATCGAAAACCACCACAGCAGGATAATCCATCCATCCCCTTTCCCCCCTTTCTCAGCAAGTGAATAAGGAAGATTTTGTCTTTGTTCCCTCTGTTGGAGTAAGTTACGAATCTCTTCTTCCATGTGCACACGTAAGGGCTTTTTAAAAGATCACCATTTGTGCTCATCTTGTCTTTAAAAGTGCACCGAGTCCAATGTGAACAAACAACCCTGGGGGTTTATGAGAACTGCTCAACTACTAAAAATGTCTGCACTGTTTTACTGGAATCTTTTATCCAGGACATTGTGTTTTTGCTTCCATGGGAAATGAAAACTAGCCAACGACAGATGGCAAAAAGTGGTGAGCCTAAATATGCACCAGAGACACGCTTTATCTACATCGAGGCCTTTAATTTTCTGGGACCAATGCAGCCGTAAAACTCGACACCGTGCCAAATACCGATGGCCATCATTGTTCGAGAGCAATTTTGGACCAAGGCCTTCCCTTGAGTACTTTATGTGTCACAAATCAGCACACAAGATTCTTCACACCAAACTGTTAGTGGGGTTGGTGTGGGGAGGGGAGGGGAGGGTTAGGACATGAAAAAGTACCCAAAGGGTAATACAGCTTTGTTCCCATGTGGAGCAAGGAACGAGAGGAGGCAAGGTGAAGGGAGGCTACAAACCAAAAGGTGGCCAAAAAAGGTGGTTAGGATTCCTCAACAATGCATCAGGAGGGATAATGTGTATGTAGAAGGCCATGTAAGGGACGTCGGTGGTGCTGTGGGTTAAACCACAGAGCCTAGGGCTTGCCGATCAGAAGGTCGGCGGTTCGAATCCCCGCGACGGGGTGAGCTCCCGCCGCTCGGTCCCAGCTCCTGCCAACCTAGCAGTTTGAAAGCACGTCAAAGTGCAAGTAGATAAATAGGTACCGCTCCAGCGGGTAGGTAAACAGCGTTTCTGTGCGCTGCTCTGGTTTGCCAGAAGCGGCTTTGTCATGCTGGCCACGTGACCTGGAAGCTGTACGCCGGCTCCCTCGGCCAATAAAGCAAGATGAGCGCTGCAACCCCAGAGTCGGTCACGACTGGACCTAATGGTCAGGGGTCCCTTTACCTTTACCTAAAAGTCCATGGCAAATTTATGGACATTTAATGACCCCTGCTCAATCTCTATGAACACTGGTAGTTGGCCTTCCTTAGAAGACAATGGTGAACATCAATTACTTTCGCCTCTTCAGAGATTCCTTATCTAGTCACTCCTTTTGCAATATTTCTAATGAAAACACAGCCCATGGTTTGTTCCTTAAACCTTCCCCTTTTTATTTCTCATAGAAGCCTCTCAGATCTGACATGAATGGGACTTGACTCTCGGAGAACAGGTGGTTAAACATTAGGAACTTTTAGCCTATTTCTTTTAAAAACAAAAACTTTTGTTTTCTGAATGTGATGGGGGGAACCATTGCTCATGGATGTGTGTTCCACAAGATTGATTCAAATGAGGTGTAGGCATAGACATGATTGAAAATATGGTCACCACTGACGATTCAGTTAAAAGGACCTCTTTGTTTAAAGTTTTCATCGGTGAGCCATATGGTTTCCTTACCATAACAAAAGCCTTATCAATTGTGAGATCCAGATATTTAAAAGAACAGCAGTTTGCTTTGAACGTCCTTGATCCGAGATTAGAATAAACTCTGTACACCTTTTTTCAGTGTTTTCAAGAATCTATTGTGTTTATCAAAGGCATTTTTATTAGACACCTAGGATTTTCGGGATTGGCAATATGCATGATATAAAGACTTTCGCAGAGGTTAACACAAGTTGCTTTTGGAATGGGATCAAAATGCCCAGCCAATGCTCTGTGACCCTGCCTCCCACACACCCAACCCCTCCTCCTCTTCTTCCTCCTCCTCTGTGGCGCTGCTGTTATTGTATTTAGATTTGGATAAACTTTTCTCTGGAAGGTGATTGCTCACAGCAGTTAATTTTAAACTCACAGGCTTAGATCAGGCTTTGTGTGTGTGAACAGGCCTGTCATCAGACATTCCAGGTCGCTCTCCAAAATGAATGCGGCTTTCCTCGGCGTTTGCTCAGCGTTTGGGCAGCAGACATTCCTTCTGCTCTGCATTAATCCAATTACTAAACACCTGCAGACATGCAATAACAATTTCGAAGCCAAGTCCCTTAGAAATGGTTTTATGGGAGAATGTAATCTGCCATCCTGCTATCAGGAGTCGCGTTACACACCTGCCAAGTCCTGTGCTTTGGGGGTCAGGAACCCAACAATTCATGGCAAGAATTCGTGGCAATAATGTTTTGGTTTTTTTCCTCCTTTGTGGCGGGGGTGGGGAAGAGGCATGCTAACCAGACCAAATAAAATAAAATAATATCCATACTTTTTAATTTTACTGCCATGGAGTCCATTAAACATTATGAACTCCTAGATGAATTTTATTAAAAGCCAATTTTAGTTTTCAAATATTTACAGAAGAGCACGACAGAAAAGCAACATCTCAGGGTCCACTCAAACATGTTCCAAAAGGTCCATTAAAATAGAAATATGACTCACATGCACACACTTTGCCATTCTGTCGCTGTTCTCAGGGTTTTCAATCTGATAACCACCAACATGCATTCCAAAGTGATGTGTTGGAACTATGAAATAATTGCTTTTCTTGCCCAAATTTCTTATTTTCTCTCCCCTTTCTTTTACAATTTCTGCTGCTTTCTGGAGCCTTAATATTTGGGGTAAACTACCATTTATGCTATGTAATGCATCAGGTTGGTGCCCGTAATTATAGGTTCCTCTGTGGTCTGTCATTCATTCATTCATTTTCATTTCTTATATTGCTATGCTGCTTTTCATTCGCACAAATCACAAAACGGCTCACAAACAATAAACGGCAATAACATAATAGGACATGGCAAACGCAACATAAATCAAATGGAACAATTAACAAATCGTCGTAAAACAATTTCAAAGCATCAGTAAAACAACCACATTCTATTAACAAAACTAAAAAAATAACCTAAGCAGCACGACCACAACAAAAATCATATTATAAGATTCACAGAGGCATTGCAGCACTTATAAACCACAAAACTAAGGTTGTCATATTTCAAAGATCTGGACACAAAAGTTGTTGAGCTGTTTTTTAAAATTATTTTTGGCCAATGAAAATCGCCAAAATCTACACTTCCGACATGGGCTGCCATACTCCGGATTTTCCTGGACATTTCAGCGATTTCTGCCCAAACGCTGCTTAGGTGGGGTGGGGGGTGAATACTGTCTATGTCCGATAAATTCCGGAGGCATGGCAGCCCTGACAAAACACTATTTAACAACATTAACAAACTAGCAACCGAAAGCAAACTAAGCACCATAGAATTCACACACACACACTCTCCCCACCTACATTAGGGAGCAACACTGAGGTTCTTGCTTCATGCCCAAAGCTCTTTTGAAATCATCCACTCTAGGACACCACTGGGGAAAGATGGGGGGGGGCAAGTCGCCCCCTCCTCCTTGCCAATACATTTCAGTCCATGCTGATTATTCCTTGGGAGCAGCTGCTTTTGGTTATTTGACATGTTCTTAAGATCACTTTTGTGGGGATGGGAATTTTCTCAGTGCTTTCATTTTTCTACATAAAATGTCCATTTAAAAATGGTTTCATGAGATTCATAAGTAACAATGCATGGTTGCCAATACAATACTGGATGTCCTTGGAAATTTCAACCCCATAATTCTTTGTTTGTTTGTTTGTTTGTTTTCCCAGATGGGTATCCCTAGCAAATGTGTGAGAGGATACATAAATGTTTTCCTGATTTGTAAAGAGGGAGTGGAAATGAAATAAAACCATAAATACACACCCAAAGCCAAAGCAAGTTATAAATTCTTCTGACAGGCTACATAGGTGAAATGAAAACCAAAGTTTATTCTTACTTCCAGGGCTTTTTCTGTGGCAGTATTCAGTGCTGCTAACACAATGGTTTGACTTCACCTCCGAAGACATACTCCATTATCTCTTGAGACAGACAGATGCCAACAACATTTACTGGTACTGAGTAGAAACACATCGTTTTGCTGCCCATGACTTGCACTCACAGTGCCTTTATCAATATGTGAGTACCGTCACCTCATTTTTTACAGGGAAAAGTGCTGTTTATTTCATTTCAGGCTACAGGTGTTTTTGGTTCGGTTTGCTAAATATAAGTCAAATGAGCTAAATTAGATCACACTCTAATTAGGACAGAAACGCTTACAAATTCATAATTTTCTGGAAAACCCACATCACTGCTTAAAATACACCACTTTTGCAAACTTAACGTTGACCACCTACAAGAGGTCTCCTCTGTGGAATTCTGCCACTTGTTTTCCCATGCACTTAGTAAAATCTCTTTGACCCACCTTATCAAAATGAGGAAGGACCTCCAGCTTCAACATTGGAGGCCGCAGGGATTTATTGTGGAAATTGATGAGGATGCCTTGCTCTGCATCTAAACTGTGGGGAAATCCAGAATGATAATAGCCAACACACTATGATTTATGGTGCTCTACACAACAGGACTCTCCCTTGTCTGTTGCTGCTGTGGATATTATTCCTCCGTGCCTCCTGCCATGCTTTAGGTTTAACATTCACGCATGCACAATATTTGGATTTTAACACACATGTGCATGGAAGGAAAGAACAGTGATGACACAGAAGAAGGCAAGTTTTTTTAGAGCAAAGGGTAGCCAGCAGTTTTGGCTATTAGAGGCTCACAGGCAAGGCAAGGCAAAATCTAGATCACATGCAGACTTCGTACAGATTAAAAGAATTTGATTTCATAGAGATTAAAATAAGCCAATAGCCTCCATATAAATAGGATGCTACAAACTTCCAAATTCCCTCCTGCCCACCCCCCAGTCCAATTTAGAAAAACCACTTCCGCCCTTCAAGAGGAGGTGGAATTGCGGGCAGTCACGCCCCTGCCACGCGCATAGTGGCTGGGAGCTCAGCCCCTGTGCGATAGGGGGATTCCCGCCCGCATCACTCTCCAGGTCGACCAATCCGGTTAGCCTGGGGTGTGTCCAGCCCTATTTAAGATGGGCGCTGGCGGGAATCTTTCCTGTTTACCCCCGCTCCCCAGCTGCACCTGTTTTCCCGCCCACTCGCCCTTTAGGTTTATCTTGATGACCTTGCTATGGACCTCGGTTGGTCGCCGTTGAGGGGCCTGGTAGGAATATTTTCCACTTGGCAAATTTGCACCAGCCATTTGGTTTTTCGCCTACCTCGTAGCAACTCGTCACAACTCTTGGTTTTGGCGGTTAGGCATTGGAATATTTCTGTAGAAGTGAGGAGGGGAGGCTGCGCCATCACCTGCCCTGCAATTTGAAGGGTATTCCGTTAAAGGTATCCGGGGCGTGGCCCTGTCTGAAGCCTAAGGAGGTTAGGGCCTAAGGCACGCCCCTATCGGTGACCCCAGGGGGAGTTCCTAGTCGACGTGCATCACAGGGCTCTTTGGCTGGTGGGTAACCCTTCCCGGACTTCCAGCACACGGGCTGGGGTCGGATATAGTCAGTTAGGATCCAATGCCTAAGCCAATACCGCTCAACATCTATAACCAATAAAGTTGTGGCCTTTTCTGCCCATTAACCTTATATAATGTGCATTTACTTTCCATGGGGATGGCGGGACATTGTCACGCAATCTCCCTTCCAAGCACCTCTTGACATGAAGAATATGAAGCAAGAGAGGGAAGAAGAATCCTATGATAGAAGAAACAAACATACCCTCAAAGTGAGCGGCTTGGAGAGAAGAAGCAACAACATAGATCAGAAAATGGGGAGCGGATGAGTATGCCGTCTTACAACAGCACCTGCAGAATAAAGCCAAACTCTTTAATCCTTCATTATTTGCATACATTTCAGTGGAATGTCACCTAAAATGTTTTCATATATGTTTGAGACATTACGTCTTTATATATAACCTTCCTTTAACAGCCAAGTCTAATACAGTCTCTGTCCAAATTTCTATGGTTTGGAGTACGCCTGGATTTCCAGTGTGGATCACAATCCTTTTCTTCTTTTTCTTCTTTTGTTACCAGAGTGGCTTGTGTATCCATGACAAATGTCCTGAACTTTTACTGCAAGCCCCGCTGCAAAAGTGCATTTGCTGAAAGCACGTCTTTCCTCAAGCGAAACGACACCCTCGTTACCAGGAGCCCATTTTCCGATTGGATTTTCAGTCCTTGAAGCGCGGTTTCATGGATCTAGAGCTCTTGGGCTTCCCTTCGTATCTCATTATGCTTTTAAGGGCCATTTCATATGCGGATTCTAAGGCAACTGTGTCACACAATCCCTATAAGTTATCATTGCTGTTTTCCTTGGCAGCAGACAGGCTACAGTGATAAATATGTGCGCTGTTCAAGGAAGACAAGTTGGACTGGACTAGGAGCCACCTGCAGTTTATAGCATCACAGTCACCATCAAGGGCTATACAAAATGTCCTGTGGGGTCTTTTGCACAGCTGTAGACAAGACAGCTACAGAACTTTAGCCAACGAGAGCATTCCAAGACTCCAGTCCTGTGCTCTCACCCCTCCCAAACAACTTTATATTCCTCCATCCCATATGTAACCTTCAGCCCCTACCCAGAGCAGACAATCTGACAATAATAATAGTAGTCACCGAGAAAAGGTAACCTCTATCATACTAACCATTTCTGAAAACTAAAACGCTTAGGATATGATTTGAATTAAAATCCACATTGTTTGACTTGTCTCTCTTGACAAAATGTCTTCACCTATACTCTCTCACACACAGAAACCTGCAATCAGACCATACCCATGAGCACTGACCTCTTTGGAGGTCAATATGCTTTCAAATAGCCCTATTTTCAGGGAGTTTTGATCCTGGGTTTATTTATTTTCAAATATAAGTGAGGAATCAGCTACTTTCTTCTTCTTCTGCTGCTGCTGCTCTTTTCACAGTGATCAATAACTAAACATGACTGGAAGATAAATGGAAATGGTTTTGAATTTTTGTCCTCCCCCTTTTCTGGGCAAAGCATTTAAGCAAATAGTTATGAGTAATTTCACATATTAATATTTTTATCATTTAAATACTGGGAACTGCTGTCATGAATCAGTTATCGTAGAGCATTCTTTCTTATCATGTCAAGCAATTTTCCAGAAGTCCAACTTAGGAGTCAATTGGTTTATCACCTGTTCAAACTACATCTGTGAATTTATCTTTTCTTACCGTAATGCATGTATTAATAACATCAGACACAGGGGAAGGAGTGATGACAAAAGACTGTAGAAGGGACACAGTGGGTTTATTTTGGGTTTTTATCTAATTTATTCATAAAATATAAAAAGTGCACCAATAGAAAAAGCATTATTCAATAACAAATCAGTTGTGGAGGAAGTAAAACTACTTTCAATATTCATCATGAATGTTCATGTCTATATCCCCAAGAAATGTGCAGAATACACAAATCCAGACTTGTATTCAACAACTCATTTTTCCCCCTATTACAATATGTACACACACACACACACACACACACAGTTTTATATGCACCGTATAAATGTGCATTAGATTAGATTAGGCTCCTGGTTCACCTTTCTGACAGCTGCCACTGACAACCCTAATAGAAACTCTTGATAAACTTTCATGGAGCACAGTTGAGAAACCAGTGGATTAGACAGTTCTCATGAATTCCTTTTTTATTTCAAAAAATGTATTACATATTTCTATAAAAGAAAGGTTACATGTAAACTAACTATATGCATAACACATCCAACTGTAACTGATTTCCTATAATCCTATATTCTATAATGTATTTTATGTGCTATATAACCAAATGTGTTATTGCTATAACAGCCACATCCTCATATATACAGAAACAATACTTGCAGAGAAACCATAAAATATATTTTACAAGCAATCTCAATATGATATACAGTGTAATCGGAAAAATATTCCATTTGCATGAGCAATAAAAAATATTATGGACTCACTGGGAATTTTTCTTGAATACAAGCTTTGGGTCTAGTCAACTGAAGTCAACGGGATTTGTGATTTCAACAAGAGAAAGCTTTGGCTGCTGCAGGGTTCTGTTATGACAAAAGTGATGGGTCTTTTTTTAAGTAATAATAATAATGTATAAGTGCCTGCAATGGTGCCAATGAATTACTTTCATTCTAATAAGATTTAATCACCAGGAGGGTCATGCCCACTATGGGAAATCAACGCTCAATATACATAGTCTTTCCACTTCTCCCAACGGCCAAAGGAAATCCCCCAGAGAGCTATTATTCATTTGTGTGGTTGTCAATTAACCAACATGTGTGATTTAAATATGTTTATCCTCTTGCACTGAGGCCAAGTTAAAAAAGAAAGGAGGGCCCTTCGTCCTGGCTGTGCAGTGTGCCTTGTGTGGGTGGGTATATACTTTGTGATGCTGTTTGAGTAGACATGTGTTGTGAGACCTCTTCAAGCC
The DNA here is from genome assembly GCA_034641385.1 of Darevskia mixta. Lineage (NCBI taxonomy): Eukaryota > Metazoa > Chordata > Lepidosauria > Squamata > Lacertidae > Darevskia > Darevskia mixta. The sequence continues at coordinate 4,758,401 of JAWWNH010000207.1, forward strand.
TGTCCCACTCTGCAATGAGTGTCCAGTGCTGTGAGCAGGCAGAATACACACCCCACCCCACCCCTGACTGTTGGGTAAATTTCCCCAGGTCTGGTCATTTCTGGTGCTGGGAATAAATTTTTGTGTACCTCACAAGGTTGGCTTTGTGACACACATTTTCCACCTTCCCCAGGGGATAGAAAGGAAGTAAGGAACATGAATTGCTGATGTGGCTAATGTGATTTTGATTTGTTGTCACAATCTAAAAGGTGGAGCAGTGGTTGAGGAAGGTGAGGCAGATGGAATTGGATGCCTTCAACAGAGGATAGGACATATTAAGGCAGTTTCACGCACACACTTCAAAAGGCTACTAGCTTATTCACAGAAGTATGGACCGCTCTGTTTTTCAGACTTGCTCTTCATATTAGTGCCCAATGCAGAAAATACAAATACCACCCTACTGGCGGTTTGAAAGACCAACATTGGCACCCAGTACGTTTCCGGGCACAACTCAACATGTTGGTACTGAGCTTTAAAGCCCTAAATGGTCTCAGACCTGTATGCCTGAAGGTATGGCCACCCCCATTGTTCAGCCCAGACGCAGAGGTCCAGTTCCAAGGACCTTCTGGCGTTTCCCTCACTGCAAGCAGTGAAGCTACAGGGAACCAGGCAGAGGGACTTATTGGCAGCGGCACCCACACTGTGGAAGGGCCTCCCATCAGATGCCAAGGAGATATAACCTTCAGAAGACATCTGTACAAGGAAGCTTTTTAATGTGTAATGTTTTGTCATGTTTTTATATGTGTTGGAAACCACCCAGGCTGGCTGGGGCAACCCTGTCAGATGGGTGGGATACAAATAATAAAATTATTATTGGTAGCAGTATTTGTTGCTTTGAAAAGGAAGCTGAATGATTGAGAATTTGCTTCCTGTTAATTGCCTTCTCAAATGCTGCCTGAGGAGGGCCACCCCATAAATATACCAAGTTTGAATTTGTTACAGCATGTGTTATTTGTTCCTTGAATTGTTACGGATCCTTCGAATTCCTCCTGTTCTGAGAAATGCAGATAAATATCCAACTTGCTTCTTTTTCTGCTTTTCTAAGTCGTAAGATTAAAGAAGATAATGGCCCAGATTTACATCGAGCTGTCAGGAAGCAGGTGAGGGACCGAATAAATTGTCATCCCGCCATCCCATTACACAGCTGCAGTGCATAAACTCTCATTACATTCAGTGGGAGTTGCTCCCATTCAGCTGTTGCATATGCTTCCTGCAGGATGGACAGAGCTAAGTGTGCATCTGCAGGTCTCCACAACAGGAAGTGAAGGAAAGCCCAACTTCACAGAGAAATGAGTGATGAAGTGAAAGAAGATTATATCGTAATAACAGGGAAGGTTGGATTTCAAAATCATCAGTTTATAAGTTCAGGGCTGCGAACAAGGTCATTCGGTACAACCCGGTTAGACAACTTTAAAATGAGCATTCAAAAGACCATTCTAGAGCCACTCTTTTCATTCATTCTCTCTCTCTCTCTCTCTCTCTCTCTCTCTCTCTCTCTCTCTCTCTCCATTAATAAAGATTGGTATGCGCAATTTAAATCCAGCAGGAAAACAATTGCAGAAACACAACTGTAGGAATCATTGAATAAAAGCATTTATCCACCTGGCACACATATAATGACATCGTAAAGCTCAATAGGGAAAATGCATTTTTGGACATCAAATTCATACGTTAAGATCTATCACAATGTGCTTGGGATATAGGATATAAAATGTCCAAAGAATGAAAACAAGGGCTTCTTTTACTAACATTCTTAGCAAGTGACAAAATAAAAAAGAGATACTTCTTTTTAAAAATATCAGCATTATATTCAGTGGAATAATAATGTAGAAATTTGGGAGGCACACTTGGATTCAAATCTCTTGTTAACTGTGAAGTTCACTGAGTTGACATCATCATTTTTTTTATTTCTTAGCTTAGGGGGCAGTCAATATGGTGTTCTCCAGATGTTGATCATAGATAGAATCGTAGATTGGTAGAGTTGGAAGGGCTCATGAGGGTCATCTACTCCAATGCCCTGCAATGCAGGAATCTCCACTGAAGCAATCCATGACAGAGTACCGTCCAAACTCTGCTTAAAAATCTCTAGTGAAGGAGAACCCACAACACTCCGAGGGAGTCTGTCCACTGTCAAACAGCTTCTACCATCAGAAAGTTCTTCCTGGTCTTTAGTCAGAATCTCCTTTCTTGTAACTTGAAGCCATTGGTTCAGGTTCTACCAATAGGAGAAAACAAGCTTGCTCCATTCTCCATGTGACAGCCCTTTAGATATTTGAAGATGGCTATCATCTCTCCTCTCAGTTTCCTCATTACCTGTCTAAACATACCCAACTCCCCCAACAGTTCCTCGTAAGGCTTGATTTCCAGACCCTTGGCCATCTTGATCACCCACCTCTGCCCACATTCCACCTTGTCAATAATCTTCTTAACTCGCAGTGCCCAGAACTGGACACAGTACTCCAGGCATGGTCTGACCTATACAGAATAGAGTGGTGCTGTTACTTCCCTTGATCAAAATGCTATTAATTCTGTTGATACAGCCTAGAATATCATTACCCCTTATTGCTAGTGCATATTCACATTGCTAGTGCTGGCTCATATTAAGCTTGTTGTCTACTAAGACCCCTAGATCCTTTTCACATGTTCTACTAGCAAAGCAGGTTTCCCCCCATCTTATATTTGCGCAGTTGGCCTACCAATTGTTATTGGGCATGCTTCTTGGGGTGATGCTACCCCTGACCTAGCCTACTGTATAGGCTGTTATCAGGACCAGAATGGAATAACTCCTGATCTCCTTAGTATAGAGATAGGATACAAGTGTGATTGATCAATTAAATTAACTGTGTTGGACCGGTTGATAAAGCACTAATCCCTTACTTTGTATGAATTAATTATGGATATAAAAGAGAAATGGATGCATTTAGATCCCTTGTAAATTTTTCTATTTCTTGTGAAGGTCAGTTGATTCTGATGCAGATTCCCTGCCTTGCTAAACCATAATTTAGCAGCTGGGAACAATAGTCAGGACCATACAGCCACACACACACACCACTTCCTTTCCTCAACACAGTAATCCTGGTTCGCTTAAGCTACATGTCCAAAATGAGGAACTGAGGTTTAATGTCAGTTGAAAATCCCATTTGTGATTTAAATTTGTGACATTAAATCACTGTTCCTCATTTCACACCCAACAGAGAGCTGTAGTTTAAGCTCACAGATGAAGGGAGATATGAAATGCTGTGGGGAGGCGAGTACACGATCCCAAAGCCCTTTCCTGACTGGTAAAATATGGTTAACTATAGTGTAACAAGCTAGTAAATGTATACCTGAATCAGGCTAATAGCATATACAGTTGTACCTCGGAAGTCAAACGGAATCCATTCCGGAAGTCCGTTCGACTTCCAAAACGTTCGAAAATGAAAGTGTGGCTTCTGATTGGCTGCAGGAAGCTCTTACGGCCAATCGGAAGCCACAGAAGCCCCATTGGATGTTCGGCTTCCAAAAATAGTTCACAAACCAGAACAGTCACTTCCGGGTTTGCGGCGTTCAGGAACCAAAACATTCGAGAACTAAGCTGTTTGAAAACCAAGATACGACTGTATACAATGATATGAATGGTGATGGTGGTGATCCTATAAGGATGAGAATGATGCCCTCAACAGCAGGAGTGATGTATCCAAAGTTTCAGCTCAAGAAAATTTCCCACATTGTCCCATCTTCCCAGATAGACAGGGTTAGCAATGTGCCGAAATCTCAAAATGAGTGGTGATCATGGTGGGGTTTAGAAAAAGGAGCTCTTGTCCATAGTCTGAAACATTTTTACAGTCACTAAGCATAGAATGTCAACACTCTCAAGATAAATGAATACAGGAAACAATACAGAACCCAGATCCCTCATATCAGCCTTCCCTAACCAAGAGCTCGCCAGGAGCTTTGTTCTGCAACTCCCATGATTCCCAGTCAACCTATGGTCAGGGATTATGGCAGTTACAGTTTGTAGGAGTGCGGAAATTATTACTCCAGAGGAAGAATAACACCTAGAACTGTGGAACTACTGTAGTATGTATATAACAAGAAAGAAGAGGCTATATATCTACACTACAGACTTTAAAATATCTTGTACCTGTTTGACAGACTCTGCTTCACTCAAGAATCCTGGGAAATGTAGTTTGGTGATAGTGCTAAGAATATGTACACACACTCAAAACGAAACACCATTCCCATGATTCCCTGGGAAGAAGGAATGATTGCTTAAACAATTTAAATCTGTAACACAGAGACGTGCTGAGAATTGGGGGGGGGGGTTGGAGGGGGGTAAGGTAAAATCCATGGCATTGATTGATGTATATATAATTTGGCTATTTGTCTTCACGTTCTCAAAACTACCTGGGTTTTAGATTTGTCTAAGTATAATTTCAATTCATTCATCTTTCATTGTTACAGAAACCCATTAATAAGTGAGACACAGAAGGAGAGGAGAGACCCTCTGATGTCATCCTGAGCCTTGGCTCACAATGTCCGCTTTCCAGGAAGATCTGCAATTGCCATGTAATTCAAAAATTCCTGTTGCACATTTAGACTCAGCTCATCTCTTTCCAGATGCGCAGAATTAGATGGCAAATGACTGTCCTCTTAAATCACAAGACGATTTGAACAAAAAAAACCCACAAAAATGTAATGGTTTGGGGCAGGTTCTTCCTCTCTACTTGACAAAAGTCAGTATTACTATATGGTTTCACTATCACCTTCGCAGAGAGAATGCAAAGTGTATCCTATGACTGAAGCACCTGTAAAATGTTAAAGGACTTTAAAACAAAAGAGAACATGGGGTGGTTAGCTATTTTTGGCCAGCGTTCTTTAAAAGTGTGTTTATGTCTCATACACAATGTCTAAAATTAGACCGTATTGTCTGAAAATAACTTGGGTATGTTGGATGGAAGGACTGCAATGTTCTTTTCGTAGTGAGTCAAAGCGATGTTCAGCTACACTTTATGTGAGCCTGCCTCCATAGTTCAGGTGTGATTCAAGAAAGACTTGGACTCAGTTTCATTCCGTCCATCAAGGAATGTACTTTGGTACATTGTTGACACTGCAGTCCTAAGCACCTTCACTAAAAAGCCCTGCTGAATTTAATGAGGACGTGTCTGAAGGAGCATATGAGGATAGACATGTGATAGGATGTCTATCTGTTGTTTATTTCTGTCTATAGGACATGGGTGGCACTGTGGTCTGAACCACTGAGCCTCTTGGGCTTGCCAATCAGAAGGCCAGTGGTTCGAATCCCCATGACAGGGTGAGCTCCGGTTGCTCTGCCCCAGTTGCTGCCAACCTAGCACTTTGAAAGCACACCAGTGCAAGTAGATAAATAGGTACCACTGCAGCGGGAAGGTAAACGGCGCTTCCGTGCGCTCTAGTTTCAATCACGGTGTTCTGTTGTGCCAGAAGTGGTTTAGTCATGCTGGCCACATAATCTGGAAAGCTGTCTGGGGACAAACGCCGGCTCCCTCGGCCTGAAAGCGAGATGAGTGCCGCAACCCCATAGTCGCCTTTGACTTGACCTAACCATCCAGGGCTCCTTTACCTATACCTTCTGTCTATGTTTCTCTATGTCCCTTCACTTTCTGAGTGTTTACATTTAGGGTTCTCTAATCATATTGTCTGAGTATTTCCTAAACACTTAAAAACAGAAGATCCAGCTAAAATTAAGCACTTTTGGTCATATTAGTTCCAGTACAAGATTTAAAAGTGCATTTAACTCTCCTTCATCAAAATCAATGGGCTTAAATGCATTTAAATTTGCTATAGAATTCCCAGAGCATTGCATATTGGAGAACTTAAGAAGGTGAGCAGCAACAGCAGATGGGAGCTCTCTGAGCAGTGGTGGGGTAACTGCAGCCACATCTGGAGGGTGGTAGCATTAGCAGCACCATGCCAAGGGTCTCCTCACATCTGGTGCCAGCGCTGTTCCCAATAACATCTGAACAGGGTGGTTCATTTTCTGCTGCTTCTTTGCCATGGAGGGGAAACCTTACATATCTGTTGGACTATTCCTAGAAAAGAGGAACTGTGTGTATTTGTTATTTGTTTTCCAGCTCTTATGGAGCAACACCCATCGTGTTTATCCTGGCATTATTCCATTAGCTTTAAAATGGAACATGCAATTGTTGTATGACCTCTCCTTGTGCAGCAATAACAGCACTTCACATTTATATAGGCCTTTTGAGTGTCCAAGGTGCTTCACCTACATTATTTCTGTAATCTTTGCAACACCGATATGCGGTAATTCATATTCTTGTTATGGAGGAGAGGAGGTAAGGTTGAGGGGCAGCGGCCGGCTAAAGACCACCTAGAGAGTTTACAGCTGAGGTGAAATTAGAGATGTAGATTTATCGGCTCACAATTCCTTCTCTTGCTAATATTCAACATGAGATAACCCAGCAAAAAAAAAAAAGTTCTTGTCAAAGTCACAATCATAGCGAAGAACAAATGTTGAGACCCAAGTTAACATTTTCTAAAAACATGAAATTATGTGCAGTTATGAGGGAAGTACAATTCCAACTGTCTCAAATGTTGTCATTCTCCTTGAGCTGAACATACCATATGAAATGAACGCAGAGCATAACAATAATACTATTTTAAAAACAATGTTTGTTTGCTAGGAACTCTAATCAGGAAATCTGTATTTGAAGCGCTTAACCAGGTATTCCCCATCTTATATTTGTACATTGGGTTCCTTCCTGTGTGTTACATATGCATTCTGCCCTTGCTACATTCTGCCCAGCTCTCCAGGCAAATGAGAACATTTTGAATGTCTGTTTTAGCCAGAACGCTGATGAAATTGGATAGCACTGTAAAAACAGGGTACTGTAGCCAGTCTGCCAGGTGAACATCCAAAGTTGTCCCAGCTCTGCTAAGAACAGGTCCAATCCAAATGCTTCACACGACTAAGACTGCTTTGCTCTACTCAGCTAACATCAACAATTACATCAGAAGGAATGTGTTTACCTTGGTCCATCGCCACAGAAACTGCACCCAAAATGATGCTGAACATATGTCTGCCAATGCCGTTTATGGGGACAAACAATGTTACAGATGGTTTCAACGCTCTCTCTCTCTTTTTTTAAGTATGAAGAACATTCAGGAACAGAACACTCATTTCATGGAATTGTTTTTGTTTATCGTTCATTAATTATACTGCAGATATTTTTGAGGGCAAACCGAGATAAAAGTAGGACAGTGATGTGAAACCTTAATTTAGGCTGTTACATTTTAGAGCCACACACATCACCATCACAGTATGCCATATACCCACATTATTAAGCCATAGTCAAAGTGACTCAGAGCATCATTTACATAGCATAGCTCGCTAACAAGAACCATGCACAGCAAAATTTAAATAGTCATAAACAATAGGCTAATGCAAACATCTCATATTAAGAGATATGCAAGAAAATTAAACAATCCTCTGAACATCCATAATAAGGGGTAACAATAAAAAGAAAAAGAATATAATCCAGGCAACAGCAAACATAATACAGTGGAACCTTGGTTCCCAAACCGCTTAGTTGCCGAACAAATCAGCTCCCGAATGAAGTGAGTGTTCTGGGTTTTTTGGAAGCCAAACGTCTGACTCAGTTTCCGTGGCTTCCGCTTGAGTGCAGGAAGCTCCTGCAGCCAATCGGAAGCCGCGCCTAGTTTTCAAACAGTTTCAGGAATTGAACGGTCTCCGGGAATGGATTAAGTTCGAGAACCAAGGTACCACTGTACAATCTCCAAAGCTAAATCTTGACCCCAACAACAACCCTTAAGCAGTACTCCATTCTGATGACCTCTAGACTTCTTGAGCAGAAAAAAGAGCCTTTGTAGATGGAGTGAACCATGGTCCAGCCCTTGCAGGTGGGAACGGGCTGGAAAGGGAGCAGGGACTGGGTCTTGCAGGAGATGGACATATGTAATGGGGTCCTATAACTGCACTGGATTAAGTAGCTTCAGGATCACCACTATAGTTTGCAATTAGACTACTCCAAAACAACACCAAGGAAGTCAAGGAAATTACTGTAGAATAGCAGCAATGGTAGAGACTGCAAATGTACAATTATATCTGATCTGTGATTGCCATACTCCAGAAGGGATTGGATCAGCTGTGATGTCATGCTCATGAATATGCAAAGGTACTTGAATCAATTAAAAAAAATCATATTATTTTATACTGGTGCCCACTCAGTGACAGAATTGAGCCAGACAGTCAAATGTGAGGGGGGAAATGTTCAGGTAAGCCAGACTCCTAGTTTAGACTCATACAATATCATTTCAGTCTAGAAAGTTCCTCATGATTGCCAAGAAAATTAAACTGAAATATTGCAGGGCTCCTGTTTGTATAAGTAAAGTGCCCTAGTTTAAGAAACAGTTCCTGTTGTAGAGCAAAGAAGCCTCGTTTAGAGCAACTTGGCTGAATTTTAAAAGTAAGGAGAATATGGTCACTAAAGGCTTTAGATCAGGGAAGAAGAAGAAGAAGAAGAAGAAGAAGAAGAAGAAGAAGAAGAAGAAGAAGAAGAAGAAGAAGAAGAAGAGTTTGGATTTGATATTCCGCTTTATCAATACCCAAAGGAGTCTCAAAGCGGCTCACATTCTCCTTTCCCTTCCTCCCCCACAACAAACACTCTGTGAGGTGAGTGGGACTGAGAGACTTCAGAGAAGTGTGACTAGCCCAAGGTCACCCAGCAGCTGCATGTGGAGGAGCGGAGACACGAACCCGGTTCACCAGATTACGAGTCTACCGCTCTTAACTACTACACCACACTGGGAAGGGGAAACGGTGGCTCTCCAAATGATGCTGGACTGCAGCTCCCATCAAACACTGAGCATACTGGATGGGACTGATGTGAGTTGTAGTCCAACAACATCTGGAGGGTTAAAGGCAATGCACCCCCGTTTAAATAGTTGGGGGTTTAAAAATATATGCAACCAAAATTGAACTACACACTGTCCTCGGACCATCTTCCACAGGTATCAACAAAAGTTTCTTTCCAAATAAAGAACAGCAGAAATTCCTGAGTTTTTCATTCCCGTACATAACAGCACACAGTGTAATGACAAGTCAAAGCTCAGCTTTAGCAGTATGTAGCCAAATGGATAGGCCTAATAGAACCCTGGCACTAGGAGGGCCCACACTGTTCCAGGGCCTCTGCTACTATTTGGCATATATTTTACCAATGGGTCTTCATCCAACAGGAGTTTTGGAGTCCTGTGTCCAGTTCCAGGCACCACAATTTAAGAACAATATTAGCAAGCTCGAATATGTGCAGAGGAGGGCAACCAAGAGGATCAAGGGCATAGCTGTCAACTTTCGGATTTGAAAATAAGGGATTTTCCCAAACTTTCGGATTTGAAAATAAGGGATGCCTCGAGGGCGGTGCAATGGCACCAAGTAGCCTCGCCACCCTGCGCTCCAGAGGCTGCACACGAACGGGTGAGTGAAAGAGCGAGCATGTAGACGGCAGGCAGGCTGTCTGTCTGGTTGGGTGTGAGGGTCTGGCTGCACAAGGCATGCAAGCTCCGCCCTCAGTCGGTCTCAGACTCCTTATTGGCAGCCGAGCAACGCAGCTGAGGAGCCTCCCTGGCCGGCAGGGAGGGAGAGGAGCTACTTCCTTTGAAATCCGGGAAATTTAAGGGATATCAACAATCCGGGATAGCAGCGGGAAACGGCATTGGAATAAGGGAGTTTCCCGCAAAAAAAGGGAGGGTTGACAGCTATGATCAAGGGCATCAAAACCAAGCATTATGTATGAGGAACAGTTATGGGAGTTGGAGAAGAGGAAACTGAAAGGAGATGTGATAGCCCTTTTCAAAAATCTAAAGGACTGTTGCATGGAAGATGGAGAAAGCTTTTCTCCTGCCCTGGAGGGTAGGAGTTGAAACCAGGGCTTCAAGTTACAAGAAAGGAGATTCCGACTAAACATTAGGAAGAACTTCCCGATAGTAAGAGCTGTTTGACAGTGGAACAGTCTCCCTCGGGAGCTTGTGGACTCTCGTTCCTTGGAGGTTTTTAAGCAAAGGTTGGATAGCCACCTGTCATGGATGCTTTAGTTGAGATTTCTGCATTGCAGGGGGTTGGACTAGATGACACACAGGGCCCCTTCCAACTCTACCATTCTATGGTTCTATGACTGTTAAGCTCAGTTATGGAGGTTGTTTCAGGGCCCAGCTATAATAGTTTCCTGCGCTGCACAACTTGCCAGGGTTAAGGTGTAGCAGTAGCTGTGTCATGCCTACTGCTGCAGCTCAGAAGGTGTTGCCATCAAGTTTTATATATAACTCATGATTTATTATAAAGGCAGGCAGGAATGGGGGTTTAATCTCCTCGAGATTTGTGGGCAAGTGTGGGGGATTTCCAGCCCAACAGATTTCATTTCACCTAAACATATAGGCATGACGGTGCTTGTGTACAAAAATTAAATCGCCATGCAAATGTCAAATTCAGGAAATGGGAATTTCCCATTACTTACTGCTGGAAAATGTCTGTGTTTCATGTCATACTCATCATCTGTGGGCAGGGAAGAATCAGGTATTAGCTGTTTTAAGTGGGATAGCAAAGAATTACACCCAGAACATTAACAACGTTTGGGCTGGGGAGTTGCTGATCAAGCAAATACATTCTGATGTTCAAAGGAAGCTTTCTCCAAAATATTTTTTTAAAAAAAAATAAAAAATAATATTCCATGTATGTCACTCAGAAGTGATTAAAAAGGATATTGTGTCATGGAAACAGCAGAATAATATGAAGCAGTCCAGGGCTTAACAATAACCTATTTACAGTGGCACCTCGGGTTACAGGCGCTTCAGGTTACAGACGCTTCAGGTTACAGACTCTGCTAACCCAGAAATAGTACCTCAGGTTAAGAACTTTACTTCGGGATGAGAACAGAAATCACGGCACAGCAGCAGCAGGAGGCCCCATTAGCTAAAGTGGTACCTCAAGTTAAGAACAGTTTCAGGTTAAGAACGGACCTCCAGAACGAATTAAGTTCTTAACCTGAGGTACCACTGTACAGTACTGTGCAGAAGATCTACGGTAGGGCAAAAAGCACAGGTTTTTAGGACCTAATAGCCAAAAGGATTCCATCCAACCTTGTCTGTTGAGCCTAGCTCAATCTTGGAAATGATCAAAGCACCACTGGTCACTTCACTGAAATCAGGTGCACTTTTTTTTTTTTTTTTGGCATTGAGTGCACATTGTTGCGTTTTTGGATTCATTGCTCTATTTACAGAAATTAGTGTGCACATTGTTGCTCTCAAGACTTGCAAAACTGTTGTAGCTGTACAGCTGAAGAATACAGGAAGATGCAACAGAGGATGCGGCAACAGTGTTGCTTTGTTTAGGAACTTCTGTGGACAGTGGGGGTGGGTGGGGGGGGAGAGAGAGAGAGAGAGAGAGAGAGAGAGAGAGAGAGAGAATTAACCCTTTACCTGCTGATAGGATAGCTATGTGCTCCACCTTACAGAGGGCAGTTCTCTCATCCAAGACTGTCAGAGGAGAAGTTCTTGACTTAAAGGAGTCTTCTATTTGAAGAGTTGACTGGTCCAAGTTCTGTTTAAAGATAAAGAAGCTTAGGAAGAGAGAGCTGGGGCCTGAAGTGGCCCATCAGCACTTACTGAGCAGGCCCAGAACGACAGGTCACAGTCTTCCCTGCTGTGGAATGATGTACTGTACAGTCATACCTCGGGTTGCGTTCACTGCGGGTTGCGTTCGCTATGGGATATGAATGTGCCGAACCCGGAAGTACCAGAACGGGTTACTTCTGGGTTCGGTGCTTCGCGCATGCGCAGAAGTAGCGAATAGCAACCCGCGCGTGCTGCGGGTTACAGACGCTGCCGGTTGCGAATGCGCCTCTCGCACAGATTGCGTTCGCAACCCGAGCGTCCACTGTATCTCTATTTATTTATTTATTTATAATAATTTTATTCATTTTGTCATATGTAACAAAACAAACACACAACAACAAAAGAAAAACATAACATAAACAATTAAACACAACAATGAAATATACTATTTTTATCTAATTTTCTTAACATCTTAGTGGGACGTCCTCCGATCTTCCCTTCCTGGTTTCCATTTTACCTCTTATTTTAAGCAGGTTCATCTTCATATTTAATTTTCCTATCTCTTATTATCCATTTAATCAATTATTGATTTTATAACCCATTTTTACATATTATCTTAACTATCATATTTATTTTCTTTTTCTTTTCTTTTTCATTTTAGCTACTGTTACTAATGCTTCCAGAAACCCCTAGGTATATCCTCTGAATTTCTTCCCTTTAACCTTAAAATCATATATTCATTAACTTTAATAGTTTTCCCATTTTCCGGCACCCCCTCCCGGTCTCGCAATATCACTGTCAATTCAGCAAGTTCCACTGTATCTCTATTTAAATGATAGCAATCATTTCTATATTTTCATATTTACAGATAAATCAGCCCAGATATATTTTATGCAAACCTGTGTCCTCTTTTTTTTTTTGGAGATGCACAAATGGCCACCCTAACTACTGACAGGTCACACCGGTAACATGTGTTTCAACGGGGGCTTCAAAGCTATCCACCTCTTTCATCATACATTCAGGGACATCCAACAGATTAAAAGTACAAGGCCTCTAGGATTTGTTAATGCACGTGAGAAAGATTAATGGATCAAAAGGGAACTTGATGGAGGAAACCTAAGGAGTTTGTTTAGAACACCGGGAATCCTTTAAGCTAAAGCACACCTCAGCTTCCTCTAAGCCTGCTGCTATCGATCATCCCTTGAAATAGAAAGCTCGGGTGGTCAAATGCCTATCCGTTTGGACACAAGCATGAGGTCACCCAAAAATGCCCTCCACCTACTGCAGGAACTCTCACACTGCTCAGAAATATATATGTTTGCAAATAAAAAGAAAAACTGTTTTTAAAAAAATGAAATGAAACAACCAAAAAAACCCCCAACCCTAGCCTAACAAGGACACTGTTGCAATGATTAGCAAAAGCTAATACTTGATGGCTCTCGGTGGCTGGAACCCACTGATGGGGGGGGGGTTATACAAAGCCACAATGCACCTCTCAGGAGTTGCTTTAACCTATGTAAGAGACATGTCTTGCAAACTGAAAGAGAAACTTCAGTTGTTGGTTGATCCTTAAAGGTAAAGGGACCCCTGACCATTAGGTCCAGTCGCAGACGACTCTGGGGTTGCGGCACTCATCTTGCTTTATTGGCCGAGGGAGCCGGCGTACAGTTTCCGGGTCATGTGGCCAGTATGACTAAGCCGCTTTTGGCGAACCAGAGCAGCGCACGGAAATGCCGTTTACCTTCCCGCTGCAGCAGTACCTATTTATCTACTTGCACTTTGACGTGCTTTCGAACTGCTAGGTTGGCAGGAGCAGGGACCGAGCAAGGGGAGCTCACCCCGTCGCGGGGATTCAAACCGCCGACCTTCTGATCGGCAAGCCCTAGACCCTGTGGTTTAACCCACAGCACCACCCGCGTCCCTTTGGTTGATCCTTAGTACGCATTATTTTTCCTCATTAATAATTTTAGACAAATTTGCTTATAATTCCCAGCAATTACATGAAACACTAAGAATCCCTTGGGTAATGATCCTAACATTTCATGGATTTCTATCCTGTGCAATTCTCATCCGTTAAAATAAAGAGGAGTTTGGACATTGGCACCAGTGGCATTTAGACTTCAGGCCTCCAGTTCCTGTTCCTTTTGAAGCAAATGAAGTCTTCTTGTGGATGGTATTTTTTATGCCTCCAACTTTGGGGCCCTGGGAACCCGGTGTGATTGAGCACTCAACACTTTCACCTACAGTCCTAGTTGCTTAAATTAACAGCCAGCCCTAATGACCCTTAAGGGGAAGGCCACAGACCACTGGTTATAAAGGGTAAACAAACATTATTGTGGGGAAATCAATGGGAATAGGGAACACTGAGCAATCATGCAAGTGAATTGGGAAAAACAAATAAGAGTACTGAACAACCTCCTCCACACACAGGCCAAAGGACCTTAGCAACAACAAACACAAAACCCAGCCAATGTTCCCTGGTGCGCCACTACAATTCTAAGTCAACAGTGCATGGAGCTTGTAAAAATGGCAAGTTATCCTGGCTATTTTTGAACAATGACCCATGCTGTTTGGCTAGCCATTCCTATCCTAAGCAGATGCTCTTAGGCATAATTGTTCACAATTCTGGACAGTTTTCAAACAGCAGGATCTGGGAAATGCTAGAATTTATTCACATTCTGTATTTTTGTGGTTGTTTTTTGTGTCATTGTGTTTTTTGTGTGTGTGTTTAATATTTTGTTGGGCAACCCAGGCAAACGGGTGGCATATAAATAATAAAAGTCTTACTCTTATTCTTATTATTTATTTAGCAGTTTTGTAAGTGCTCAAAACGTTCTGCACCCTTATTAATTAATCCATGCAGAATGTTTGAATACTTACAATCAATTAATTAAGTAAGTAAACTTATTAGTCAATTGTCACCCAAAGGTCTCCAAATGGCTTACATCACACAAAGATATACAATATATAATGTCATGGGGGGGGGGAGAATAATATAATATGTAAATATTTCATATAACATAACATTTGGAGGGGGGTACATACCAGTTGTATAGTAGTGAACAACGTTAACAATTCTGAAGTAATAAACAAAGCAATACTCTGACCTATTAATTAGCAAATAAACAGCAACCACTCCCAGTCCAAAAATCATTTTTCCCATTTAACCTCCCACTCATCCCAAAAGCCTGGCATCAAGGCCAGCTGTTACAATCAGTGGTGGTTGGATCCAGTTTCCTCTAGGAAAGGTCCAGCTTCTCTCACTGCAGTAGCAATGTAAAGCAGAAAGCTGGTAACAAAAGTTTTTTCCTGCTTTGCAGTTGACCCAGCCACTGCTCCTTTCCTGCTGGTGGGGATGCAGAACGGAGGCCTTCCTGCCCGCCTGGGAATTTATCCTCCCACCTGGTGTCACCTGAGAGCTCTTATAGACCAGTGCTGAATAGAAGACCATATCATAGATTCAGGTGGAAGGGATGAGACAGAGGCAATGGAGTCATGCTGTCAGGATGTTGTCAGTGGCCCCTGGCTGGTTGCCGAGGAAGGTACAGTGGCACCTCAGGTTACATACGCTTCAGGTTACATATACTTCAGGTTAAGAACTCCGTTAACCCAGAAATAATGCTTCAGGTTAAGAACTTTGCTTCAGGAATAGAACAGAAATTGTGCTCTGGCGGCGCAGCGGCAGTGGGAGGCCCCATTAGCTAAAGTGGTACCTCAGGTTAAGAACAGTTTCAGGTTAAGAAGGGACCTCCGGAACGAATTAAGTACTTAACCCAAGGCACCACTGTATAAAGACAAGGAAAGGTTTCTTATAGTCCCTTTTTATTTCAAACTTTACAGAGAGGGACTATAGAACCCAGCCTCCTGGATAATGGTGTTGTCCTGAGTGAATCTCCACACACACTAGCTAGCAGGACCAGTGGTCAGGGATGATGGGAGTTGTAGGCCAAAAACATCTGGGGACCCAAGGTTGAGAAAGGCTGCTTTAGAGGTATCTTGTATATCTGAACAACGGATATTTGGGAGGGGTGTGTGTTTTTACCTCAGGGCAGAGAATGTGCTCTGTATGCAAAGGTACAGACCTTGGCATCTCCCAATAGGACAGGGAATGGCTTTTGCCTCAAAATCTGGAGAGTCATTGTCAATGCTGAGTTGACCATAGTGCGCTAGATAGACCAATGGTCTGACTCAGTTTAATGCAATTCCCTATGTCCCCATGCAGTACATAGGCGTTTCAGTGCTGAAAGAACTTTGGATGAACAAGTCTCATCAACTTAACATCTGATCATTATAATAATTGTACAGGATTGTCTTTGCCTTACATAACCAACAACAATGCCCATTGTTCTATGGCATTTTGTCCATTGAAATAAGCTTGCACAATAACAGCTAGCTTAGCTTGAGAATGGCTCTGAAACGCTGGTGGCACAGTGCAGCCTTACCCATTTCTACTCAGAAGTGAGCACTGCTAAGTTAAGTGGAACTTACTCCCAGGTAAACCTATAAGGCTGCAATGAAATTATAGGATAGCAAAGTTAGGTGCTGATCCTCCAGAACACCAAAGTAAAATGAAAGAATGATGTGCTTCAAGATGTAGTGCCTATTAAAAGGGTAAGTCACTGGAGAACAGGCAAATCTATCAGTTACAGTCTCTCTCATTCTTCCAATCTTAAGCAGTTCTCCATATTCCTCTATCAGAAAGAAAGAAAGAAAGAAAGAAAGAAAGAAAGAGGAAGGAAGGAAGGAAGGAAGGAAGGAAGGAAGGAAGGAAGGAAGGAAGGAAGGAGATGTTCTTGTGGAAATTCATCAACAGTTTAGTGTTATTTTCTCCTAATATGTACACAATTGTATGCAATTTCCCCTAATATAAGGGACTTTTGCATGCTATTTTCCCTGGTATGTGCATTTTAATGCAAACTTAACCCTGCTATAGGCATTTTTGTATATGTGACTTGGCTTGAGAACTACATTGCAGAGATCAGAGAAGTGCAAATTTCAAAGGATAGCTATGTTTCACTTTATGCATTGCTTCAGAAGCTGTGAATTGGGTAAATATACCTTTAAATGCAAACTGAATTGAATTTCTCCCCCATCCCTACAAAGGCCAGAACCTACAAAGGCTGTACAACTGGAGGTATACAGCACAACATGGAGACCTGATCCAGGTAGGTAGCTCTTTACATGACTAGCAGGTGGTGACATGTTGCTTGTCCCATGAAAAACAATCTTCACACCTAGATGCCATCCTATGCTGGCATGATTACCTCTCATGTACATAAATACGGGCACAAGAAGCAGGGCTTCCCTCTGACATCTAAGGCCCTCCCATGACATGCATGGGAGCTCTCTCTGTCCTGTTGGATAATTTCAGTCCTTCCCTGGAGAATATTTCATAAAATAATCTCCCCAGTTTCACCATCCATGATTTTTTGGGTGAAACTAGGAATTCAGTTTGAGTATTGTTTAATATCATTAAATGACGCCATTCACTTGGCCCTTACTCCTTCTAGTCATCCTCTCTCGGTCTGTTGCTTTCTTCGCCAACCAAAAGGAACTAAAAATACAGATTTCTTCAATGTTATGTGAGCTGAAATTCATCAAAAGAGAATTGTTGAATAATCCCTCCTCCCTCACACGGATATTCAGCAAAATACACCCTACCACCACCCCAGTATCACCCCAATCCAGCATGGGGTGCCATTTTAGCTCAGTCCAAATTCAAATCTAGATTCCCCCATCTGAAATTTGGTTACAGTGGTACCTCGGGTTAAGTACTTAATTCGTTCCGGAGGTCCGTTCTTAACCTGAAGCGTACTTAACCTGAAGCACCACTTTAGCTAATGGAGCCTACTGCTGCCGCTGCACCGCCAGAGCACGATTTCTGTTCTTAGCGGAGTTCTTAACCTGAAGCGTACTTAACCCGAGGTACCACTGTATTTACTTCTAAATCAGGAATGGGGAACCTGTTGTCCTAGAGATATTGTTGGATTCCAACTCCCATCAGCCTCAGTCATCATAGTCAATGGTCAAGGATGGTGGAACTGCCCGTCCCTGTTAAATGTGGGGCTTTTTTAAATGTGGGGCTTTTTGCCACCTCTCAGGTGGGCGTCATTGCCATTATAAGAGAATAAGGGAGACATTCATTGTGAGTTCTGGCACCTCTTTTTCTAGAAAAATAGGTTGTAGATAATGGGATCAAATTCCAGTATTAAACTGTATGAAGAACAGGTTCCTTGCTTTTTCTGCTACGCATACCTGAAATGAAGAAATGTTTCTCACACATCTTTTCACATAGACAGATACATGTTATAGGCCCAACACTGTGTTTCTGTTCTTTTTCAGACATAGAAGTGACTTATGAAGCTGCCTTGAATCACAACTGAGGTACCGGGAAGAAAACCATAAAATATCCTTCATAAACGTATCCCACTGTGTCGCAAAACCAATGAGATTCTTTCTTCCCACAACTGCTCCAGGGAGACCTAATGCTTCTATTCACACAAATTGACCAAAACAAAGTACATCTATAAAGCTGTAAATCCCCACCTCCACCACTGATTGCTGCCACCGCCACCCCCAAAAAGAGTTGATAATGTAACATAGCACACACGGTGCTAAGTGCCTTACAGCAAAAGCATAGTTAGTACAGGCAAAGCCTGACATTATCCATTATGAACAGACATGATTTATGTGCCTGTCAGCAAGAAATCAATCAAGTCAATGGAAAGCCAGCAGCAACGTCAACAACAGTAGCAAGAGGGGAAATATCATAGCCAAGACGGGATGGGTCCTCTCAACCACCTGGGGAGAAGGCAAAGAGAAAGAGGAAGCAGTCAGATTCACAGTGTGCCGTTGTCCAAAAAATAGTGACGCTGCATTTTACTTCTTCTCTTGAGGTTGACTAATTCTTCACATTGCTTTTGATTACTGATAGGGATATGATGGGAAGGGGGAAAGAGATGACAAGTAGAGATGTTTGGAAATGCCATTAAACAAGTGGTCTGGATTTCCAGGAAGGAGGGCAGTGAGATACAAACATAACATCAAAGATGCTTAAGGAATTGGTCATGGAAGAAATGTTTTACCAGATGAAGACGTTTGGGTTTGCGGTTTAGCACAGATGGCATCCACACACACACACACAGGAAATGAAAACTTACAACTGGCAGAAGAAACCGAGGCAGAAAATAAAAGCTCTGGGGACAAGGTTTTCATAGCCTGTCTTGCAGGTCACTGTTTGGTCGACCAGCTGCAGTGATCATATCTCTTTGATAAGTACATGGCTAAGATGCAGGAATGCTATATCTTAGGTCAGGGATGAGAATAACCGTGGTCCTTCCATGTAGACTCTCATCAGCCCCAGGCAGCATGGCCAATGGCCAGGGATGACCAACCACAAGACACTTCACTGCCTGAGATTAATCCAGCCACTGTCTCCTCCTTGCCACTGCCTTTTCCCTCCTCCTTCTGCCTCCTTCTTCCTGTTTTCACAGAATTAAAGTTGCAATTTCTTCTTCTGCAACAGAATAGTTTCAAACCTAAAATCCTACAACACTTATGTAACATAGCTAAACCATTAAAGAAACATTGTGCTCCGAAAACATCCCAGTGCTCATTAGAGACAAAATTATCTACTTTCTCCAACAGATATATGTTATCATTTAATGAACCTCTCTGCTAAGAAACAGAAATGTGAGCGCTGGTTTGAGCGCCAACCCTTGCTAACAGTAACATCTTTGTTACAGGGACTATTAATTAAATGGGACATATGGTACACATCTAGCCAAAATGCCAGTTCTTTTAACAGTTACACTACTTTCTGGTCTGTTCCTGACCACAATTCAAAGTGCTGGCTTTGACTTACAAAGCCCTAAAGAGCTTTGAACCAGGTTCGTTAAAGGACTGCCTGTAACCACATGAGGCTGGTTCTGAGACCTTGCTCCAGATCCTACCATCTTTCTAGGTGAAGTGGATGGTGACAATAGACAAGGCCTTGTCTGTTGTAGCACCCCATCTATTGAACTGCCTTCCTCAAGAGGTGCCATCCCTCTTTGCTTGGTGAAAGCCTTCCAGGTATTTTAAGTGTCTGAGTTGGCACTTGTTACGCTGGCATTTGTGTATTTATTGCTCTACTGTGTCTTGCTGTTTAATGATTCAATGTTTTAAACTGTGATTTCATTATTATACTGTGAACTTCTCTGAGAGCAATGCTAAACAGCAACCTGTGCGCTTTCTAAATGTGTACAACTAAAATGGTTTCACTCAAGTATACAATCTGTTGCTGCCAAGTCCAGTAGTATTATTTTCAAGACCAACTGTCAGGGATCTGACCTCACGCAAGGCTCTTGAGACGGGGAAGGAGGGATGGAGGGAGGTGCAACCTCTCTTGGGAAGCAGTTCTGAGTCCAGCGGGGATAGTAAGGAAAGCCCCAGTGGTGAGGAGCAGGAACTGCCAGGCAGTGCGGTAGAGCTGAGGGTCAGAGATGCGGACAGAGCCTCAGCACCACCTGAGAGGTCTGAGAAGCAAAGCGGTCAGCTACTTCCGTCACCCAAAATGCGTAGGGGGGGGAAGCGTAAGGAAAGGAGACGACGCTTTGGAATTCCAAAGCTCTTATGTTGGGGGAGGAACCGGCGAAAGCCACTCCCGGATTCTGGAACCGACTCAAGCGGACATGAATCTTAAACGCTCCGATGTACATAGTTTGTAAATAAAGTATTAGCTTAGAAGAACGGATGTTTCTGGCTCTTTACTCTCGAGGAGACAACCCCGAGCCCTTACACCAACCAAATATATTTTGCTGCCTGTGACAAAGGACAATATGAATTTTGGCAGCCACGGCATATGCAGTCTAAGCAAGCTTTACGGTTCGAGTAACAAGGACAGCGTTGGCCACAACATGTAAGAACACTTGGATTTTGGGTGGCTCGACCACATTTGCACCCCTTCTTTTCCTGTGGCTTTTTGTACACCGTTTTTGTTAGACCGCCTGGCACATGACTGCTAGCTCTTGATTTTTTCAGCATTCCTGTTTTGGATTTCGGGTGGGGTTTCTTGGCGGTGTGGTCTAGAGTCTTTTTCATGCCTTTATTTGCTAAGAGTACAGTTTTGCCTATTTTAGGAGTGGTGCCTCCATTTGGTACAGCTGCTACAGGCTGCAAAGACATCTTTGTATCCTGTTTCACTGTTACCGGGGCTGAGGCTCCCAATGTTGGGCCACGAAGGATGCTGGAAATTGGGAGAGGCTGAACCTTTTCACTGTCACTTTCAGAACGCGATCGCTTTCTATTTAATTTTACCGCCTTCGGTGTCGCAGCTGTACATGAAATCCCATAAGGTGAAGCACCCATTGACATGAACATGCTATGGCTAGGTGGTGGAGGACAAAGCTGTGTTGCAGATTAGGACCACAGACCTCTGTGTTGGAGTCCAAGCTGCGTAGCACTTCCTCAACACTAAGTAGAAGAGAATCACCAGATTTTGTGTCTTTGCTGAAACTGCAAGTATCACTGCAAGGACAATATGTACATGCACACTCAATGTACAGAAGCCAACTAAACTAGCAACTGAATATTTCTTCAGTATTAATTATACACTTCACCTGAAGGCAGCCAACAAGCTTGGCACAGAGAGGGCCACATAGCTGTGTTTGACTGCAAACTTTTCACCCCTAGCATCACGGTAGGGAAGACCCAGATAGTCTCAAGGCCAATTTAGCATGGCTGTCATTGCTATATAGGAGAAGAAAACCTCACTACATGGTTGCTAGTTTATGCAGAGAGTAAAATTCCTTTTCAGCCCTGCTCACCAGTGGCTGACCAATGTTCGCAGCAATAATACATCAAAATAGAGGTGAGTGAGTGAGGAAGTCACTGCAAACTCTGGCACAGTGTAAACAAACCTGCTTTTAAAAATTATTAGCTTTGGTTTTACCTGCATCAGTGGGAGAACTAGATATCTTCTTCTTCTTCTTTGGTGATCACTCGCAGCCGAGTAAGATTGTCTTCCCTAAACACGGTTTTAATAGTGAGTCCGCAAGTGACTGGAGGCCAATTCTGGATCCACACGTCCTTCCACAGTGAGGACATAGGTTTCCGGGTGGGAGTTGATCACGGTGAGGGTCTGCCAAATGTGCCTTCCTCTTAGCATGTTTCTGCCTTTCGTCCTGAGTTTGAGTGTCTTCAAAGTCCATGACAACTTTGGTAAAGGCTGTTCTCCAATTGGAGTGTTTGCAAGCCAGTGTTTCCCAGTTGTCAGTGTTTATACTACATTTTTTTTAGATTTGCCATGAGAGAGTCTTTAAACCTCTTTTGTTGACCACCTGCATTATGCTTTCCATTTTTAAGTTTGGAATCAGTGGGAGAACTGGATCTAATTTCAGGATAACATCAATATCTGCATATATTATACAGTGGCACCTCTAGTTATGAACTTAATTCATTCCAGAGGTCCGTTCTTAACCCGAAACCGTTCTTAACCTGAGGTGCGCTTTTGCTAATGGGGCCTCCCGCTGCAGCCACACTGCTGGCGTGCGATTTCCATTCTCATCCTGGGGCAAAGTTCTCAACCCGAGGTACTACTTCTGGGTTAGCGGAGTTTGTAACCCGAAGTGTTTGTAACCCGAAGTGTTTGTAATCTGAGGTACCACTGTACAAAGAAATAACAAAATACTGCAAAATGTAATGAGAAGAGGCCCTGAGTTACCTGAGATAATTTACCAGTGATATGAACCTTCTTCAGCCATGGAGATGAATCTGTCATAACAAGTAAGACACACATACACAGAATAAAAAGACAACAGAAATGATATATTTGTTTGTAATGGATAACACTACTGTGTAGCTTGCTTGGCAGCCACACATACCCTTAGGCCTCAAAGGAAGACAGACAAAGACACACAGTGAAGAACTGCCCGCACTCCTTCCTCAGTACAACACGACTCATTGTTCAAGCTTTCAGATGATAAAACAATAGAGGCAGTTTCCTCCTCCCAGTCCTAGTCCAGGAAGCAGAGGACATGTCTCTCTCAAGACTTGGATTTTCCTTTTTATTAAAAGAAGTTGCTTTATCTACAGAACGAACACACTGGCACCGAAATATTGGCCAGTATACTACACATCCCATTTCTGTGCAAATTGTTCAGGATAATTACAATGAAATCCTAGAACATATCTGTGTGTGCACTCACACAAATTAAGGAGTAGTACTTACATGGTACCTATATGGGATGCAGGTGGCGCTGTGGGTTAAACACAGCGCCTAGGGCCTAGGGCTTGCTGATCAGAAGATCGGTGGTTCGAATCCCCGCGACGGGGTGAGCTCCCGTTGCTTGGTCCCAGCTCCTGCCCACCTAACAGTTCGAAAGCACATCAAAAGTGCAAGTAGATAAATAGCTACCACTCCGGCGGGAAGGTAAACGGCGTTTCCGTGCACTGCTCTGGTTCGCCAGAAGTGGCTTTGTCAAGCTGGCCACATGACCCGGAAGCTGTACGCCAGCTCCCTCGGCCAGTAACGCGAGATGAGCGTGTTAGTGTTGGATTGCAAAAAATAAATAAATTAGAGATTCTTCAATCTCCCAGGACACTCTATACAAGATCTCAAAGTAGCTGTCTTATTGCAAAGGAATTTCAGAAATAGACTGGAAAGAGAAGTTGCTGAATTGCAACTCATTACCAAGCTTAAAACCATGGAGAGACCTGGTCTGAACAAAGACATTGGATTCTTATCTCATTATACATGACAAAGCTTTTTTAACCTTCTCACCCCTTGCTTTTTCCTGTAAGACCAATTGCAGCCGTTAACAGTCGTCAACAGGTTTACCTCACCTATCAGCTAATCACCCATTTCCACCACCCCTCTGAGTAATACCCCTCCCCACCCTCTCACTATATATAAGGGTCTGGTGATTTCTGTTTCAGTGTATCTGAAGAAGTGTGCATGCACACGAAAGCTCATACCAAGAACAAACTTAGTTGGTCTCTAAGGTGCTACTGGAAGGAATTATTTTTTTTATTTTGTTTTTAAAAAAAAATAAATTAGAGATTCTCAATCTGGGGAAAGACAGGCACCCATATAATATTATAATTGGCTCTGCAGTATGACATAATTTCCTAGCTAGATGTGCAGCTTTCTTAGGAATAGCTGTTCTCTTCTCCTATTTTATAAGGGGGGGGGAGGAAACCAGGAAGCAAACCAGGAATGCTGGGACGGTGGTCCCCATGTCCATAAAACTCCCCTGAAGAAGTGCAGCTGGCATGTGGTAGCACAAACATCTCAGATAAGCAAGTGGTATTTGTGTCTCGCCAACAGGGGGAAGCAAAAACAACTCCTCTTCCAAGCATTGTTCAAAGGGGTATTCATGACTGAGCACATAAGAAAAACAACTGGCAACAGCTGTTTAATGTTAAAATCTAAGGTGATGTTTTATTTCTGAACACAGCTTTCTTCATTAAGCCCGCACTGTGTTTGCCACAGCACCCCCGCAGCACAGCGAACAGTAGGATGCTGGCACAGTGTTCACAGTCTTGTACGAACACTAGGAAGCCGCAGAAATATCAGTCAGACCATCATAGCTTCATTTCCCAAATGCTCGTAATGAAATAGATTTTTATTGAACTAATCAGCATGAAATCCTTAGCTTTGTTTTTGCAATTGGTATTGTGTTTGTGGAGCCAAATGCAGAGAACTTTGATACCAAATACCTCGTATGTGTTAATTTTGGCAACTGCGAAGGATTCTGTAGATGCCTTGCGATGTTACTACCACCTCTGCCATCTACTCTTCAATTTCTCCCCACACTTGCCCCCACCTCCTGGGCGCTGGTCCCTCTAAACCCTACAAAAGTGTTTCTTTTTCAATATGCTCTACCTAGGGTGTGGGATGGGGATTTGCAGAGAACGGAGTGATATTTTAGCAACATGAAACCTGATCTCCGAGTGTCTGAATGACCAGAAGTTCTTAAAGAAAACACTTCTTAATTCTTGTGTCTGCTGCTGCTGCTTCAGCAAGCCAACTAGATGTGATGGGAAATTCTAGAAAGCATGTCGCCAGGCATTGCAGCAGGAATAGCAAACAGGGCCCAAAACAAATAAACGAATGGGCAAAAGGCGGCCATCTTCAGCACCCTCCTAGTCAATGACCTCCTCTTCTTGGTCAATAGGATGGCTGAGGTATTAGATGAAGACCTTACAGGTTAATTAGATCTGACATTAGTTAACAGCAGCAATTACTGGAGAGCAATTAATCAGGGAAAGTCTCCAAACAGAAGGTGGAAAAATAAACAGGCAGCAACATTTTGATCCATTTACCTCTAAGATAAGGACATGGCCCAGGTGTCATGCTGAGGTGGAGATAATCCATCTTGCTCCATTTCAACTTGGAAACTCAGCATCTCCCTTCACCCATCTGTCTTCCTTCACATTCAGGCAAATGGACTTCTGCCATTTTCTAAAAGTGAATTACAACACATTGGGGTGGGCGTGGGGCTGGAAAACAAATATCCACAAATAATTCCTTATTTTTGGGTGGGGGTGCATGGGGGGGTTGGAGTCTACAGAATGCAAAGTTATGCCGCTGTTGAAATGAAAAAGAAGAAGAAGAAGAAGAAGAAGAAGAAGAAGAAGAAGCTCTACTATACCAGAATAACATTTAAATTGTTGATCTGAGTCCAACTAGCATCAAAACACATAGCTGAATGAGTGTAATTTGTCATGGTACAATTTTGTGGTTCTGAATGGCCCCCAAACCATATGCCAATAACTTTCCGATACTACAAACTCCTCGAGCAATGTTTCCCTGTATACCTAAAGGGCAGGCTGTACAATTTTATCAGTTGTGATGGCACAAACGCCAGAAATAGAACTTCAGGAGATGGAAATTGTAGCCATGACTGGCAGCGGAGAAGCCCAGTTTGTGTGGAGAGAGCAGTTGCTGAACACTGATGGGTAACTATTGTAGCACTGACAGATGGCATGGTGTGCTACATGACAGGGATCAAGGAAAATAAAGATCAATATCATAAAGTATTTCCTTGAGAAATGTTTGAAAAATAACCCAATTTTTCCCACTCTCACTCCAAAGAATTTTAAACAAACTACCACCTGAGAACTTTGAAAAAAGCCCTGTACTTTGTAGCTCATAACTATTTCAGTGAGAAAATTCAGGCATTTTCTTGTAAGTGGAAGCAAAAAAACTGAACTATTTAAAAAAATGCATTTACAGCAGTAGTTTATGCTGACATCTATGTACAACTTGATTTGCTTCACAAGGCCTGGTGAAGAGCTCTTTGAAGCCTGCATTTATTTTCCCCCAGAAAAAGATAATGTTTTATCTACCCTTAGGAAGCACGGGGACACAAATGGCTGCCATTTTGGTCCATCTAGTTCAGAATTGCTTAAACTGCATGGCAGTGTCTCTCACAACACAGAGAGAGGATCCACTGAACCCCACTTAGTGCATTCATAGAATCGTAGAATTATAAAGTTGAAAACTGCAAAACTAGCCATGCAGTTTTCTGTTTTAAAAATAATAAGAGAGATGTATCTTCACCGTCATCATAAAC
Source organism: Darevskia mixta (assembly GCA_034641385.1). Lineage (NCBI taxonomy): Eukaryota > Metazoa > Chordata > Lepidosauria > Squamata > Lacertidae > Darevskia > Darevskia mixta. The sequence continues at coordinate 4,784,599 of JAWWNH010000207.1, forward strand.
CAAGAGAGCACCACATGTTGAACGTTAGCCAGAAGGCTGCTCAGATTGTGGATCTCACAGACTTGGGTTCCAATAGCTTCCAACTGTGTTCAGCCTCTTGCATTGTGAGCAGTAGATAATCATCATTGCTTTGCCTCCTAGCGCAAGCCTATTCCCCTTGAGGAACAACAACAACAAAAAAGCTCTAAATATACTCTGAATGTTTCTATGTTCACCTCATATAATGAGCAACACAATTTTGATAGCCGGCACAAAGGCTATTCTGTTCAGTGCAGATAGGCTTAAATAGCTTTAACCTAGTGACCCTCTTTAAATAACACTACAGCAAATCACAATTAAGTAAATACCACTTGAGAGTTTAGATTTGGCTCAGCTGCCAACATATTTGCGGAGAAGGAGTGGGTAAAGCTTTAATTATAAAATGAACATTGTTTCCAAATATTATTATGAATTTATCCCGAAGGTAAATGAAAAGTAGCGAGCGCCGCTATGAGAAAAGAGCCTGGGAGCAGAAGGAGAGCCAAAAATAAACAAAGAAAATGTAGCCACGGAAACTATGAACAATGCTTTAAAGTCACTAAATTGTGAGGACTAGTTATATGTGGCAAAATAAAGGCAGATACATTCATGGGAAACATGGCAATATAATGCCTGGAAGTTAAGAGAAAAGAAAGTTAAATTTTAGTCACTGCTCTTTAAGCAAAACGTTTTTGAAAACTGTATGTCAGAAGCTCCAAAGAGGGACATGGACCATGTAGGTTATTTCGTATCAGAACTAGCCCGCCCTGCCACAGGAAACTATTGCACACAAGGTAGGGATGGGCAGATCACTCAATTTCTGATCCATCCAAGTGCTGGGTTTGACCTAGAAAGTAGGGTTGCCATATTTCAATTCAATTCAGACACAAAAGATGTTAAGCATTTTTGGGCAAAGTTACTGAATTAGTATTATTTTTTAGCCAAAGCTGTTTTTAGTTTTATCCATATTTGTTGAGCTTTTTTTGAAATATCTCTATCTTTTGAGATAATTCTGAGGATGTAGGTTGCCATACATTCCCATACATTCGCCCAGTTTCTGCCCGGAAACTGTTTCCAAAAGTTGAATCCTGGTTATGTCCAGGAAGTTCTGGACACATGGCAACCCTACTATAAAGCTCTTCGTGGCTTAGGATTCCACTACCTTCTGGAGCCCCTCTCACAAAATAAACTTACCCAGACACTTTGATCTTTGATCAGCCCAGATAGCTCAGTTGGTTAGAGTGTGGTGCTGATAATGCCAAGGTTGCAGGTTCGATTCCCATATGGGATAGCAACACATTCCTGCATTGCAGAGGGTTGGACTAGACCAGGCTTCCTCAAACTCTGCCCTCCAGATGTTTTGAGACTACAGTTCCCATCATCCCTGACCACTGGTCCTGCTAGCTAGAGATCATGGGAGTTGTAGGCCAAAAACATCTGGAGGGCCGAGTTTGAGGAAGCCTGGACTAGACGATCCTCAGGGGCCCTTGCAACTCTATGATTCTTATGAAGCCATCCATCAGAGGTCTGCCCTCTGACAGAGGCTCAGAGGGCAAAGGTGAGCCAGCGCCTTCTGTGCTGACGTTTAAATAAATGCCTGCTGAAAACTTTTCTATTCTGCCAGGCCTATGCAGACAATTAAGAATACATCCCCCACAATGGTCTATTGGTGTTTTTTTATTTATTACGGTATTCTTTTGCTTTTAACTTGCTTTTAACTTTTATGGTTTATAGTTTTTATGTTGTTGTAAACCACTTTAATATGTTTTTATGATACAGCGGCATATAAATATATGTTTTTAATAAATCAATAAAGGTCAGGGGATTTCAACAGGAAGTTACAGGATATGCACTGATTAGAAATGAAGCAATGTGGCTGCCCTCCCCCCTTTTTTGAAAACGCAATCAGGTTTGAAAGCAGAATCGCATGCGGCCCCTCCGATAGCATCATGAGCACAAATACTCATTAATGCACAAGGAAAAGGATGCATTCAAACACCAGAAATGGGCCCTCATCCAACTCCTCCTTTCCTAAAACACTTGCCCTAAAACAGTAATGAAACTCTTATTTTGAAGTCTTATTTGAGCACTGGTCATTGACTACTATAATAATGAGGAAAGTGTACCATTTTGAAGAGTTTAAAAAAATAAAAATAAAAATGACAAAACAATACCCACTGAGTAAAAGAAACCTTTCACAAGTTCTGAGGAGTGAATGAGAAAGTGAGGGAGAAAGCAGAAAAATGTGCTTGCAGGTACATGAGGGTTTTAAAAGCATTGTTGAACCACTTGTCAAGAAATGTAGTAAAACAGATTTCAAGTCTCTATTTTCCTTTGGCCAACAACCGCAAGCCAGAAGCATGCAGGGATATCTTGAGTATCTTTGTACAGTATGTAAATATCACCAGTGTTTGGCCACGCTACAGATAAAACTGTAGTCATTGCCTGCAAGGTTTGGGTGAAGTCTGATGACAAAGGATGATAACGCTTATCTACAGGGAAGCAGCGCAAAGATTTGCTGCAGGTCAAGTCTGAGATGAGCAGTATTTTATAGAAACCATGTGAGAACCAGTATAACACAGAGCAAGAGAGAAGAAACTAGGATTGCCATATGTCCAGAATTTCCCAGACATAGCCGGCAATTGGTCGTCGGAAACAACGTTGGGCAAAACTTTAAAAAAGCTCTACAACTTTTCTGCCCGGATTTTCACTTTTTGAAATATGGCAACCCTAAATAAACATTAGTCCTGTGAGCAGGGCTCCCCCCCCCCAAACTCACTGGAACTCAGTTCTGGCACCTCTTGGGTGGGCGCCATTGCCATTATAAGAGAACGAGGGAGGCATTCAAAGTGAGTTCCGGCACCTCTTTTTCTAGAAAAAAAATAGCATTGCCTGTGAGGCCTCAGAACTTGGGGCCATCAGCATGGTTGAGAGCAGGGATGGGCCCAGATGTTGTGTTGGCTGAGGTGGAGCAGCAAATGGTACCCCTGAATGGTAAAGGTAAAGGACCCCTGGATGGTTAAGTCCAGTCAAAGGCGACTATGGGGTTGCGGCGCTCGTCTCACTTTCAGGCCAAGGGAGCTGGTGTTTGTCCATAGACAGCTTTCTGAGTCATGTGGCCAGTGTGACTCCACTTCTGGAGCAACGGAACACCGTGATGGAAACCAGAGCACACGGAAAAGCCGTTTACCTTCCCACCGCAGCAGTACCTATTTATCTATTTCACTGGCATGCTATCAAACTACTAGGTGGGCAGGAGGTACTCCTGAACTACTACATGACAAGGTGCATCATAGGGATGAATGGACCCTTTCCAGGCCATGCGATTTCTACAAGGAGTTGGGACTAAGTCTGCCCCCATCCCACTTCTGTGCAGATTGGCATCGCACGGCAACTCCACCACTTCCTGCACTCACAATGTTACACAAAGACAAAGCTCTCACAATACCCACACATGGGTCAATAATGCATCACGATGACTGTATGACTCCATGGCATCACCCAACCCAGTACTCATACACCCTCTGCACTGAATGAATAACCAAAGAGTCAACAACGCTTTCCCCTTGCACAAACCTCCAGAGTGATGCAAGAAGGAAAACTTAAATGGGAAGCCCAAAGATGTCCTAGGTGGAGGTTTAGTAACTGCTATGGCAGCAGGGCACATAAATGTCATAACCTTGCACCCGATATGTTTGTGTTGCTAAGGGAAAACAGGATTTCCCAGGAAGGAGGGAGTGTGGGGCTACTTGCATGGGGAATAGCAGAAGTGACAGCAATAAGCAGGAAGTACTGTGAGCTGTCTGGTAATTCAGATGGTGAGGGCAATGCAAAGGAGCAGATGTTGAGTCCCAACTTTGGAAGATACTGAGGTCTCACCAACTTTTGGTAGTTTTGCTGCCAACAGTGAGTTCAGAAAGAGGAAAGAGAGAAGCAATAGGGCCAAAATTCAGATCGCGGCATGTTTTACAGCCAGAGACACACCTTAGTTGTGAACAGAGGTAATGTGATTGAACTGGAGAGGTGGCAATTAGAGAGATGTTCAAGATACTTGCAAAAGTATCCCAAGAAACAAAGACCAGCCACACGAATTGAATCCAGCTTCCTCTTCTTAGAATGCTTTTGCAAAAGTCCCTTTTAAAAGAAGGGAAGGGCATGTATAGCCTTGTAAATGTAAGAAACGCTTGTAAAAAAAAGAGAGAGACACAGGGAAGTACTGATTTACTTTTATAGTGACTTTCTTCATTAATTTATTCTTTAATTAATTGTTATGGTTTAGATGTTAAAGTGTTAGCTCTTTACATTCAAGTTATCTGTGGATCTATGTATACTTGGGCTTTCATGGCTTTTTAATAGAACTTTAATAGAAATTAAAAAGAACTTACATCCAATCTTAACATGACATGAAGGATATGAATGGTGTCTTTAAATCCCACTGATTTCAGTGATCACTGTTTAGCAGATGATAACCCACGAGGCCTATATATTGCAGGGGTCTTACAGAAGGTACAATGTGGACCTTGAAGAGGTGTGGATCTCAAATGTGGAGGAAATTCCCTTTCAAATCGGTCTGAGCCTCAATGAGTGAGGTATAAGTTAAAAATAGTGCAAAAATGGCATCTCATACTTTTCCAGCTAGTCCATTTGAGCTTCTCCCAATCAGCAAACTCTTGGCGAGGGTGTGGGATCTTAGGTTCTAATGAACATATGTAGTGGACATGTGTGAAAGTGTCTTAATTCTGGGAGGAAGCATTCCACTTCCACCTTACAGGGGCCATTAGTCCTAACTACCATGTGAGGAAGAGAAGCACCAGCAGAAAGCAAGGGTTGGGCCCCTCTTCACTACAGCCCCTCACCAAGGCTGTCAAGAGACAACTGCCCTGTGAGGAAGAGCAGCAAGACCTTCAGGGTGGGGTGTTAACTAGGCCCCCCTGAGCCTTACCTGTTGTAGCAGGAGTGGCAAAAAGGCAGCTGGGCGCCAGAACACCGTTCTTCACTTTTAGATTGCAATCCTCAGAGAAGGGACTGTCTTGTTTTTATTGATCTGTAAGCTGCTCCAGGAGCCTTTGTGGTTAAAGGGAAATGCTTGTGTAAGTAAATAAATAGCACACCTTATTCCATGCTCTCCAATATTTACCCGATGAAAATAGAAACGTCCCTGCCAACATTTCTCCGATGAAAATAGGGATGTCCTGTCATAAGTGGGACATTCTGGGATCAAATCAGAAAGCGGTGTGGCTTCTGTAAATCTGGGACTGTCCCTGGAAAATAGGGGCACATGGAGGGTTTGATTAATAAATACTTTATTGCTATTGGTTAGTCCAGAGTCTAAAATCACCTAGCAGCACCACTTGGTCTCTACTCCCAGTGTAAAGAAGTATTTTAGCTCCTTGCCAACAGAGTCCTAAATTGCAGCCTGTTTATTTTGTCCTGCAGAGTCGCTGGAGATCAAATCCACTCCTGTTATGGGTAGGCTAACCCCTTCTTCATCTGCTCCATTTGCTGGTGGCCCTGATGCTCCAAACATTTTGGATATCTCTCGAGACGTGTTGAGCATGAAGCCGCATGGCTGAAACACTGGAAGACAAGAACCTTAGGGAGCCAGATACTGTAGCTAAAATGGGATAATACGCTAAGCAGACTGTGTGTTCCAAGGCTACCCCATCAGGAACAGTCTTATGCAATGTAGACAGTCCTGAAGCACAGGAAGATTGATTACAAAGGATCCCTGATCCAAAATAATCATCACAGTCCCTGGTCCAAGTGTCCCATTGGCTTTAGTCTACAGACACAGGCCATTTATCTAATAACAAACACATTTGTAAAAGCACGAATACCTTACACAGATAATTTGCTAGGAGAAGCAGGATGCTAAGTGCATTAGATAATTTGCTCTCCACAGAGAGTTCCTCAAGGCCTAATTGGGATTACTGTACACATTTCTCACAGAGCAGTGAACATCCATCACAGAGGAGACTCAGCCCTCTCCGTCCTTTCCCCTGGCCCCTGCTGCCCTGCAGCCTTATCCCAAGGGCTACAAAGTCCTTTAACTCCCCCTCTCCTGTGCATTTTGCAAATCTTTTAAGCATAAAAATGGAAACAAAGAAACGTACCTTAAAGATGTGTAGAAAGAACAGGGGGAAGGAGGCGGGGAGGTTTAACAAGTTTCTGAGCCAAACACGTCTTACCACATGGTTTACATTACAGCCCAGTGTATTAAGGCTTTTTAGACCACCGCAAGTTGCAGGTGGAAGTGTTAGTCTGGGAGCCATTGAAGTCTGAACACTGAGCTTCAAACTTTCCCAGTGTATCACAATTACAGAAACATCTGTGCTTCAATAACTTTGTGTGCTGATCTGCTGTGAAAATTTAGTGCTCAGCAGCCGTCCACATTTCTAATTTCTTTGCTGGTCACAGGGTGGTCTCGCAGAGAGTAGCAGTGCCAGAGAAAGCAGCAGCAGAGTCTCAGATAGTTCAAACACTGGCACTTTGTTTTAATTGATGCTTAATGCTCTCCATAGACAGTCGTTTTACACAATCTATGGTGTGTGCATGTTTACAGGCAAGGAATAATAATAATAATAATAATAATAGTGGTCTGTTTTCAAACATCCCAAACTCATAAAAAGCTATGGACGCAGTGTCCTGATGACACAAATAGGAGTGTGACTGTGTTTAATTTTATGATGCTACATTTTTACATCCTGTCTGAATTAGTTCAGGCCCTCCAGAGCAAATAAGAATGCTTGTTATGCAATTAATAAAAAGGCGTTTCTCAACGTGGTGTGAAAAGGCAGAATGACCAAGGTATCTTCCACGAGGCCTTGCAGCTGATAGAACCTTTTCTGGAATTCTTGAAATACGGTTGTACCTTGGAAGCCAAACGGAATCCGTTCCGGAAGTCCATTCAATTTCCAAAACGTTCGGAAACCAAGGTGCGGCTTCTGATTGGCTGCAGGAGGCTCCTGCTGCAGCCAATCGGAAGCCACAGAAGCCAAAGAAGTTCCAAAGAACGTTTGCAAACTGGGACACTCACTTCCGGGTTGGTGGCGTTTGGGAGCCAAAACGTACGAGTGCTAAGGCGTTTGACTTCCAAGGTGCGACTGTACTAATTTCAAGATATACTTTCCCCAGCTATCTTTCACTGAGATGGTCAAATGAAAAACCATGGGCTGAATCCAGCTGAGTCATGGGCTGAATTCTTGAGTCAAGGTACAATAAAATGTTTTGCTCGTGGTATTCGATTTCAGGGCGTTGTGTTGTTGTTTTTTGTTTGTATTGCATTGTGTCTGCTGGTCTGCTTTTTTGGGGGGAGGCCTCTTTCGGGAAGCAGAGTACACCCTCATCTCACACCACCAATGATGAAATACCACCCTGTTCATGCAGGGCAAAGGTAGACCGTGGCCCAACCAACCCTCCTTGTGAATTGTCTGTTCACTGTAGAATACTATTTGGAATCATTTGCAGTATGTTGGGGTTTCATGCAAAGCTGTCAACTTTTGGATTTGAAAATAAGGGATTTTCCCCAAACTTTTGGATTTGAAAATAAGGGATGCTGCGAGGGCGGTGCAATGGCACCAAGTAGCCTCGCCACCCTGCGCTCCAGAGGCTGCGCGCGAACGGGTGAGCGAAAGAGCGAGCGCATAGACGACAGGCAGGCTGTCTGTCTGGTTGGGCGTGAGGGTCTGGCTGCACAAGGCATGCAAGCTCCACCCCCAGTCGGTCTCAGACACCTTATTGGCAGCTGAGCAATGCAGCTGAGGAGCCTCCCTGGCCGGCAGGGAGGGAGGAGCTGCTTCCTTTGAAATCCAGGAAATTTAAGGGATATCAACAATCCGGGATAGCAGCGGGAAACGGCATTGGAATAAGGGAGTTTCCCGCAAAAAAAGGGAGGGTTGACAGCTATGGTTTCATGGCAGATGTGGAGAGGTTCCTTAGCAGACAAGTTGATGTGGGAACAATTCCCTGAGAGTAGAAAGTCTGAAAGTCCCACTGATTTGGTATATACGGAACAAGCTAATGTGAAGCTATTAACAGATACAGATGGTGAGGAATTGGGCGGGGGAAGGAGAGATGTCTGGATCTAAAAAGGATTCTTCGCTTTCCAGCATTTGGTCCCTCTATCCAAATAGTTCGCCCTAAAAGCAGAACTATGCAGGCTCCTATAGAAGATCAAGTCGCACCAAGGGTTGTCTGCATAGTTACTGCCCCCCAAAAAACCCTTCACGAAACCGTCAGCAGATTTATGATGTAGTAAAAACAACCATCATCGGGAGTAACATTCCTCTTTTCAAACCATTTCATTCATCTGACTACAAAGCAAATTGTGATGGATATAATATTGGTGGGGCGAAGAGGCAAGAGAATTAGCTTAGCGGGGCTTTAGGTAAGTCCCTGCAAGCTGACTGCCACTTGGGCTCCTCTCCCACATGCTCGCGCTCATACATGCTGTGCCAAACTCTCCGCCGTGCTGCTCAAAGCAAACATTGGATATGATGGACAAACACTGTGAGCCCAGATGTGTCCATGATAATCAGCATGAGATCCTAACCCCCTCCCAACCCCCCCTGTTTCCATGCTTTTGATCATGAGAAGTGTTGTCGCTTCTGAGAATCCAAGTGTCTCTGACTGAGAAACAGCAGTAGGGTGTGAGTACAAAAGAAGGGGATGCTGAGATATGGGGCAGGGCCAAAGGTTCATTAACAATAGCCAAGACCCTGGCTAGGACTACTTCGAAGCTGAGGAGACATTCCAGAATTACTATTGGCTCCACTTCCCCTTCTCCCTCCCCTTTCACTCTTTTGACATGGACTGTCTTTGCTTTTCTTAATATATACACACGTATATAAAAGGAATAGCCTGCTGAAAGCCAGCTTTTATCGTGCTCAAAACGATAGTTTAGGGGCATGGGAACAAGGGGCTGCAGTTCGCTTTAGACCCCATGTCACTACACTGCTTCATGGTTCTTTCAAGAAATTCACAGACTCCCTGCCTTCTGAAGAAAAGCAGAACTTCAGCTAGACATCGTTTCTTTTCCTTTAAAGCCCTTTAGCAAACTTCCCCTTTGCAAAGAGTTGAGAGTCTTCCACTGGTTTCGGCTGCATTTTCCTGCCATTTTCATGGCTGCAAAAGTCCGAACTTTCACTCGATGTTGACCGCTTTCATGTTTAACCAGGCTTTGGGTCAGACACACTAGCAGGCAAGGCTGGGTGAAAGTGTGCTTGGTATCTGGCTCAACCAGAGAGCAGAGGTAATTGTCACATGCACATGAAAGGAGAAGGGGGAAGAAGAAGAAGAAGAAGAGGAGGAGGAGGAGGAGTTTGGATTTGATATCCTGCTTTATCACTAGAGGACTTTATCCATTTTTTCTTTTACTGCCCTCTATATGTTACAGTTAGACCCAGGCTTTTCCTCTTAATCCCACCAACCATCGCCCGGGGGGGGGGGACTGCATGAAATACTTATTGGTAGAAGTCAACACCCTGGTCACACGTGGTGTGGCTATCTACATTTTATAGGCACTGAAACTCAGGGCCACCTCTTCGGCTAACTTGCCCTAGACCTAGACCTATGTAACTTCCTGACATAGTCACTGTCGACATGCCCTGTTATTGCTTCTTATTTTATCTGTTTCATTCAGCATGATTTTATACTTAAAGTTTTTTAATGTATTTGTACAAAATGTATAAAATGTATCTGTTGTATTTTATGTACATTCGCGACAGGTTTCCGCCTGGTTTCTCATTATGTGCTATGGCCATATGGCTAATGCAATAAATAATATTTGATTTGACTACCTGAAGGAGTCTCAAAGCAGCTAACATTATCTTTTCCCTTCCTCCCCCACAACAAACACTCTGTGAGGTGAGTGAGGCTAAGAAACTTCAGAGAAGTGTGACTAGCCCAAGGTCACCTAGCAGCTGCATGTGGAGGAGCGGAGATGCGAACCCGGTTCCCCAGATTGCGAGTCTACCGCTCTTAACCACTACACCACACTGGCTCAGAGAACGCTCCAAAATGTTAAAACAAGCAGCACTGATTTCGGGTTTTATGGAGCCATTAGGAAGGACATTGTCAAGGGGAACCCTCCTTTCTTATTACCACCCATTCACTCACGATCGTCTCCTGGGCCTAGTCCCACCACTACCCAGAGAGAGACAAGCACTGCTGCTCCTTGTCTTTACCACTTGCCCAGAAAGGGCAGAAGAGCAAGTGGCAATGGGAGGAGCAAGAAGATTAGTGAGTTGTAGTGGGCCCTTTGCTGAAGAGTTGGCCTGGGCAGTTGCCTGACAATGCATACCCAAAACCAGCCCTGGAATAATGGTTATGTCAGTTTCCTCTATGACTTAGAGACCCAAGCCTTACAAACGTCCATATGTGAGCATCTATGCTGTGCTCTATGGCAGCTGCTGCCTATGTATCCCTGTACACATTCAAGGTGAGCATTTAAGGTCCCCAACCCTAATCTGCGGGTTGCCATCTGATTAGATTTTACTCTGATTCTGATTTGATTCTAGGATGTATTTTAACTGATTTCTTGATTTTATCTTGATGTGTTATATAATTGATGTCAGCTGCTCTGAGCCCGGTTTTGGCTGGGGAGGGCGGGGTATAAATATTATTATTATTATTATTATTATTATTATTATTATTATTATTATCACTTAGGATTTTGCCACTGTGAAATAACTTGCTATCTTGGGGTAGGTATGCATCCCATTCTCCAACAACTAGAGCAGCATTTCAGTTCAAACTAACTGTTGCGATAAGGATATCCTTCAGCCAGTCAAAATCAAGAGGAATGATGCAAAGAACAGACTTTTAACTACTACACCCTACCAAGCAACTGGGATGATTTATTTGTCTACCAGGCTTTTGAGGGGACAATTAGGTGCTGCCATCTCGGTGGATGAATTAGCATGAGGAACTGCTGCAGATTCCATTTTCCTGTAGGGCCCAGTGCATTACCCAAAAGCCACGGACTGGAAAAATTATAACCTACAAATGGAAAATTGAAAATTTTTGAAATCTTACCAAGAGTTTGGAGACTAACATGTCTCTTGGAATGGCTCCTGTGCTGGCAGAAGTGACTAGGCAAAGGTCCCAGTAGCCTATTAATCTCTAGTTGAGAAGCTCACACAGGAGGGCCATTTATGTAGTGGGAAAATAAAAATATATTTTATAAACTCAGGTTTGGGACTAATCATGAAGGGATTAAGAACTGCTTTGGATTGTCTATCCAGTCTATCAGAGGAAAGGAGAAATGTTGAGAAGCAAAGTAGTAGGCATAATGATGGCTATTAAAGGAATATGGTACAAAAGTCTCATCTTGCCCCCCTTTGAATCACAGAATTCATTTCATTCTGAATGTGGCATTGCGTGGCATTAAGCTTTGACACAACATAGATGCTCCTGAGCAGATTATGTGATGTGTGAGAACAAACATGGAAGAGCAGTTGATGGGGCATGTATCCTCCTGGTGTGTTTTTTCTTGCGCAATCTCCCTGTCACTATAACATATGCTTCTTTATTCATTGCTTGTTTTAATTTATTGGTCCTAAGTGTCACTTCTGTGGTCCTCTATTGAATGTTACTTCTGCTTATTTTGAAGCTCACATGGGTGGCCTATTCATGCCAACAGTGTCCTGTCTGAAATGAGGACTCTTGACAGATCGCAGTGACTACTTCTGTGATTAGGTGTATCCCAAGATGCATTGTTTCGTGGAAGCAACAGCTGTGATCTTGCAGGATTTCCTGTTTCAGACACTTACTGAAGTATGAAAATGGAATAACTTTTTTTAAAAAAGGTAACAGCTTTGTGAGAAGAAGTTAAAGGAGATCCACCAGTTTCTAGTGTCACACAACTGTGTCACACAACCAGTGCTGACCCTAGCAGTAGGCAGAGTGAGAAAGCCATCTTTGGCAGCAAGTGTAGGTAAGAGGCGTGAGAAACCATTGGCAGGATGCTGAAGGACATGGTTATGTATATCCTACACCCCCTAAGCAAGCCTGCTGTCCTCAGGTGCCGTGTAAGCTGTTATCCCAACACCAAGGTCAAAGAAAGATCCACCTACCAGGAATGAGAAGGTGTCATCTTGTCCACTGCCTCAGGCAACAAAATGTATTGGGCTGATCCTAAACATAATATCTAGCTTCAACTGAACCCTGGCAAGAAATAATGATTTATACGGAACCTGTGTAAAGAATCTGAACCTCTTCCAGAAAACACCCTGATACTTTTACCTGAGATAGCAGGATTTTTCATATCTACAGCAAATTTTGGAGACCTATAAACCTAAAAAGTTAAAAATGAATTAGGAGCTCTCATTACATTCTTAGGTTAAAAGATCCAAAAGAGGAACTGGGAAAGAGTGTCACTCTTCCAACTTCTTTCTTCATCTCTATGTACATTTCAAGAGAGAGAAAGGTAACCTCTCATGACCCCAGAGCTCAGTCACTAGAACAGGTTCAGGGCTATGTGCATGCTGCTGGAGATTGGCAGGACACTGAGCCTGGCAGACAAGAACCTCCAGAAGAACCAGGGCATGTAGGCTGAGGAACCCAATGTCTTCCATGGTTCCTTATTGGTTCATTGTTGCAGTGAACACCAGGTTGGAGGCTAGGGAATAAAGGGTGAGTGCCTTTTGGCCAGAGGGTTGGCCCTTTAAGAATCAAAAGTTACCCACAAAGGGGCGGAGCCTAAAAATAGTAGTCTGGGACGTTAAAAAACACTTCATTTGCTCTAAACCAGGGTTTCCCAAACTTGGGTCTCCAGCTGCTTTTGGACTACAATTCCCATAATCCGTGACCACTGGTCCTGCAGGGTAAGGATGATGGGAGTTGTAGTCCAACAGCACCTGGAGACCCAAGTTTGGGAAACCCTGCTCTAAGCCTTTGCTGGACTAAGTTGCTCGCTCGGAGCTATCCATGGTCCTGCAACTCCTGAACCCACCTTGCCCCATGGGAGCAAAACCACCTTTGCCACTTGACCAAGTAAGCAATGAATGGGGTGGCTCAGAAGTTTCATGGGCACCAGGGGAAGACCATAGAGGTACCATCAAACCTATTACTATCAGTTACGGTAGGTAAGCACTAGGGCTGGGTGATATCTGGTTTTCAACATCACGCTATATCACCAACTTAACATCTTGATATCTCAAGATATCACCATATATATTGAGATGTGGTGGCGAAGGGCCTTGCTGGGCCTCCCTGCGGTGGCAGAAGGTCCCGCCATACCTTCTTGCAGCGGCGGAAGGTGTGCTGTGCTTCCCTGCAGCAGCAGAGGGCCTTGATGAGGCTCACTGCAGCTGTGGAGGACCTTAAAATGTAAGGAAGTAGTAGATTTAATAAACAAAATATGAAATAATAGTCCATATAATATATTTAATATATTTTCAACTAATTTGAGAGTAGTTTAAGTGATTTACTAGTCAAGTGCTTCCCCACTCAGAGGTCTAAATGGAATCTATGCAAGCATAAGCCCACTGAGTTCAACTAAACTTACTTCTACTTTCCTGGAAGTAAGCCTCATTGAATTCAGTAGGACTTGCTTGTGAGTAGACATGCATTTGCTTGCACTGCTTACTGAAAAACACCCTGAGCTACCCCCTCGGTTCAACTGAGCTACCTCCTGAGAAGCTATCAAGCCTCCACCTTTAGTTCACCAGTATATAATAATAATTATAATAATAATAATTTGTTATTTATACCCCGCCCATCTGGCTGGGTTTCTTGGAACACTTTATCACGATGTTATTTCAATACCAGTATTCAATGATATGGGGATTTATCGCACAGCCCTAGTAAGCACATAAGTAACAAATTAGTGAAAGCGTTTTGCAAAATTTCATTCTCCGGGATCTTGTAAAATAAGCGAAAGTCGTTATTGTGGCAAAGGTTATCTGAATTCTTCCGTCCATTCGTTTTACAACACAACGCGCACCTTTCATTGCTATGAAAAAAATATTCCTTGTTTGCAGATGATCCCATTGTAACCCCTGACATCTCTAGTTTAAACCAAAGGATCTGCCAGGAAGTTCACCAGTTAAAGCAGGCAATACTAGATAGACAAAATGTCTGACCAGAAAAGGCAGCTTCCTATGCTTCCATTCTTAGACATATCAGGGACATTCATTCAGCTATTCTTAACTAGCAGAATCAACACTGAACATTCTGGGGATCAGTTTAGATCATAGCTGTCAACCTTCAGATTTGAAAATAAGGGATTTTTTCAAACTTTCGGATTTGAAAATAAGGGATGCCGTGAGGGCGGTGCAATGGCACCAAGTAGCCTCGCCACCCTGCGCTCCAGAGGCTGTGCGCGAACGGGGGAGCGAAAGAGCGAGCGCATAGACAGCAGGCAGGCTGTCTGTCTGGTTGGGCATGAGGGTCTGGCTGCACAAGGCATGCAAGCTCCGCTCCCAGTTGGTCTCAGACTCCTTATTGGCAGCCGAGCAATGCAACTGAGGAGCCTCCCTGGCTGGCAGGGAGGGAGAGGAGCTGCTTCATTTGAAATCCGGGAAATTTAAGGGATATCAACAATCCGGGATAGCAGTGGGAAATGGCATTAGAATAAGGGAGTTTCCCACAAAAAAAGGGAGGGTTGACAGCTTTAGACAGGTTTAGATATCACTGGAAGTCACTGCTGCATAGTTCAGCTTGCACTGCTCTGAAGGCTGGGGGGCAAGTGATCCTAATTAAAAAGTAAAATACATAGTACAAACATAGAAAGACAGAAATCCAGTTTGCTGCGTATGGACCAGATTGGCTTTGTCTGGTTTCCCTTTTGTTTTTCTCCCTGGTGATATTATCAATTGCATCCCACACAATAGGTGACTACATACCCAGGTGAGCCTGTTTATCCACCTGCTTACTGCCTTCTTTTCTGTTTCAATTTTGGGCATTGTTGTTTGTGCAGCTGTCCAAATCTGCAGCATGGGTTGTTCCCCTGCTTCCGTACGCAGGCGAATACTGCGGTTTTGCTTCTCGGCAAAAGGTTTGTGCAAGAGAAGAGGAAAGGAGGCAGCTTTTCAGGGTGGCAAACTCAGTAGAAAAAAAATCAGTAGGAACAAGTAACAAAATCTCACCCACCCAAAACTGAGCAACAGCTTTGCTTCCGATTTAATAGCATTTCAAAGGGGCAGACAGATATTTGGCGCAAGCCTTGTGGTTCAATTCTGCAGACATCTGAGTTGCAATCATAAATATATGTTTGGTAGAGGGGAGTTATTTGTTTGTTTTCTTTTTAAATGTATTTTGTGTTCTCATTTTGCATTTTTTTTTAATGTTGTGAATCACCCTGTGAGCTTCAAATGAAGGTCAAGGTAAAGGGACCCCTGACCATTAGGTCCAGTCGTGTCCGACTCTGGGGTTGCGGCGCCCATCTCGCTTTATTGGCCGAGAGCCGGCGTACAGCTTCCGGGTCATGTGGCCAGTATGACAAAGCCGCTTCTGGCGAACCAAAGCAGCGCACGGAAACGCCGTTTACCTTCCCGCCGGAGCGGTTCATATTTATCTACTTGCACTTTGACGTGCTTTCGAACTGCTAGGTGGGCAGGAGCTGGGACCGAGCAACGGGAGCTCACCCAGTGGCAGGGAATCGAACTGCCGACCTTCTGATCAGCAAGCCCTAGGCTCTGTGGTTTAACCCACAGCACCACCTGGGTCCCATTCTTCAAATGAAGAGTAGTATACAAATTTAATAAATACATAAATAAAATATATACATAAATACATAAATAAATAAGCCACTCTAGGACAGAATGTCAAGGCTTCTCTGATATTTGGGCTCAGCTCATAATTCATTTAGTCCTGATTCCACTACCAGCCCTTCCTGTTGCTCACTTCCCTTTCCTGCTAAAACTAACCTGCAGTAAGAAAGACTCCCACTGCAACCTTCAGTGCCTGCAAGGCTGTTTCTCGGTTACTTAGCATCCATGAGCCTTGTATGCTTTCATTGCTATGAAACATTTTCTAAAGGGTCATTTCAAGGCAGTATTAAAGGCTATTTTTAAAAGAAAGAAAGAATTCTCCCCTGTTTGTTGAAAACAAGATAAATGGATAAACCTAAAAAGACCAGGCCAGGCACTAAGCATTTAACTCCCAGTTCCTTTCCCACCTCATTTTAAGTCAGTTCTTTTTTTTATTTTTGTACAACCTCCAAGAGGGTGGGACGCAGAGATTAGCCTGGAGTGTAACACAAATGAATCAAATTAATGTTTGTTCCCTATCTACTGCATATATTTTAACACTAGGGTAAATTAGGTTTGTGTCACTTTCAAATCCCAAGCAGCCTTTGTCAAGAAAATAAAATATCCATTAAAAGGGTGTTTTTTATGCTTATCGGAAAGGTTTGCGAGCCAAATGCACAATATTCTGTGAAGTACAGAAATGTGCTGGCCATCCTTTGATCTCTTCTGTGTTCTCCAGTTTGGTTGGTAGCCAGAGGTCAATTTATACTGTCTCTTTACAGATTACCAGGAACAGGAAGAAATGAACGAGCCTGAATTTTTTTACTCTTATGCACATCTCACTTACACCAGCTCTGCGTGTTTGGCTCCAAATCTTTCAGTGATTTACAACTGGTGTAAATGACATCCAAACTAGAGGGAGGGGGAGATTAAAATGGGGGTGGTGGAGTTAAAACACTTCTGCTGAAGAAGAAAATGAGAAGGAACAGATTTGAAAATCCTAATAGTCTACCCAGGGCCAACTTTTCTTTTCCCAAAACATTGTGCAGGACTTCAAGATCCTGATCACAGTTTCGGGCATAGCATAGAGTAGCCAGAAGCTTGTACCTTTTAACTGGTATGGACTTTGGCTTTCCTGAAGATTTTAGGAGTTTCACAAGGCCATTCAGAATAACTGCCCTACCACCATCACACAGAGGAAGAATTCCCCAGGTCTTTTTGTTTTGTTTTGTTTTAAATTGCTTCTTCAGGATCTAAATCAGCAGCACAGGATGGTATCTTGAGAGCTTCCAACTTGTCATCTGCACTTAAATTTAGTGAGTTTCCAGTGAATGATTGGTTGCTCCATGCAGGATGATTTATATGGAAAAGGAAGCATATTCATATTAAGCATATAATGAGGGCCATGGAACATTATTTTGCATTTGCTGGCAGTCATGCGGGGTTTGGCAAGTGGTTTTAAAATGACCCTAACGTTCATGTTTAAAACACATGTGATAGCTGGCCTAAGCTTTCACCCCACTGCCGATCTTTGGAACATTGAACATGAGATAAAGATCTGTTGCAGCTTCTTTCTCAGCTGTCCATAACATTTCAGGGGGGGGGGGATAGGTCACTTTTAGCATGTTTATAGAAATTGATTCCCCTTCTGGGAACACTAGGTTGCAATAATAAATATATGTGTGTGTAACTAATTGGAAAAAACCAACAACTTTAGTGCGACTATTCCTGCTAAAAATAGCTGACAGAGAAGCGTGTTTCTCAATCAGAAAAATATTTTCAGTTGTCTCGGCATATAAATCAAAGCTCTCTTACCAATGCTTTGCTGAAGTCTAAAGATTAGGCTGCTCCTTGTTGGATTCTTCTTGCTTAAAACTACAATTCTGTGTGACTAACTTCTGTTAAAAGGCCACAGGATCAGGGCCAGCTGAAAAATTGTTAACCCTAAATGTCTAACACTCAACATCCAATGACTTTTAACTTTCAGTGTCCAGTATTTCCTAACCTATATTTTATCGTCAGCAGTGTTCCACATTCCATGTATAACATACAAATCACCCTTGTCCAATTCTTTTTTTTTCTTCATATTTTCTTTGTGTTATGTACTGAATTGAATAGGATCCAAAATGCAGCAGTCGGATTGGTCCTAGAACAATAGGATCCAGAATGCAGCAGTCTGATTGGTCCACAGGAGCCACCCAATCCAGCTCCAGGTAGAAGTAAATCCGCAACCTGATTGGCCTACAGGAGTATCCCAAAATTAGCCAATCACGTAGGGCCCATTGTGTAAATAATGTATATAAAGCAGAAGTTCTGGGGAAACTTTCATTCCTCGCTACTATGAGCTGAATAAAGAGCATGAAATCCACACATTTCACAGCGTCTCCACCCCCATCATTCAGCCCGGACACTGAGGTCCAGTGCCGAGGGCCTTCTGGCGGTTCCCTCACTACGAGAAGCCAAGTTACAGGGAACCAGGCAGAGGGCCTTCTCGGTAGTGGCGCCCGCCCTGTGGAACGCCCTCCCTTCAGATGTCAAAGAGAACAACAACTACCAGACTTTTAGAAGACATCTGAAGGCAGCCCTGTTTAGGGAGGCTTTTAATGTTTTATAGATTGTTGTATTTTAATTTTCTGTTGGAAGCCGCCCAGAGTGGCTGGGGAAACCCAGCCAGATGGGCGGGGTATAAATAATAAATTATTATTATTATTATTATTATTATTATTATTATTATTATTACTTGGTCTGATAGCAGGGTTTTTTTTCCAGCCGGAGCACACTTGAACTCAGCTCTGGCACCTCTCAGGTGGGCACCATTGCCATTCTAAGAGAACAAGTTCATGATGAAGTTCATGGTAAGCTCTGGCACCTCTTTTATTCTAGAAAAATGGCACTGCCCGATACTCAGAAGGCCAAACTAGATGCGGCAACACATGCAACAGTCTTGTCCTGTTTCCAAAAAGCAGCTGAGAGAGATTGTGGCCCTGAGTGGAAGATCCACAATGGGGAAGTGCTTAACCCTTTCCCTTCGGGGCCATTTTCCCACTCAAATCCCCATACCCTGTTAATTTTCTCCTTTTGGGAGAGAATATTAAAAAGGTGAGGGGAATCAGAAAATCAGCACCACCACAATTTTTTATGAGTCTCCAGTGTAAGCAACTATTTCCTGTCTGAAATACTCAGAAATGGTAAACAGATGAGAAATTGCAAGAAACAGCTGCCAGGGGGTGGGGGGGTGCAGGTTGAGCAGAAGCATTTATTCTCTAAATGTGGGGCCAATTCCTCGCAAGTGAGTGACACTAATCATACACTACCTCTTTCGGGCAAAACTTTGAAAGAAGTTGCAAAAGTTGTTTAAGCTTAGAATAGATTGGTTTCTATGCTGCTTAATATATAGAAAACATCTCCAAGCAAGTGCACAGAAAACGGAAGCGACAACGGACCACTTAAACAAAACATTACAAAAATACACTGTTACATATAAAAATGTTTGTTGTTGTTGTTCAGTCATTCAGTCGTGTCCGACACTTCGTGACCCCATGGACCAGAGCACGCCAGGCACGCCTATCCTTCACTGCCTCTCACAGTTTGGCCAAACTCATGTTAGTAGCTTCGAGAACACTGTCAAACCATCTCATCCTCTGTCGTCCCCTTCTCCTTGTGCCCCCCATCTTTCCCAACATCAGGGTCTTTTCTAGGGAGTCTTCTCTTCTCATAAGGTGGCCAAAGTACTGGAGCCTCAGCTTCAGGATCTGTCCTTCTAATGAGCACTCAGGGCTGAGTTCTTTAATAATGGATAGGTTTGATCTTCTTGCAGTCCATGGGACTGTCAAGAGTCTCCTCCAGCACCATAATTCAAAAGCATCAATTCTTCGGCGATCAGCCTTCTTTATGGTCCAGCTCTCACTTCCGTACATTACTACTGGGAAAACCATAGCTTTAACTATACGGACCTTTGTTGGCAAGGTGATGTCTTTGCTTTTTAAGATGCTGTCTAGGTTTGTCATCGCTTTTGTCCCAAGAAGCAGGCGTCTTCTAATTTCGTGACTGCTGTCACCATCTGTAATAAAAATGTTACATTGGTACAAAGTTGCTAATATATATAAATCAACGAATTCCATTTCCCCCCACTATTGGGAGAAAATGTTTTTTAAAGAGAAAGAACTAGGGAACCCGCACCACCATGTTTGTTTGTTTGTTTGTTTGTTTGTTCCCCATGGTGCATTCCTGCATGGGGCCATGTGTTGTTTGTAGGACTGGCTGCCCATGACTACAATTGAATCAGGGTTCATGCCTTTGGGATTAAATGATGGCACATGGCTTTCTCCCTCTGCCTTCCTCTCGTGGTATTTCGGATGGTGCACTGTTGTAATAGGGCAGTTCATAAAAAACTTTTTTTTTAAAATGCCTGCTCCAAAGATCTTATCTTACTACACTAGGGATTATATAGCTATACCTGAAATTTCATGCATATCAGTTAATATCTTGACCCTCCTCCACAAAAATAGCTGTTTACTTGGCCGTTTTCCTATGTCGTGAAGGCTGAAATTTCAATTCAGTGTAGTAAGATAAGACCTTTGGAGCAGGCATTTTTTTAAAAAAGTTTTTTTTTTATGAACCGCCCTCCTGTTGTAACCCAGGGGTTTACCAAACGTTGGTCCCATAAAACAAGGTTGACCCAACCTTGTGGTTTTATGGTTGCCTCAGTAAAGGATAATAGGTAGTTAGTGATGTGATTTTAAGATAATTAGTAGTGGGGTGTATCTTATGCTCCGAAATTTGTTCCTCATAAAATACGTTAATTACCGCTATAATTATATACCTGCCAATTTGCATCCCATTTGAAGGGGAGTATACTTTTAAGCATGTAGGTGCCCAGGAAGATGAAACTCTCCAAGACAAGCTTGTGGTGCTTGAGGTGGATTAGTTCACGGTGTGTGGGATCTCATTAGAAAGTGGACACACAAAGCAGAATGTACAGAAGGCACTCGAAAAGCATGTGATGAACTTTCTTCCGCTCTGGTCAGACCTCACCTGGAATACTGTGTCCAGTTCTGGGCACCACAGTTCAAGAAGGATACTGACAAGCTGGAACGTGTCCAGAGGAGGGCAACCAAAATGGTCAAAGGCCTGGAAACGATGCCTTATGAGGAACGGCTTAGGGAGCTGGGTATGTTTAGCCTGGAGAAGAGAAGGTTCAGGGGTGATATGATAGCCATGTTCAAATATATAAAAGGATGTCATATAGAGGAGGGAGAAAGGTTGTTTTCTGCTGCTCCAGAGAAGCGGACACGGAGCAATGGATTCAAACTACAAGAAAGAAGATTCCACCTAAACATTAGGAAGAATTTCTTGACAGTAAGAGCTGTTTGACAGTGGAATTTGCTGCCAAGGAGTGTGGTGGAGTCTCCTTCTTTGGAGGTCTTTAAGCAGAGGCTTGACAGCCACCTGTCAGGAATGCTTTGATGGTGTTTCCTGCTTGGCAGGGGGTTGGACTGGATGGCCCTTGTGGTCTCTTCCAACTCTATGATTCTATGATTCTATGATTCTTTTGGTTGCAGAACTGACTTTTTAACCTGCATCCCATTTCCAAAAGGGACTCTTGGAAATCTGAACTTGGATGCTTCTGAACTATTTACTTGGAGGCTATCATCTCATCCATGCCTTTATTAAACAAAGTAGTTAGGCAGATACTTTCACCATAGCATGTTGTTCATTCCACTGGTTGCAGACAAGTGTGCTTAATTTTGCCTTTTTCTTTCTTTCTTTCCTGGATCCAGGTTCAAAATGGCACATAATTCAAATGGCACTAAGAGTTTCTAAATGGCAAGTCTGGATAATATTTTAAGTTGCAGTGAAACATAGAATCATAGAATCATAGAATCATAGAATCATAGAGTTGGAAGAGACCACAAGGGCCATCCAGTCCAACCCCCTGCCAAGCAGGAAACACCATCAAAGCATTCCTGACAGGTGGCTGTCAAGCCTCTGCTTAAAGACCTCCAAAGAAGGAGACTCCACCACACTCCTTGGCAGCAAATTCCACTGTCGAACAGCTCTTACTGTCAAGAAATTCTTCCTAATGTTTAGGTGGAATCTTCTTTCTTGTAGTTTGAATCCATTGCTCCGTGTCCGCTTCTCTGGAGCAGCAGAAAACAACCTTTCTCCCTCCTCTATATGACATCCTTTTATATATTTGAACATGGCTATCATATCACCCCTTAACCTTCTCTTCTCCAGGCTAAACATACCCAGCTCCCTAAGCCGTTCCTCATAAGGCATCGTTTCCAGGCCTTTGACCATTTTGGTTGCCCTCCTCTGGACACGTTCCAGCTTGTCAATATCCTTCTTGAACTGTGGTGCCCAGAACTGGACACAGTATTCCAGGTGAGGTCTGACCAGAGCGGAATACAGTGGTACTATTACTTCCCTTGATCTAGATGCTATACTCCTATTGATGCAGCCCAGAATTGCATTGGCTTTTTTAGCTGCTGCATCACACTGTTGACTCATGTCAAGTTTGTGGTCTACCAAGACTCCTAGATCCTTTTCACTTGTACTGCTCTCAAGCCAGGTATCACCCATCCTGTATTTGTGCCTTTCATTTTTTTTGCCCAAGTGTAGTACTTTACATTTCTCCCTGTTAAAATTCATCCTGTTTGCCTTGGCCCAGTTCTCTAATCTGTTAAGGTCATTTTGAAGTGTGTTCCTGTCCTCTGGGGTATTAGCCACCCCTCCCAATTTGGTGTCATCTGCAAACTTGATCAGGATGCCCTCAAGCCCATCATCCAAGTCATTGATAAAGATGTTGAATAAGACTGGGCCCAAGACAGAACCCTGTGGCACCCCACTAGTCACTTCTCTCCAGGATGAAGAGGAGCCATTGATGAGCACCCTTTGGGTTCGGTCAGTCAGCCAGTTACAAATCCAATGAATGGTAGCATTGTCTAGCCCGCATTTTACCAGCTTCTTTACAAGAATATCATGGGGCACCTTGTCAAAGGCCTTGCTGAAATCAAGATAGGCTACATCCACAGTGTTCCCTTCGTCTACCAGGCTTGTAATTCTGTCAAAAAATGAGATCAGATTAGTCTGACATGACTTATTTTTCAGAAACCCATGCTGACTTTTAGTGATCACAGCGTTCCTTTCTAGGTGCTCACAGACCGTTTGCTTAATGATCTGCTCTAGATTCTTTCCTGGTATTGATGTCAGGAAACAAACAAGGCTCGGCACGTTTTTGAACTCATAAGCGAAAACAGAAAATTGGTTTTCTTGGACAGAAAATTCAAATTCTATCTGAGAGCTTTTTTAAACAGATATGGTACTAATTCAAATATTAGTCTATTAGGAAATTCACTCAAGGCAAGATGTTAATCATCATCATCATCATCATTTAACCCAGGGTTGGAAAAGCCTGCTCTAGAGTTCTTGTGTTTTCCCCCAAGATTAAGAAATGATGCATGGGATTTCTCTGGAATAATTTAATAGCATCACGTTCATTCTTTCCAATAGTAAAGTCATTTGTAAGCTTTTTTTTAGCTGAACAAATACCTGTGTGGTGGTGGGGTGCCCATAACTCATTGATGCATTATCTCGATTAGCTGTGAGTTCAAAACAGTCCACACCCAGAACCTGCATTCTGGCAGCTGTATGAATTGCTGATTGCAAGGACAAAATGAAGGATAATCCCAAGGATATAAAGCACACCTCTCTCTCTGTTGTTCTCTCGTTCAATGTGTTCCAGCTTCCCAAAGGGTCAATGAGATTCTACAGTCAGCTTAAGTCACTCATTAAAATAACGTGAGCTGGAAAGAACGTTAAAAAGTCAACCTTGAAAAGCTTTCATGTTAGTTCACAAAATGATTGGACCCTTGTTCTTTCACTTTCCTTTTTTTATATTGCCTAGATTAACTGAGTGAATTTGTTTTAGAGCATTTTCCTATTAACTAACATCTCCCAGAGGCTGCCTGGTATTTGCATTCCATACCATCAGTAGCAGTTACAATGCAGCGCCTCATATGCCATCTGCCATCCCAAGGGAGCTGCTGGGGAAATCAGGCACATGTTCCTTGCAGATGTTTGACCTGAGGCTGTTCAATCTACCTACAGTTAACTTGCTGGGGACCTCCAGACAGCAGGTTCAGTCACATATAAATGAGCTATCTCAGTGCCTGCAGTTAAGTACCCCACTCAAGGTAGCTTGTTGTTTAAGGGTGTTGAGTTCTCCCTTTTTTTTTTAGATATACAACAAAATGGCAATAAGCGATTATACACCTGAAAATTGCCAATCGATACTAAGCAAAGGAATTCTTTTTGGGTTTCCAGACCAGACAGCTATGGCTACAATCTTATTACATGATTATTTGAGCATAATCTATATTGATGCTTGGAATAAGAAGAGTCAATGCTTTTTTTCAGCTGGAACCTGCCGGAACTCAGCTCTGGCACCTCTCAGGTGGCTGCCATTGCCATTAAAAGAGAACAATGGAGGCATTCATGGTGAGTTTCTTTTCCTAGAACAATAGGACTGAGAAGAGCTAGATGGTACCTGACCCCAGTGAAGCTGGCAAAAATCTATCATTTGCAGGACAATAAATGTTGGAAATGTGGCACTATGGAAGGAACATTTTATCATATGTGGTGGACTTGCCCAAGGTTGAAGGCCTTCTGGGAGATGATATACAATGAGCTGAAGAAGGTGTCTAAAAGCACATTCTTGAAGAAACCAGAGGCCTTCCTCCTTGGAATGGTACACCAAGTCTTACCAAAAGAAGACCACACGTTGTTTATGTATGCCACTACGGCAGCAAGAATCCTTGTTGCAAAATATTGGAAGACAAAGGACTTACCGACATTGCATGAGTGGCAGATGAAAATGATGGACTACATGGAAACCGCTGAACTGACGGGGCGAATCCGCGACCAGAGGGACGACGCAGTGGAAAAAGATTGGAGAAAGTTTAAAGACTATCTTAAAAAACATTATAAAGTACAGAATTAAAATAAAATAGAAATGTCAATGTATAAGATTAGTTTATAAAAGAATAATATAGTGAATAGTATGGTAGATATAGTGTAGGAATAAGTGTTAAGTATTATTGAATTTAAGGTTTTTTTTCTTTTTTAAAAAAAATATTTGCAAGTAAACATAAGGTTGTTGAAAAAGAATTTGGATGTTATTTTAAATTTAAAGAATGAAATTAAAATAAGAAACAATGTAATAGAAATGAGAAGATAGAAATATTAAGAAATTGCTGGTAGATAATAGATAAGGAGAATCGGCACAGAAGGAAAGAGTGGAGGAAGTTAGGAGAAAATGTTAAGGAGATAGGATAAGAGCATAAGATAAATGTAGTGTATTGTAGTGTTTTAGTTTAAGTGTAGTTTAAATGTATGTGTATTTTGTTTGTATGATTGTTTGTTTGTCTATTCTTGTGTTTAAAAATAAAAAATATTAAGTTAAAAAAAAAAAGAGAAGAGCACTGCTGTGGCAGACCAAAGGTCCATTTAATCCAGCATCCTTTTCTCACAATAACCAACTAGATGCCGGTCAGACCTCCGCGAGAAAGACACAAGCACCACATCACTCTGCCAACTTGGGATCCCCAACAACTGGCACCCAGATGCATACTTCTTCCAACACTAGATGTGGCACACAGTCAATGGCTAGTAACTGTTGATAGCCTTATCATCCATTCATTTGTAGGGATGCAGGTGGCGCTGTGGTCTAAACCACTGAGCCTCTTTGGCTTGCCGATCGGAAGGTCAGCGGTTCAAATCCCCGCAACAGAGTGAGCTCCCGTTGCTCTGTCCTAGCTCCTGCCAATCTAGCAGTTCGAAAGCACACCACGGCAAGTAGATAAATAGGTAAACAGCATTTCCGTGCGCTCTGGTTTCCATCACGGTGTTCTGTTGTGCCAGAAGCAGTTTAGTCATGCTGGCCACATGATCCGGAAAGCGGTCTGTGGACAAATGGCGGCTCCCTTGGCCTGAAAGCCAGATGAGTGTCGCAACCCCATAGTTGCCTTTGACTGGACTTATCCATCCAGGGGTCCTTTACCAGATGCATATGGGAAGCCAGCAATCAGGACACAAGCGCAACAGCACTCCCCCTAGTCGAATGAGTAATCCTCTCAGCCATCACTTGCATCTTGTGATCCTTCCCTTGGTCCCCCCACTCCCCTTTCAGCATTATCTCAAAACGGTTTTATCAATCCATGGAGGCTAGTAAGCAGTTGGAAGTCAACCTTTCCCTAAAGTTGCTTGATCCCAGATGCTGTCTGTGGCTCTGTGCTATGTAGCAGAAGGCAAAGGGTTTCCTTTGCCTGTGTTTAGTGAAGAGTTCAGCAAATGAGCATGGTCTGAATCATCCTTTTAGCAGTATCTGGCCGAAGCCGCAACTCAGTTCGGATGAAATATTTAGGGAGACACGAAGGCTCAAGTGCTGTTTCAAGCCTGTCCAGCATTCTGACATGAGCAGTGCTCTCTTCCCTTTGGAGCCATGGCTACACATACCAAAGGACAGGCTGGAATGCCAGGAAGAAGGCCCTAGACAGGAAACAGAAGTGGCCCTGTCTGCTCTGCTTACATCACCCACAGCCTCAGCTTGTCTGGG
Organism: Darevskia mixta; assembly: GCA_034641385.1. NCBI lineage: Eukaryota > Metazoa > Chordata > Lepidosauria > Squamata > Lacertidae > Darevskia > Darevskia mixta. The sequence continues at coordinate 4,810,927 of JAWWNH010000207.1, forward strand.
TTTGAAAGCTAAGTTGGGTTGCAAATAGATATGCTCTCTGAATACACAGAATTGCTTTCCTCAGGCCTTAGTGTAAACCCAAGCTGTAACAACAGCAGCAGCAGCAACAACAACAACAATGGGTGACATAGCTTCTACATAGCTAGATTGTGCTGGTCCCGTGGGTTACCCAAAAGGCGAGGTCTAAGTCCGGTCCGTGGTCAGAGGTACAACGTAAAGGCAGTCCGTGGTCGCTGAAGCTGGGTGCAGGGCAGGGAGTCAGGCAAAGTCGGGAACAGGTAAGCAAGCAGGGAACCAGGGCAGGTCAGGAGCTCAGGCAGGAAAAGCAGGACAGGTTTCAAGCAGGACCACTGGTAGAAACTGGTCACCAACAATGTTGCTCCTGCAACTTGGGGCTGGGGCCGACCGGCTTTTATCTGCCCCGAGGCATAGGGCGGCCCCGATCCTCTGGTGACTCGCCTCTCCTGGCTTGGAGGCGAGCACTCCTCCTGCAGGAACTCAGTTCCCTTCGCCTCTCTGCCCTTCGCCTCTGCAGCTCAGGAGAGGTTGGAGGGTTACCAGACCCAGAGGCAACCTCAGCTTCCCCTGACAGGGCTGGGAGTGGAGCACCTGCAGGCAATGGGTCCTCCATCCCATCAGGAGCCAGAGCAGACTCATCAGATGCCTGCACCTGAGGATCCAGCACAGGTGAGGACCCTTCAGACTCAAGCCCTAGCCCCGGCTCTGCTGGTTCTGGAGGTGGGGAATCCTGTGCAGGCTGGGATCCCCTAGGTTCAGCATCTGAGTCTGAATCCCAGGCCATCACATAGATGGAAGCTGGAAGTCAGGTTTGGACTTTAAGCTAAGGTGATGGAGGGGCAAAAGCAGCAGCAGTTTGGATTTGGGCAAATAGAAGGCAGCTGTGCCTGGCAGCAAGGTGAAGGAATTTGTTTCAAGTGGCATGAGGGGTCAAAGGGAGAGGAGAGAGACAAAGCAGGAAGGAACTAGTGTCATAATGGAGCAGAAGCATCTTGGCCCCAACTGGACCAACTTCTGCAATAACTCAGCAACTTCATTCATTCATTCATTCATTTGCAAATTAAGACAGCACTCTGTGTACCTGCCTGCTTCCCACCTGCTCTACATATATATATAGAAACTAATGTCAATGTAGTGGAACAAGCAAAGATCCCCAGTGTTGAAGCAATAATTCTTCCACATCAACTTTGTTGGACTGGTCATGTGGTTCCGATGCCTGACTATCGTCTTCCAAAGCAACTACTCTATTCTCAATTTAAGAATGGAAAGTGAAATACCGGTGGACAACAAAAGAGGTTTAAACACACTCTCAAAGCAAATATATATATAAAATGCAGTATGAGCATGGAAAATTGGGGGGAAATGAGCATTCCGATTGGAGAACAGCCTTTACCAAAGGTGTCATGGACTTTGAAGAAGCACAAACTCAGGACAAAAGGGAGAGACAAGCTAAGAGGAAGGCTCGTTTGGCAAATCTTCACCGTGATCAACTCCCGCCTGGAAACCTATGTCCCCACTGTGGAAAGACGTGTGGATCAAAATTGGTCTCCACAGTCACTTACGGACACACTATTAAGACCATGTTCATGAAAGGCAGTCTTACTTGGCCATGAGGGATTGCCAAAGAAAGAAGACATATACAGTATAGTATATAAACACCAACAGCAAGGTTGGTGAAGTCTCCAGTGTTCTCCTCTGCCAGGAGCACTGGGCCAGAAAAGGTACCCTAAAACTTCAGAACACTTGAGGAACTGGTGACACAAAACACGACTGCTGTGAGATTTCAGTCCCCAACCCACCCTGGTCATCACTTCATCCAATTATTAAGGCTGTAATCCTTTGCACACTTACCTGGGAGAAAGCACCACTGGATACAATGGGATTTACTTATCAGGAAGCATTTGTTTCTTTTGGTCAGAACTTGTTGCTCTGCTATAGAAATGTATTTAAATGAGACACACATATCACTCTTATCTACCCATGATGCCACACCTTTTCCTGCTTGCTTGTGGGTTAATGCATGAAACACTCAGGTAAAGCAAGGTAAATCCTTAAACCTAACATGGAAAGCTAATATACTGGGGAAGTATATTAAGTATTCTAAGTATTCTAAGTCCAGACACATGAGTGTATTATTGTGGAAACCTTGATGTTTACATTATTTCAGAGATACTGTACTTTCATGCCTAGATAACTCAAGATATCAAATCATTTCAAGAGCTCACAAACATTTTCTCAAAAAGCCAAAAGCAGAAACAGTTCACAAATGCCTAATAGAATACAGATCAACTTTGTGATGGGGAAAGTTCTCCCCACCACCACCCCTAAAATTTAGAAAAGATTTTCTTTCTCTCAGGCATCAAAGATGGGCATGATTGAAAAAGAAGCAGCGGAAAACTTTCCCAAATGAATTTATTCCAAAAATCCAACAGGCAGGTCTATCTGATAGTCATAAGCTGGAACAGAATTTCCCCCAAAGTCAGATTCTGTTGTATGGGGGTGAGGTTTTGACTTCCACTGAAGCCAAGCTGGCTTGTTGTTAGAACCTAATATTTCTTTCCATCTGGCATGGTGAATCTTGGTCTTCGTAGCACATTGTCATCTAAGTTAATAATAGACTGCATTCCATTCCTTCTGTTGCACAGGCTCATCTACTGGGAATATTTAGAGAATCTTGTCTCCATGCTGGAGCAAAAAGGTTTGACTAGATAATCTTCATATCCATGCAAGTTTTACAGTTTTATAGCTAATGATAAATTGGCAACACCCCACACACTGAAAGAGGTACTGCATAAGGATTTTAAGTATGCAGCAAGATATTGTTACAGAAATATGTCTCCTCCAGCAAAAACTGCCACTATATATTCTTCCATATTGTTCCCTGTCTTTGGAGCTATCTCCATGCACCTAATAATTAAAGCCACCTTGCTCTTTTAAGGGTTTTCTCAAGATCCACTTCTTTTAACAGAGTTTGTCCTGAGACATCGGGTCCTCCATTAAAAGAGGGCACGTGTTGCCTTGCAACCGGCTACCTGACCCTGTGTTGTGGGGGTAATTGGAAAAACAGGCCACAACCCCTGATAGGTCGGTCCTGAGTTGCTGGGGAGAAATCTGGCCAATGGGGCGTCATAAAATTGCAGCAGCGCGGGACCTATTTAAGCCCATGTGAGGTTGCTGAGCTTTCTCTTTGGGGCCTTTCGCATCGGAACACCCACCCACCTCTCCCTATATTTAGGGCTTGCGTTGATCTTGCTATGCCGTCGTGTGTCATCTGTCGTTGGGACAGGGGCACGGCAGGAATTTTCCCCATTTGGCTGATTGGCTGTTGCCATTTGGGTTTCACCTGCTGCGTAGCAATTAGTCACAGCTTGTAAATTGCGGATAGGCTCTGGTTCAGGTGATAGGCGTGGCATGTGATGTGGCCACGCCTATGCAAATGCAGGGTATTCCGGTACAGGAATCCAGGGACTCATTGGTTTGTCGTTCCCAAAAGGGTACAGCCTATGGCTGGAAGGTAACCCTACCAGCAGCTGTCCCTGGTGTTCATCCTTGTGTGTCCCACAAATGTGGCTCTGGGACAGTTCTGCTTGCAAGGATGCAGGGAGATAGTCAAACCAGAATCTATGCAACCACTCACTTGGTTGTAATCAATAAAGTTGTGGCTTAAATTCTGCCAAAAACCAAACCAAATATCTGTCTCTCGTGTGAGCTTATTTCGGGAAGGGTAAAAGGTCTAAACACGCAAATTATAACCTCATCTTTCTTGCTCCTTCATCTGATCGTCCCAGCAAACAATCTTAAATTATATTAAAATTACAGGCCATTGTTTGGCCAGATGGGCTTCGGAGTTTGATAAATCCCCCCCCCAAAAAAAAACACCACCCTGCAGTGGCATGCCTATAAATTGATAGCACTAAAAGATGGTTTAGGCCTTTGAAAAAGAGGTGGAGTGAAAAAAAGTCTGATCTTCATGTGAAGATAGCCAATGAAAAAAATTGCAGGACAAGATTGATACGTGCAGAGTCAGAAGACAATTTCCTTCCATCTTTCTTCATCGTCGTCCTCGTCTTCTTCTAAACAACATTTAAGACCAAACTGAAATGATGCCAGACAAAAATTAAGGCCAAAGAAGTGCTGCTATTTAAAAGTCTGGGAGCGAGGCAAAGCGACAAGGTACATGCATAGATAATGGCTGCAGTCTGAAGTTAGAAAAATTGAAACTGGAAACAGGACAAAAACTGTCTGGACAGCAAGAACAAGTCACTGCTGGAGCAGCCCACCAAAGGAAATAGTAAATTCATCATCGCTTGCAATCTTGAATTTAAGACTGGATTGCTTTCTGAAAGATATGCTCCACTTCAAGTATGAGTTGTTGGACTCAATGGTATTCACTTGCTTCTCAGAAAGACAAGTAATTCCTTCCAGTGAATGGCTACCTAGGGAAAATTCCACCATCCATGCTGGAGAAGGTCAGACTAGATGTCTCTGGTGCTTGAAGATGGCCCAGGAAATTTACAACCAAACCATCACTTACTCATAAACTACTCATCTCGCTTCTGGCCAAGGGAGCTGGCGTTTGTCCACAGACAGCTTTCCGGGTCATGTGGCCAGCATGACTAAACTGCTTCTGGCATGACGGGACACCATGACGAGTGCCAGAGTGCACGGAAACACCGTTTACTTTCCCGCCGCAGTGGTACCTATTTATCTACTTGCACTGTTGAACAGCCAGGTTGGCAGAAACTGGGACATAGCACCAGGAGCTCACCCCATTGTGCGGATTCGAACCACCAACCTTCCGATCAGCAAGCCAAAGAGGCTCAGTGGGGTTTAGACCTCAGTGCCACCTGCTCACCTATGACACCATAGGTGGGTACAGACATGGAATGTGGGATGGATTCCCAGGAGGAGAAGACTCTTCATATAACACAGCCACATATCTGGAAGCCTTTCCTCCCTTTCATTTCAGCCGGGAATGCATGTGAGCACTTTCTGCCTTACTGAAGAAGCTAACAAGGCAAGAATGGCTACAGAAAGCTAGTTTAGTAGACTGACAATATTAATAGTGAACCACATCTGTAATTACCAATGTAGGTGACTTTAGGCCAGGGGTAGGGAACCTGTGGCCCTCCAGATGTTGTTGAACTACTACCTCCATGTCCCCTGACCATTGGCTGGAGCTGGTGGGAACTGGAGTCCAACAACTGGAAGGCCACAGGTTGTCCATCTCTGCTTTCAGCATTCTGCTGTCTTTCAGCCTCAACACTCTGTCCCCCATCATTGACAATACAACTGTTTGGCACATTCCCTCTTAACGTTTACATCAGGCATCCCCAAACCGCGGCCCTCCAGATGCTTTGGCCTACAACTCCCATGATCCCTAGCTAACAGGACCAGTGGTCAGGGATGATGGGAATTGTAGTCCAAAACATCTGGAGGGCCGAAGTTTGGGGATGCCTGGTTTACACAAAGGGGTGCAGGAAGTGGCCCTATTGCAGACTTCCTTCCTCTCCTGAAGAATCCCAAACCCTGGAGAACCAGGTTCCAATCCATACTAAGTCATGAAGCTCACTAGTCCGACTTAGGTCACTGACGATCAACCTGAACTTCCCCATATAATTGTTACTAAATTAAAGTAGGGGGCATGTACACTGCCCTGAGCCCCCTTAGATGGGTATGATATAAATGGGGGGCCATGAGGTTGACACACTGAGGATGACAATGATACCTTTCTTCCAAATGTCCTAAGTAGTCCAATTCCTGAGCTAATTTATTGGTTATGGTATTTGGAGTCAAACACATTTTTGTTTTGGTCAGAAGATTCACTGCTTTGCTAGATTGCTTAAAATGAAGCATACCGAACATGATGATTTGAGGCGCTAGTACTGCAAGGACACTGGGCCAGAATCATCCAGTCAAATATTTAGAATTGGAATGCAAATTCCACTGTATGATTAAATTGGATTCAATCCAAATAGTATTTGGATTTAGTGAGTTTATGGGTTTCAAACCGACATGCAGCCGAAATCCCATCCTACGAATGTCAAAGGCATGAAGCTCTGAATTCACTTAGTTGTGTGCTTTGAAAGGTTGTATCTTTATAAAGGAACTTAAACTGGATAAAAGTTTAGAGCCATCTTAATCTATGTCCAAGTGGAGGAGGTCTTTGACTCCAACCCCGCTCGGATACATTTTTCATATGAAAGGAAGGGAAGGCTATCTTTGTTTTAGCAGCAAGCCAAATCCGCAAGTGAATGCAGCAAACATTTGCCCAAAGTCAGCCAATTGACTCCAGCACAAAGACTCCTGCAAAAACTATTGAGTTCAATTAGGTTCCTCCAGGGATGAATTCGACTCGTGGTGCTCGATCCATTTATAACCACAGTACATTTAGTTAAGACAGAAAGGCATACTGTGCTTTAAGTCTGAGTGGAATTCCACATTTACAAAGATCTCCTAATACTTGACACAGATTAGAAACCAATGCTATACAGTCTTCCCTCTCAGATTCTCCTACAGTCAATCAGAGCCTGCTGTCACAAGCACACACGGATACAAACCATCTCTCATAAATCAAAACATCGTCTTTCTTCTGCCTGTCATGTAGAACTCTGGAGTCAATGTGATAAGAATAATAAACAAATCTGTAAAAAAAAAGGGGGGGTGCAGAAAAACCAATGGTTGCTTCAGACTTTTCCAGGATGAACCTAGCCTCATTTGTGCACATGGGAGAGGATGCTATAAAACAAAGATGGGGGACCAATGACCATTCACAACACTACCACCCTGAACTGGGGCGGGGGGGGTGCCGGTTTGGGGAGGTAGTGCTGGGAGTCGTTGGTACCGGGAGGTACTGTTCAAGCATCCCAAGGCTTCAGAGCCAAGGCATAGATAGGGGTTTGCCTCCCCTCTCCCAAACAAGTTTTCCTGAGTGCAAAAAAAGAGCTTTAAAGCTCTTTGCCTTGCTTAGGGAGCAAGGTTCTCTCTGTGCACCAGGCTCTGAATGCTCTTGCAAAATTTCATGGGGCCTTCCGAGTTCCCACAAAATCTTGTGGGAGCATCCCAGACCCAACACATAGAGACAGGCCCGTCTTTAAGGCTTGGCTGAGTGGCGCGGTGCGCCAGACAGCTGATGTCTGGGAACAGCTGCTGGGGGCACATGCTGCTCAGAGGCATCTTTCCTGCCACAGCGCCCACCCAGCAGGGGCTCCCAGCAGCGGGTCCGCTGCCCTCTGCGGACTCGGGAGTCTCCTCGGATCTCCTCGGAGGTGGCGCCACGCCGAAAGCCCTACAGAGCAGCGTGGCGCCTCCTCCGAGGAGACCCAAGGAGACACCAGAGTCAGCGGAGAGTGGCGGACCCGCTGCTGGGCACCCCTGCTCTCTCAACTCAGGATCTGGTGCACGCACGAGAGAGCCACGGGGATGCTGCGGAGTTGATGGAGACCCAGCAGCAGGTCCGCCGCTCTCCGCCAACTCTGGGAAACGGGGGGGGGGGCGCTGGAGGGAGCTTCGCACCACGGAGCTGGATATGCTTAAGGCAGCCCTGGGTGGGAAGGAGGGAAATGGATGGAGTACGCATGCACATTCAACTGCCTAATGGTGTCCGGGTCACCTAGGAGATTGCAGCCGCAAAGATAAGAAGAGTCTTCTGTTTTCTGGAGAGGTCACTTCCTGGATTGCATGGAGAAGCCGTTTTCAACAGAACCCAGCAACATAAGTGCACAGCTACTGTATATTGAGGCAGCACCAGGTGTTGAAATTTGGTGCCCTTAACAATATCGTGTCTGGGACAATTGCCCCTGTACCCAGCCCAATGCTACACCACTGACTGCAGGTAGCACCCAGAACACTACATGATTTATTCTGGGCCAATGGCGGGGCAGGGGGGGGGGCTCAACCATGGCCTAGAGGTGCATGGGAGGTGCATGGAACATCACAATGTTCAATCCCACTATGATACCACATATAAATCCACTTATTAATAATGGGGGCCAGCCAGGGATGCACATTTTAAGAGGCCCTGATTTAAACAGGAAGCAGTGAAGAATATGCTTAGCTTCCCTTCTGAAATCAAGCATAAGTTTAAAGACTCAAGTGGAACCTGCAACAAAATCTTCTTCTTTGGTGATCACTCGTAGCCGAGTAAGATTGTCTTCCATAAACATCGTTTTAACAATGAGTCCGTAAGTGACTGTGGAGGCCAATTCTGGAACCACATGTCCTTCCACAGAGGTGACATTGGTTCCCGGGCGGGAGTTGATCACGGTGTGGATTTTTTGACCACCAGCATTACGCTTTCCATTTTTAAGTTCGGAATAGAGTAGTTGCTTTGGAAGACGATAATCAGGCATCCACACAACATGACCTGTCCAACGAAGTTGATGTTGAAGAATTTTTGCTTAAACACTGGTGATCTTTGCTTCATCCAGTACACGGATATTAGTTCGCCTATCTTCCCAAGTGATGTGTAAGATTTTTCGGAGACACCGTTGATGAAATCTTTCGAGCAATGTAGAGTGCTATCATTCAAGATTCCAGACACTAGATTCTATTTCCTGTTCCTCTCCCCCAGTTTTCCTTCTCTCTCCCTCCACCCTACCCCAACCATTCTTTGTCCAGTTTTCTTGCCCAGCCCTCCGTGGCCTGACTTTTTATTTTGTTTTGGTGGGGGTGCCTAAATATATTTTGTACTTTTGCAAGTTTCAGGGTTTCCTCGAACACGCTGATACTCTCTCTTTGTATGGGTGGCTCTGTTTTGGCTACATAAGGAGCAAACAGAGTTTAGTATTGCTATGTATGATGATGAACCAAAACACCACTTTCCTAAAACATGGAATTGTAGAGCTGGAAGGGACCCCAAGGGTCACCTAGTCCAACCCGGGTCAACTCAGGAATCCTGCCCACAGCCATCCCTGGGTGGACTCAAACCATCAACCTTCTGGTTAACAGCCAGAGACACTGATCCCTTGCACCACAGAAAATCTTAGGGAAGGGTCCATAGGCATAGCCAGGATTTGGGGGGGGGCAAAAAGTTGTTGAGCTTTTTTGGGAGATCACCCGTAAAAATCCCCCGGAAGAGGACATTACGGGGGGACAGGCTTTTGCTAGGGGGGCAGGTGTCTACTGGGGGGGCAGAACCTCAGTTTAATGCTTTTCAATAATTTTTGAGGATCTGCTATGCCCATGGAAGGGTCCTTCCCAACCTTGCCCAGAGATGCCTTTGCCAAGGATTGGACCCGGCACGTTCTGTGTGCAGAGTGTGCTCCAGCCCCGGGTGATGCGCTCTCCCTGAACAACCTCAATATTCATTTTTTTCAGAATAGATGTTGACCGAATATGGACAGCCCATGAGCAAAACTAGGAACGGCCCCAAAATGATTTCGTTTTGTTTTCACAGCAACCGGCCCAGCACTTTTAGAAAATATTTACTCGGCGTATTTTCTTGATTAATATTTCATTCTGATGTCAATTTTTGTCTCCTCTTTAAATCGCAGCACATTAAAGCACGGAAAGATTCCTGGCAGCACCAAGTGTTCAAGCAACCCTTCTCAAACTTTTGGACTGCCCTGTGATGTTTCTGCCATTTATTCCAATCCTCCCCTCTCCCCACTATCAATGATTGCCCTTTTTCCAGGGTGAAAGCCCTTTCTGGGGAATCTATTTAAAAACAAAACAAAAAAAAACAGGACAGATTTCTTACCGTGCCTTGAATTCCCCTTTTGAATTCAAGGGACCCTAATCTTGTCTGATAAGAACTCGTGGGCAGGATTCTCTCGGGGATCTTACCTCTCTGACCGATCACCTCTTTGGACTCGAATAAAAAAACCTCTCTTTTATTTATAACTCAGATAAAAAGATGACAGCGCTCCAGGAGATAACGTGCGTTCTCCTCAGCTCCCAACCATGTGTGGGTTATAAGGGAGACATTCCTGCTCATGTATTCCTTTGCTACAATGACTGGGGGCGGGGGGGGGGGGGTTAGACCCAGATCACAGAGAGGTGTGCAGGCCTGTCTTTTCTTGACGCCTCTGAAATTTGTAGCTCTTCCTTTCATAGAATTATATATAAAGGTTGCGGTGCCCAGCTTCAGAATAAAATATGCACTCCCAGATGCTTTGCATACCTTCATGAAGGCAGCAACATCTATTTGCCTTCCCATTATTAAATGCTTTAAGCCTCCGTTTTCCCAAAAGGAACAACATTTCTCCACCACTTCCCTATTCTTTTCTGAGAAACAAAACCAAGTCAACTGGGTAAACATTTGAGGACATGAGAGAGGAGGGAAGGAGAGGTGGGAGGAGCCATTTCATATTGACGGACAGGCCTCACTTTTGATGGCAGTGAGTGGTTGCCCCATTGCCTTCCAATCACAGTAATCGGTGGGAGGGATACTAAAGCGAATAAGCAGAGTTGTTCTTCAAGTGGGTTGTCATTGTCTGAGTTTTGGCTTGGAGAGCAGAGCGTGAGAGGCACAGTTAGGCTACTGGGGTATCCTAATTCTTTCCCAGTACGGTGGTACCTCAGGTTACGTACGCTTCAGGTTACATACGCTTCAGGTTAAGAACTCAGCTAACCCAGAAATAATGCTTCAGGTTAAGAACTTTGCTTCAGGATAAGAACAGAAATTGTGCTCTGGTGGCGCAGCTATCTGCTCCTCCTGCACACACACACCCAGTCGCACCACTGGGAATGGTGCATGCTCTGCCTCACCTCACCTGCCTTGTGCCCAGTGAACCTCACAGAAGGCAACAAGAGTTTCAGTGAAGGAGGTTAACTTTTCTGAGCTACTGAGCCTAATTTAATTTAATTTTAATTTTAATTATTTACCGGTATACCCCGCCCATCTAGCTGGGCTTCCCCAGACACTCTGGGCAGCTTCCAACAGAATATTAAAATACAATAATGTATTAAACATTAAAAGCTTCCCTAAACAGGGCTGCCTTCAGATGTCTTCTAAAAGTCTGGTAGTTGTTGTTCTCTTTGACATCTGGTGGGAGGGCGTTCCACAGGGCGGGTGCCACTACTGAGAAGGCCCTCTGCCTGGTTTCCTGTAACCTCACTTCTCGCAGGGAGGGAACCGCCAGAAGGCCCTCGGCGCTGTACCTCAGTGTCTGGGGAGAACAATGCGGGTGGAGATGCTCCTTCAGATATACAGGACCGAGGCTGTTTAGGGCTTTAAAGGTCAGCACCAACACTTTGAATTGTGCTCGGAAACGTACGTACTATGGGAGAGTACTGGAGACTTCTGGTGTTCTTGTAATATGTATTTATTTACTATACATGTGGAGTCAGTGGAAAGCAGTCAGGCCCACATGGTGCTCCCAGACAGGGGAGGGGGGTTGCTTTTCTGAAAGGGTTGTAGGGATATTTCAAATGGGTTTACTGGCAACAGGCTTTTTAACATCAGATTTTCTACAGAAAAGGTAAATCCTTATTAACATTACAACAATGCCATGTGGACTTTGTAGAATTAGAAGGTACTGAAAATACTTCACAGTTAGCCTGTAAACAAGAAAAAGAATTCTCAGAAATTTAGAATACAAACACCAACTCTGTTTCAACAAGGAAAAAATGTAAAGCATTATGTACCAGAATCTCTGGGTTTTTTCTAGCACTTCCTTTGAAAAGTGTAACAAGCATTTAACAACAGAACCAGGAAGATTCAGCCAGGCGGCAGCAGTGTGACTCCCCTCGGTTTGTGTATTGGAGCATTTGCAAACAAGGTTTACTCTAATCTGTTCCCCCAGAGAGTTCCACAAAAGCATGCAGCTTTAATCTGATCAAATAAATTAGTGCTCTTGGGCTGTCCCACTAAAAATCTAATCCTCACCTTCAAAAAATAAAAACGGGGGGGGGGGGATAGAAATCCCATTCTGGTTAAGCGTTTAGAACTTCCCCAGCCAAGGATGAATGGGCAGCTTAAAACAGAAAGGAACTTCCATGACACCATGATCCGAAGTAGTGTTTCTTTGAATTGCTTCAAAAGAATATAAGTTGATTAATTGATTAAAACATGGGTGGCTGCTCAATTTGTTATAAATTTCCGTGCATTTGCAAAACGGTTTGCAAGCTGTCAATGCAAGCTGCTTTGATTTTCATCCCCTTTAGAAAATAATTCTAATTCGTGTCCCCCACCCCTCTGATTTAAAACAGTAGCAATTCAACCATCCGCTGCAATTAAATGATCAGCTACAAACTCTTTGAGGAACAGCATTCCAGAGTCTGATGAACAATAATTCAGATACTCTTTGTGAGATACAGAAGGGAGCATGAAATAGCTGTTCTGTCTTTAAAATCCAATTGTAAGTATATGATTAAAGGAAATCTGACAGTGCAATTCTACCCATGTTTACTTGGTGAGGAACATGTGGAGGGACTCTATCTCCTCCACCGGATTGTAATTACATGAGGGATAAAATATTCTCTGGAAGCTGATTAAACCATGCAGTCTATGCAGCTCTCTCCAGGAACCCTCATCTTACGCCTACCTTGTCCTTTCTAGACCACAAAAAGACCTCCCTAATGATCCGAGTTGCTTTTAACCTCTGTCTGTTGTGCTTATATTATTTATTAGCATTTTAACTAATTTTTACTATTTTTTCCTGTTGTTTGTTTTAGTGTTCTTGTGAAGTCCAGGGCATAAGGGGAGTGTTTTCTTCTTGTTTGCACACTAACTAGTGGCTGCATGCACATCAAACATTTAAAGTACATTTCTCCACAAAGAATCATGGGAACTGTAGTTTACTCTCTCACACACACACACATACACAGAAGCAGCAAGCTCCCCTCTCTGTTTGTTTCCCAGAACCAGAAGAGGGCTGAAACGGGCAGAGTGGTGACAGGCTTCATGGAGGTGCAGTCTCTGATTGCTTGGGGAGAGCTCTGGAGAGGAGGGTACTTAGACAGCTGTGGGAAGAGGGGACTTTCAGTCTCGGCAACTGATTTTGTGGAGCAAAAGCCAAGCCTTATGAGGAACGGTTGAAGGAGCTGGGTATGTTTAGCCTGGGAAAGAGGAAACTGAGAGGAGGTAGCCATCTTCAAATATCTGAAGAGCTGTCACGTGGAGGATGGAGCAAGTTTGATTTCTTCTGCTCTGGAGAGCAAGACTCATACCAATGGCTTCAAGTTGCAGGAAAGTAGGTTCCGACTAGACATACAAAAAAAAAACCCTTCTGACATTAAGAGCTGTTTGACAGTGGAACAGTCTCCCTCAGGAGGTTGTGGACTCTCCTTCCTTGGAGGTTTTCAAGCAGAGGTTGGATGGTCATCTGCCATGGATGCTTTAGCTGAGATTCCTGCATTGTAGGGGGTTGGACTAAATGACCCACAGGATCCTTTTCAACCCTAAGATTCTATGAAAACCACCAGGAATAATGTGCTCATTAGGCCTGACACTCAGCCATCTCTGTGGAGTTCGTGTTTTTGCTCATAAAGAGTTAACTCTGACTATGTACTGAGACGCAGGTGGTGCTGTGGGTTAAACCACAGAGCCTAGGGCTTGCTGATCAGAAGGTCAGGGGTTCGAATCCCCGCAACGGGGTGAGTTTCCGTTGCTCAGTCCCAGCTCCTGCCAACCTAGCAGTTCGAAAGCACACAGTGCAAGTAGATAAATAGGTACCGCTCTGGCGGGAAGGTAAACGGCGTTTCCGTGCGCTGCTCTGGTTCACCAGAAGCGGCTTAGTCATGCTGGCCACATGACCCGGAAGCTGTACGCCGGCTCCCTCGGCCAGTAAAGCGAGATGAGCGCCGCAACCCCAGATTCATCAGGGGTCCCTTTACCTACGTACTGTGTGATTACTGACCAGCATACTCTGACAGTGGGCCAGTCCTGGCTCAAACAACAATGGGGATTTGAGCATCCTCCAGGCCTGACCCCTCTCTGGCTTCAATTTGATAGGAAGCAGCTCTATCCCACTCCCTGTGCTTCCTCTGCCTTATCTCTCAGGATGGTGTTATCCAGACTCATTTTTCACACTTGGAGAAGCCAGAGAGGGAAAAGCCCACAGTCTGGGCACTTTCTGAAGTGTTTTGATCTGCTGTTACAATGAGCATCCACGTTTTGAATATGTGGATGGATGGAGCTGTGGTCCCCTTGTGGAAACAACTTCTAAATAGGTAGCTGAGAGTTGCAAACCTGTACAGGCAGCTTGTCACTGCAGGCATGCACTTCCCTGGGAGTAAGCCACATTGAACATAGTTTTGAATTGCCAAGCATTTTAAGTAGTGCAGTCCCAGCTCCTGCCAACCTAGCAGTTCAAAAGCACGTCAAGTGCAAGTAGCTAAATAGGTACCTCTCCAGCGGGAAGGTAAACGGTGTTTCCGTGCGCTGCTCTGGTTCGCCAGAAGCGGCTTTGTCATGCTGGCCACATGACCCGGAAGCTGTCTGCGGACAAACGCAGGCTCCCTCGGCCTATAGAGCAAGATGAGCACACAACCCCAGAGTCGTCTGCTACTGGACCTAATGGTCAGGGGTCCCTTTACCTTTACCTTTTACCCCTGAACATACTGGGGTTTTACTTCTGGGCAAACATGCATAGGATTACACTGGTCAATGCTTCATGGCTTCATTCTTAAGTCTGTTCAAGCAAAAGCCTCAGTTTTAAATTGATTTGCACTAAAGTCTTGTGCATAACTGCTCAGTTGAATGGGACTTGTAACCCCCCCCCACCTGCAAGTATTGCAACAACCCATTGCAATACTATAATGCTCCATCTTAATCCTGCAGTACAGATTTTGCAGCCCAATCCTATGCATGTTGGGACCCGATCCTATGCATTTAGCCCCCTGCAATCACTGTCACCTCCAAGTATGCATAGGATCACAGTCTCCGTTTGTTAACTTGCAATACAGACCTTTACATTTCTACTCTGAAGTAAGTTCCACTTAGTTCCATGGGGCTTACTGGGACATGTGTAGGGGACTGCTGCCTTTATCTGTTAAAGTTGAGACCACATTTAAATTAAAGCTGTGCTTCTCGAAACCAAGGTCATTAACAGATTCAGTGCCCACAAAACAATACCAGATAGCAGCCGTGTAAGGTCTGGAACAGAAATCACGGGCTTTGCTAAAAGCATTTTTAACAGAGGGAGTGAAAAGGTCACCCAACCACGTTTGCCTGTAAAATGCCAATTTATTTTAATACTTAAAAAAAAAAAAAAACACGCAGGCACACAAATAAATCCAGTGATAAATGTTCATTATCAAGAATCAGCATAAAGTGCCAAATAGCAATAACTTTAACCAAAAACATATTGGAATGTCTCATAATTATTATTTACACTGCTCAGGAGGGTGGGAAAGACAACTGGGGATAAAACTCTCAGGCTGAGATTTGTCAAATACCCACCCCACCCCATCCCCCATCAATTCCATTCACTCCCCATCCAGACACATGCTAACTTGAAAGTACTACTAAGACCATCCTGGGCACAGCAGTCACTTTGATTTATTGTTGTCAACTTTTGCCCACTTTCGGTGTTTTTGTGTTTGGCTTTGTTTAAATAAATCCACCAGTTACAAACCACTCCCAAGGCACTAGACCACAAACAAACAAACATAAAACCCCAGGATGTTTGCCACAGTGTGCAGGAAGGAGACCCACTGATGGAAGACTTGGGTGTTAAAAATCTGTAGAGGACAGCAAGATCCATTACAGGGGAGGGTCATTTGCTCCCTTTCAAGCACAGAGTTTATCAGTGATCTTCCTTCTCATCTCAGCAGTGCCTAAAACATGAAGCCGGGGTTTCTCTTAACCATCTTCTGGATTCTCTCTTCGGAAGTATGATGAATGATAAGCCTTTTAAACAGTCACACACAAGCATACAGAAAGGATAAAAATTTTAAAAATTAAAGAAAAGCAAAAAACTTCAGGAAGCTACTTTGGGTGTTGTTTGCCTCGTAACAATGAAAATTCCTCTCCAATACTTGAGCACCACCTTTTGACGTAAAGTTTAGCAGAGTCGTGCAAGATTTACACTCCCCTGTGTAACTTGGAAACACCCAGGTTTGGGGGAGGCTGGCTGCGTTTGTATGCAGAGAGGAGGTTGAGTTTTTCTTTTCTTAACAAATTTAAAATTAATAGTGTTCAGTGCTCCACAATGTCTCTGTCAAGAATTTGGTCTAAATTTCGGGAATGCCAGGTGTGGGGTGAAGTTCATGGGGGCTAGAAGCTTTAGCATTTCATTTTCGAAGGTTTAAGTTCCTTTACTTGTGTGTGAAGTGTCTTGTGAACAGCTAGAGTCCTGGATTGGCAAAATCCTTTCCCACATTCTTGGCACTTAAAGGGCTTTTCTTTAGAGTGGATATATCTGGGGAGAGAAAATAAGAGAGAGAGAGAGAGATTTTTAGATTTGATCAGATGGCCAACGTACATTTCTGTCTTAACTTGCTACAATGTACAGGTGGAAGGTCAAAAGTTTTGGTGGAAGTTCTCAAAGGGGAACAATGATACCGTATGCTGAAGGAAAATCTAAT
Organism: Darevskia mixta; assembly: GCA_034641385.1. NCBI lineage: Eukaryota > Metazoa > Chordata > Lepidosauria > Squamata > Lacertidae > Darevskia > Darevskia mixta. The sequence goes on from JAWWNH010000207.1 coordinate 4,827,418, forward strand.
AGCAGGGCATATGGACATGGAAATTCCACTTTGAGCCTACTGTGTGCTTCTAAATATCATGGAGAATTCAGTATATCATGGATAATTCAGTACATGGAAGTTTTTCCATTCACATCAATATATACCGTAGTTGTTCTCCACATTCAAAAGGAGATGTATTTAGAGGCAACTTCTCCATTGAACTGAATCAGATCAAACACAACCAGAGCTCCCTTGCCTACAGGAGATAATTGGATTGAAATGCTCAGCTTCCAATCCAGCACACAATAAATCCATGCAGCTCCCAATGATTTCAATAGACTTGGGGTGTACATCCTATATTTAACTGAAGTAAGTCCTGTTGTGTTCAGTGGGGCTTACTTTCAGGGAAATGTATGTCTGGTTAAACCCTTAAAAAGCACACAATCTATAACTATATTTTGGTTTGTGCCCCTTGAGTTGAAATCGCTGGTTTATACATGGACTACCCCAGTTAGCCTTGGATAAAGGGTGATGAACCATGGGAAATCTGTGTTCAGATCTCCAAATACTTTTATTTTTATCCAAAAACAGAGCTCCAGATTTGATCAAAGCAGCAGCAATGAGAGAAAGGGATTGAAAACCGCTATTAGCTCCGCAGCAGAAAACATACAGGCATCGGTGTAAGATGAGAACCATCGTAAACTTACAGTTCACCTTAACTAAATGCATTGTTATAGAGCTTCTGTGGCAGGGCAGTCTATAAATTAAATAAGTAAAGCTTCAATCCTATGGGATCTATTACTGGGTGTTGCAGTTTCTTTTTTAAAAAAGTTCTTCAGAAGTTCACTCATGCTTCCCTGCACAAAATAATTGTCAGCAATAAAACAGAGGGGGGCAACAATTGTTGGGAAAGTCCTGAAACACTGAAAGTAGAATGAATATGATGTTTAGGAATGAATATTATGTTTAGGGGGATATGATCCTTTCAGAGGACAGAGGGACTGTCCCGTTGAGGAGTTTGCCATGAATCTAGGTTGGTACCTTGCCACATATTTACACTGCTCATTTAAACTGCCTCGAAACCAGTTTAACTGTCACAGCTTCTTCTAGAGAACTTTAGCTCACATAATTTGTTAGGGTGCTGGTCAGGGGTGTTATTAGGGAAGGTCTAAAGCCCCCAGGGCCTGATCCTTTTGCCCTGGGGTCCCAGATCTCTTGTTCCTTATTTTACACTTTGCTTCCAGGGCTGTGGCAAATTGCAGTTCTGGTGAGACCCACTCTATTTGCCCAGAAACCTCAAAGTACACCTATGCATAGAAATTAGCATACACAAAGTCTTGCTGCCATCTGCCCTGAGACTTTTAAGTTGTCAGGGACACCCCTGCAGCTGAGAATTTCTCTGATGTCCCTACCGTGTCCGGAGTTCCTTGGCTAAGAGACACAACAGTATGAAATCAGATTAAATAGGTAGCATAGACATGTTTTTATTAAAAAAATAAACAACTGGAAGTGTTGGAATCAGTACCAGGTGGGGACTGATTTTATTATAAATGAGATTTTTGCTTATTTTTCTCCACTACCTGCTTTGATTCGAGTGATGAGCATGTCAAGCCTACATATAATATCTGAATAAATAAGACTATTTGCAGACTAAGATTGCAGTCCTAGTAATCAAGAACTGAGTCTAGCTGGGCATTAGGCTGCTAAATCTTTTTGTGTCTTCAGTGGGTTTCATGCACATAATACTCATGAGTTGTCCTAAACAATTCTCACTGTGCAAAAATAGAAGGAAAGAACATTGCATATACATCACAGGGAGTTCTAAACAAATAAATGCCCTGATCCACAAAGGAGCTATCTATCTTTATTTAAGCATCTTCCTTCATTCCTTAATCCTAAATGGGACTAAACTTGCAAACCAGTAAATCCCATTGAACTCAATGGAACGTGCTTCCACAAAAATGTGCTCAAGACTGGGCTGAAAAGGATTTCAACTGAAATACTTGGCTTCATCTAGGCTGTGGGTAGAGCTGACTTAAAATCCAAGTGAGCTTGTTATTCATGAAAAGTGTAAATGCACACTCATTTTGTCTCATATAATTAGTAGATAGAAGGGGTTGGGGCACATAATGAAGAGCACATAATGAAGACTAAGGTTCAACCCTCAACATCTGCAGCTGTTAGAAGGATCTTAAGTTGGTGTGCTTGGAGAGACCTCTGTCTGAGGCAGTGGAGAGGGCTTCTGCCAACCAGAGGAGGCAATAGTGTGATAGGTAGACCATTGGTCTGAATCGGTACATACAAAGCCCTTCCTATGTTCATAAGGACCTTTGCCACTGCTATCAACTACTGTTGGTTTTCCCTTGCATAAGCAGTCATTTGTATGTCTATGTGTAGTAAGGTGGCCATTGTCCCTTCTTGAGATTGCCATCCCATGTGGGGAAGAGTGCTTGTGGACCTTGCTCCAACCCCACCCTCCATGCATTGGAGAAGGTCTGAAGCAGGGAGCATGTGCTATATGCATGTTGGCTTCTTACAAGGTTGAGAACCCTGATTGCATGGCAAGTCGTGTGATAGTCACTAGAGGAGATGACCAAATAAGACTTAAGTCAAGGGCATCGGATAGCAGGACCTGGGACCTATCAAGCCCATTAGCATCTCCATTGGTCCCCCTACCACACTCTACAGCAGGGATACCCAATGCAGCACCCTCAAAATGTTGTTGGAATATACAGCTTCTATCGTTCCTGGTCATTGGCAATGCTGACTGGGGATGATGGGAGCTGGAGTCCAATGACATCAGGGGGCACGACGTTGGCTAACCCTGCTCCACATCATTCAATCATGTATTCAGGGCAAAAGATCCACATGTGTCAGTGAGGTATGCTTATCTGCATGATCCACTGGTGAATCAGCTCTAGCTTGTCATTAAACAGCCCAATCCGATTCACATCTGCCCAGAGGTAAATTCCATTGATTTTGGATGAGGCTTACTCCCAGATTCATAGGATTGCAGCCTGCATCAGCAGTGCTCACCCTTGGGAAGGGAAACAATCATCAAGTATAATTTTGGCAATGAATCCTCTCCTGATGCTTTCTTTTCCTCCTGCCCCTGACAGGGTTTCCCTCACCTGGGATCTGATCCAGGAAGTGAAACGTTAGCTGTGCAAGGTGGGGAGCCTCAGGAAGAGGAGTTTAAGGAATGAATGTTTGTTGACCACCATGATATTCTCCATGGGGGTTGTGGATGCAACCCCTGGTCATCTGCTCAGAAAACAGCCTTGCAGCCAACATCAATGGTACAACCCTGACGCAGGTGAACTTTGGTGAAATAATGTTATGCAGTTATGAAACCCCCAAAAAAACTCAATAAATGCATTTTCTGCATAAGAAAGAGAATATGAGATCCTTCACACAGATCATTACTCGCTTGGGCATGACGGTAGGAAACAGGATGTAATAGTAGAGCAGGTGTTGAGAGCCTCACACTCAGGGGGTGGGGGTGCTGAATGTGGTCCTCCAGGCCATGAACCCTTTTCCCAGCGTTTCATCTCCCAAGTGTTGTCTGCCTGGCTGGAATGTATCATTGAACTCTTGCTTGCCTGGACGGGAGGTAGAGAGAGGTTGTGTGTATCTACACTGCTTCTGCCTAACTTTTCGCTGCTGGCATGTGGCCCCTGATAGGTTGCCCCAAATGGAATGTGGCCCTCAAGGTGAAAAATAGTTCCCAACCTTGCAGTAGAGGATGGAATATGTCACATTACAGATCCTGTTACTTAGCTGAAATTTCAGCTAGGAAACGTTTTGGATTTTTCAGCTCTACCTGAAGGAGCGTCTCCACTGCCATTGTTCAGCCCAGAAACTGAGGTCCACCTCCAAGGGCCTTCTGGTGGTTCCCTCACTGTGAGAAGTGAAGTTACAAGGAACCAGGCAGAGGGCCTTCTCAGCAGTGGCACCCGCACTTGTGGAACGCCCTCCATCAAGGAGATAAAGAACTACAAACTTTTAGAAGGCATCTGAAGGCAGCCCTGTATGGGAAGTTTTTTATGTTTGATGTTTTATTATGTTTTTATATGTATTGGAAGCCGCCCAGAGTGGCTAGATGGTCAGGATATTATTATTATTATTATTATTATTATTATTAGCAGCACAGCAGCAGCAGCAGCAGCATTAAAGGTCACAATGGAGAGTCACCATTAAGCATATCCAAGTGCTACCTAATGTGTAATGGGCATTTTTTACTGAAATAGCACCATCTCATTTGTCTGTGATAAGAGTATCCACGACATATAAACAGGTATAGCTACTAGATGAGACACTGTAATTGTTGGCAATTAAGATGGGCTTCAGGAGAACAGATCCATTAAACGCACGGGCCTACCTGTGATCCCTCAGGTGATCTTGTCTTCTGAAGGCCTTGTGGCAAATGTCACATGTGTACGGCCTTTCGTCTGTGTGGGTTCTTTCGTGGATCAAAAGGTTGTATGACTTGGTGAAGTGCCTGCCGCAGAATTTGCACACAAATTCCTTCTTGGTTTTGGAAGGTAACCTCCCCCGCGTGGGTTTCTTCTCCGGTGAAAGCTTGGTCACCTCGAGCAAGGAGCCCAGGCCCGGAGGGGAGCCTTGGCTATCGATCTGTCCCAGTTTCGAGTGGTCCTCCTGAGTGGCTGCCACAGCGAGATTGGCAAAGTCAAACCGGGGCTTGGCTTTGAGTGGCATGTTGGCAGCTTCGTGTTGGGGGTGGATGACATGCGGGAAGAGAGGGAAGGCGGGCAGCTGGAACCTGGGCGTCCACCAGGCTGGCCACGCCAGGGCACTTTGGCGAAGGACGAAACGAGGCAAATGCATGGCCGGGTAGCCCAGGGTCCACTGGTGGGAGATGAACGGCGTGGAGGGCACTGAAGCCATAGAGGTTGGGCAGATGTTCCGAAGGCACGGCGGGCAGGCCATTGAAAGCTTGCAAGAAGGAATAGTTGGTGAGCTGGAGGGAGGGGTGGATGGGCACCGGGGCTGGCAAAGTCTTGCTACCCATGATAGCACAGAAGCCTGGCAGCAAAGGCAAGTGCCTGTAAGAAAGAGAGAAAGAAGGGAGTGGGGGAAACACACACACAATGTGTCTGATTACTGGATGGAACAAATAAAGCTGTGAATCCGAAAGCCCCTTGTTTCAAATTTCACCTCTGCCATGAAATCACTAGAGGGGGTCATAGACAAACCTCTCTCTCTTAGACTCAATCACCCAACACCAACACGGGGTAATAGTAAGGATTCCAAGGATACCAATGGATAGCCCATAGTCGCTAGAGCATGAGACTCTAAATCTCAGGGTTGTGTGGGTTCGAGCCCCACATTGGGCAAAAGATTTCTGAATTGCAAGGGATTCGACAAGATGCAGGGGGGTGCCAACTTGAATAAAATATTGGGGAGCAGGTAAGCCCCATTTTGCATAATTGATCATGTGCCTGGATAGCTCAGTTGGTTAGTAAGTGAGGTGCTGACCCACGCCATGGTTGCAGGGTTCGTTCCCCCGTATGGGACAGATGCATATTCCTGCATTGCAGGGACGAGATGATCCTCAGGGCCACTTCCAACTCTACAGTTCTATTATTCTAAGACATGGCATCATTTGAATGCAATGCTCCATCAACTTTGGGAGGGCAGCCCTCCTCAGATATTTTATTGGGGGTGTGCAGGAAGGGACCTCGGCCCCTTGGAGTTGGGTTCCAATGACAAGATGACTCTCATGGTCCCTTCCAACTTTGCAATTCTATGAATGCATGCAAAGTGCTCTGAACACTTGTAAGTGCTATACAAGCATTATGTATTCTTATTTGCCTTTTAAAGGAGTTATTTAAAGGAGTATAAAATGCATGCAAGAATGTTCCCTGTCCCCAAGTAGAAAGTAAGGATGGGGGAGAAACTAAGAGAGGTGGGTGAGAAGTCCTCAACAGCGGCAATGAACAAAATGAGATCTTTTGTAGAAACCACTGGTACTCTCAGCTGCTGTTTGCTACTAAATGTATCCTGATGAGCATCAGACCCTGTGCTATCCATTGCAAAGGGGGAGGGAAAGAAGACAGGAGATTTGGGAAGCAAAGAACTGGTGTCCCCAAATGTTTTTGCCACAGTAATAATTGGCAGGAGTTTCTAGCTTACATATAGGAGGAAACACCCCTTCTGGAAGTTGGGGAGGCTAGCTGTGCCCTGATTTCTTGATGGTACAACTTCTGCTACTCTTTAGCCACCAAAATTAGCTTCCTCTTGTGTAATTTAACAAGAGCCGAGTCTAATTCTGAACGTACCGGGTAACTAAGAGACATCTATGATTGGGGGGGTGGGGGGAGAGATTGTACGTTGTTTCGTAATTCAATAAAATCTTTAATAAAAAATATTTCCCAAAAAAAACACAAGAGGCCACACCCATCGATACAGAGGCAATATCACAAAAATGCCTTGTTTCTTGGGTCATACCAGGGGTTGATGGAACTGCTTTTTACTGATTGTGTCATCCGCTAAACGGCGCATAGCAACACACGCAGGCTGTGCTCCCATTGGCCCTAGGACCTTTGGATGCAACCCAATCCTAACAGATGCGCTGCAAACCCGCCAACGCCCCTTGGCCCCACCCAAGAGCCCAGTTTGGTTTTGGAGACCAGGCAGCGCGAGGTCCGTGTCGCTGCTGGCGAGAAGACCGGGAAGGCAAGAAGACCTTCACTCAGGCAGGAAATTCCCCGCTTTGCTCGCGGCTTCTCTGCCCTCTCCTGTGCTCCCCGCTCCGCTTCAACTCTGACCTCCAATTTGCTTCGGAAAGCAGAGTACAAGGATTTAACATAGCTCTGCGTCGGGGGGCCCCTCCTTCCCCTCGCCTCGTCCTTGCAGCTCCGGACTGCCTGCCTGCCCTGTTCTACATCGAGACCTCGGGGGGTTTGCTACAAAACGAGACAAAATCCACACACCCCATCAGGCTTGCCAATTTGGATAAAATGGGGGAGGGGGGACAAGACCCACCCCCGCATAATCGATTACATAGGAGCCAACTGCTAGGGGCCGAGGGGGGCTGGGCCATAGCCAGGATTTATTTTAGGGGGCAGGCATTGTGTTGGGCGGGGGCAGAACCGAGTTATCTGCGATGCTGTTGGTCAGTTAGTTAAGTTTTTTATTTATTTACTTGATTTAGGGGGTAGTGCCCCCCCCTGCACCCCCCTGACCACGCCCATGGGCGCCCTCCCCAAAGTTGATGGTCTTTGCTATTTAAATAGTTGCGTGCACCGCATCGTGTGATTGATTATCGGGGCGGGGTTTATCGGGGCCCCCACGCAGTACTTTATTAAAGATTCACATCACGCGGTGCACACCATTTGATTGGCAACGCCCATCAACTGGATGGGGGCGGACCCCTCAAATATTTTACTGGGGGTGCGAAGACCCCCTCGGCCCCTAGGAGTTGGCTCCTATATGCACTCCATTCCTTAGGGGTGAACAGGAGCCGTCTAGGCAGGGAATGGACCGCGCAACCCTAATGCACGCCCCGGAGGAAGTCAGCGCTCCTTGCAGCTACTTCGATGGGCGCCTCCTTACCTCCTGTTAAGTGTCCATGGGATGGCAGTTGATAGCAATAGTAAATTAAGAACTTTAGACCAGAGCGAGAGGAATTTAGAGGAGTTTTCTAGCTGTTGGACGGCCCTAGGGATCGAGCCAACGTGCATAAAGCGAGGGAGAACGACCCGTGCGCCCTAGTGTTTGAGACATAGGAGGTCAACCCCCCGGGGCTGAGGTCATGGGCGTAGCCAGGATTTTGGGGGGGGCAGCAGACTTTTGTTAGGGGAGCAGAACCGAGGTCCCTTCGGCCCCCCATAAAATATGTGAGGGGGCCGCCCCCCAAAGTTGATGGGCATTGCTTTTCAAATGGTGCGCGTGCACCACATCTTGCGATGGATTGTTCGGGCAAGACTTACCTGCCCCTCCCCCCCAAAAAAATTGTTTTATTCAAGTTGGCACCCCCTGATTTCGGATCAGCTATAAAAACTAGAGTGTTTCTGTCAATCCTGGGGGAAGCAGGAGTTTTAAGCAAGGCTGTACTTTTCAGTCTCATTTCTCCAGCAGAAGGAGATGGGGGATGGGAGAGAATGACTGTCCTAAAATACAAAATAAAACCTGCAAACGATCCGACTTTTTATTGCACGTTGCTGAAATCCAGGGCCCAATGGTCACGGATGTGATTGACACACACACCTGGCGGTTGTCATTCAATAGGCTCCCTCGGCCCTCGGATTGATGCAGCAGCGTGTTTTAGGATAGGGGCAAAAGACTTGGGTTAGATTCGGTGACTGGTGTCAGAATTGCACTCGCAGGACAGACGCTGCCTTCGCTTTCAAAGCGAGAGGTTGATTTCGATTTCCATCAGTCAACTAGCGCCTCAGAAGCGTCCTCCGTGCGGCGGAATGGTTAGGTTTGCAAAGGTCGCTGACAGCCTCGGCAAGCTGTCCTTTAACCAGTTATGCCGGAGTACAGATGCTTACGCATCTGCAGCCTGATCCAGAAAAAAAATCAACCCCTACCGAAGTCCTGCAGATTTCTGCACGATTTAAAACACGTGCATTAAGGCTGCAGCCGAAAATGTATTTCGGCGATAATTGTGCGGGAGTGCCTGTATTTTCCTTGCTTGGGGAAATAAAACAGCCCCCAAAATATGTTATATAATTGCATTGACATGGGACTTGGTTCTTATTTACGATCGTTGCACATAGCTCGGGTTTAGACCTTGCTACTTATTCTGAGCCCGCAGCAGATTTGTCCGAACGGTAAGGTCGGCAGTTCGAATCCCTGCGACGGAGTGAGCTCCTGTTGTTCGGTCCTGCTCCTGCCAACCTTGCAGTTGGAAAGCACGAAGTGCAAGTAGATAAATAGGTACCACTCCAGCGGAAGGTAAACCGCGTTTCTGTGCGCTGCTCTGGTTCACCAGAAGCGGCTTAGTCATGCTGGCCACATGACCCGAAAGCTGTACTCCGACTCCCTCAGCAGGAAAGCTAGATGAGCGCAGCAACCCCAGAGTCGTCAGCAACTGGACCTGACAGTCAGGGGTCCTGTTTACCCTTACCTTTAAACATGCAGCCAGATAGAGCATTTGCCTCTGCTTAGCGCTCAACAAGTTCCTTTTATAGTTTACATTTGACGTAACGGTGAGACGTAGCCTTGCCCTGTGACGTCACTGCCAGGGGTGCTTGGAAAGCTCTTCCCAAACAAAAGAAAAGAAACGTGGAGGGGGGGATTTTGAAGCCTCTCGATCGAAAATTATTGTTGCCAAGTTTGCTTTTTAAGTTTGCTCCCCCCCCACACCCCTAAAGCGACAGCAAAACAAGAGCGCGCGCACACCAAACTGCTGCAAAAAAGGAGCGAAGCGAAAGCGCAGGATTGTTCACGAGCAACTGAGATGGGATGGATCAGACGCGAAGCGAGAAGATTAAAGGGCGACGCGCTGTTTGTCTGGCGGTTCTGCTGTTCACGGATCTTCTCACTAAAGATCTGCCCCGAGTCCACCTTTCACACCACTTTACATAATCAGCCTTAAGAAAAGGCGGGGGGGGGGGGGAGGGAGAAGGAAAAACGAAAGTCTACAGAAATTCCATCGCACTGACCCAGAATAAACGAGTGTGACATTTTGGCCAAGATTTGCCTTTTCTAATTGGATAAATTTGGTATACCGGTCGATTAAAACACACACGCTGCAACCTCCCCCCACCCCCCCTCAGTTAGATTTAACTATTTAAGGACCAGGGTGCTGTGTTTTTTTCCAAAAGGTCTCCCCCTCCATTTTTATTTTTTTTAAATATTCGCGATGCACAGCCGCTTATTACCAGAGATATTGATCAAACTCCTTATGTTTAGGCCACTTTTGAAATAGAGCCGGGCAGCTGACACGGGGATGGATCCCGTTCCTTTTCAGGCGAGACGATAATAGCAGATCCCTAAACACCGTTTGCGAGGAAGTACATGCCCCCGTGAAATCAATAGGACAACTTCTGAACAAGTGCGTTTAGCGTCAGAAATGGCATATTCTTCAAGAAACGAACATGTTGGACCCGTTTGCGTTTGCGTTCCTCCTCCCTCTTGGAGCATGTGAATCCGTGCAGGGTCCAATGGGAAGATTCACTGCGATCGGAAATCGTGCCTCAGCATTTTGGTTTACAGCCTTATTTTGAAGCTTGGTGGTGGGCGATTTATGGAATGCAGTTTAATTCGGAAGGTGGAGAGAAATCTCTACCACGGCATTTCCCCGGGTACTTTAAGTCTTGCTATGTGTAAATATTACAATCCGATTCACAGCCCAGTAAAGTCCTTGTATTTTATTTAAACACGTGTACTCATCCTGATTCTTTTACTAAGAATTAAGGCTCCAATCCTAGGATTTATGTTCCACTAAAAACAGTTGGCTTGCTTCCGTATGTCTGTGTGTTTAAGGTACGGATTTCCCAGCAATTATTAATAATTATTATTATTATTATTATTATTATTATCTGTCAACTTGCTTAAGCATGCACCCTTCAGTTTTCAGAACTGATTTTTTTTTTTTAATCGTTTTAAATCCAAGGACTGTGGTTTAACCGGGTGGATCTGTTACTCGTAATATCTGGCCCTGTAAGAGAATGTCGCGCTGGGGGCAAGTGTGTGTGTGTGTGTGAGTGTGTGTGTGTGTAGTGTGTGTGTGTGTGTTGAGAGAGAGAGTGTGTGTGTGAGTAGGAGAGAGAGAAAGAGTTTTAAAAGTCACACGAATCGAATAAGAAGCGGCCTTTCACCGGGTCTCCTGAAAGGAAGAGGGGGAGAAAAGAAAAAACCGTGATTCATAATAGCATCCATTGTGCTAATGATTTTGGTCGCTAGAAGCAGTTTAGCTTAAAAACAAAGGGGAACGGAGAGAGAGAAAGAGAGAGGATTCAGGCTGTTACAAGGTTTGCTGGCCTTGGTCCAGATCTGTAAGTTACACTTTTCCTCTGTTGCAACCGAGAAAGAGACAGAGAAGGGGGACGAGCAGCTTGCGGGGGGGGGGGGGGATAAGCGAGTGGCGGGACCCTTTAGGACATCAAAGCCAACGATTCTCGGAGGTCTGCAGTGACACTTCCCCCCCCCTTGCGCTCTACTTTCCTCCCACCGCAGAGCCTGTTGATCCTTTTATTTCGGTGTCACCTCCACCTTTCAATTCTGCTTCATGTCAACAGATCTTTATCAGCTCCCCCCCTTCTTTCCCTAAATGAGAAGAGTCTGGGAGTTCTCAACCACCTTTCCACTGCCTCGGTGGCAATAAAGCAGGGAACCGTTTAAAATAATATTTCTTTCTTTTTTAAAAAAATAAATAAATTCAGGAGGACACGTCTCGCTGGGTAAATTGAAGCAGCTACTCGGGGACTAACAGCTTTGGGGGTTGGTTGGTTACAATCAAGCGGTATGTAAGTTTTATGAAATAAATAAAACTTTATGAAATAAATAAAACTTTGGTTAGCAGGCTAACCAAAAATAAAACCTTCCCTGCTACACACACACACACACACACACGACTGAGGCTGCAACCTCAAACACGCCTGGGAGCAGCAAGTAAGCCCTTTAGGACACAACGAAACTTACTCCGGAGTAAGCGTGCGTAACACCGGACTCCGCAGTCGGGCAGTCCCATCTGCAGCGCTTTGCTTGGAGGGCAAGCATGGGCGTAGCCAGGATTTATTTAGAGGGGCAGAAGTTCAGTTAGTTAAGTATTTTTTATTTATGGGGAGGGGGCACCTGCCCCCCTCCTTGGCTAGGCCATGGGAACAAGCTCCCCCGGACTCAAGCGAAACTTACTTCCTAGGTAACCTGCCGCGTAGGCCCGTGCCCAAATCAGCGAAAAGCATTGCATGAGCCTTAGGCGACTCAACGGAGATTCTGTTAGGACATCAGCTTCTTTTCTGACTAGAGTCCCCTTCCAAGGGGGAAGACGGGCCCCGTTGATTTCAACGCAGGCGAAAGTCTATGGTCAAACTTCCCTGGACCGACAAGCGCATTGGCTCCATCCTAAACATGTTTACTGTTTGATCCCAACGCTGATTTACTCCGTGAAATCCTTCCGCCCTATCGCTTTCAGTGTGGATCGCTTTCCGACCAGTTTCTATGCTTCGGACTGAAGTGCTAGACGTGAGCTCCCCCCACCCACAACCTTGCTAGATAAAGCGTGCTTAGGATCGCAGTCCCGCAGCGCAATCCAACCTATGCATGTTCACTCAGAATCGATAGTCCCGTTTGCTCTCCGGTAAGTGCGTCTAACATCACCATCCATCCCAGACGTATCTGCTCAAAAGTAAGGAGGCCCCTTGAGTTCAATGAGGCTTACTCCCAGGCATGGGCGTAACCAGGATTTTGTGGCGGGGGCAAGCACCCACGTGATTGGTCAGTTAGTTATTTCTATTGTTTTACTTGATCTGAGGGGGCAGTTGCCCCCTGCCCTCCCCGTCGGCTACGCAGGGGGTATATCGGATTGAAGCCGAAGCCTGCCGTCCGAAGTGTTGCATTCTACCAAGTCTTACTCAGAGCAGACCCTCTGAAACTAATGAAGACCGGTAATTTAGATCTGAGTAAAACTCAGTTGACCCCCAGGGTTGCCAACGATAAAACATTGGGGGACCCAGGTAAGCCCCGCCCTGCATAATCGATCGCATGATGCAGTGCACATTTGAATGGCAATGCCCATCAGCTTGGGGGTTGTCCCTCGAATATTTTATTGGGTAGGCCAAAAAACCCTCGGCCCCTAGGAGTTTGCTCCTTTGTTGACCACCGGCCTGAGTTTCTCCTTACAACCCAATTCCAGCTGGGACCCTAAACAGGGTTACTTGGAAGTAAGTCCTTTGAATTAAATGTAGTTATTAAAACACACCCACACCCCAACAGGTTGCAAACCAAGCCAGATCCATGCAGGCTTTGTCTCAAAGGACTTGCTTCCAAGGGATGTGGCCACCGGGATGCGAAAGGAAGCCACTTGAATCTACAGAGAAGGAGGGGGTGTAAATCTTACCCTATAAATTCGGACTGTAAGTCCACCCGCATCTCGATCCTCGCAATAGCAACCAAATCCCTTCGCTTCAATGGAACTTTGCCCGCCAAGGCAAGAAAGGTTTGTCTACATTCGGAGTTTAGCCCGGATCTGGGCCGAGTAGAACCTGATTTAAGCAACAGCTGTTGCGCAACATCTGCGCTGCAACTCTGTGGAAATGCGGAGTTTCCTTTCTCGCCCCTCCCCAAGCCCCTTCAGCCGTTGCTTTCTGTCCGCCTCAAGCTTTTGAGGAACGGAGGAAGATCCCTGGTGTAATTTAAACAAGGGGGTGCCTGTTTTAGGGGAGCTCTCTTTTGTAAATCAAGTCACTCTCCCGGCTTTTAAAATAGAAATAAAAATGCGAGGGTGTTTGGGAGGGGGGAATTGAGAAGAAGGCTGGTGCAGAAAGATGCTCCCTTTGCTCCGTAAGGCATAACCGTCCTTTCCCCTTCCAGAGCGCCGACGGGATGCAAAGGCACACTCGAACGACTGGAAACTGCTTCACAGAATCGTAGAGTCGGAAGGGTTCCCCGAGGGTCATCTAGACCAACCCCCCCTGCAATGCAGGAACATTTTGCCCAAGGTGGGGCTCGAACCCACGACCCCAAGATTAAGAGTCTCATGCTCTACCGACTGAACGATCCCATTTATTTCATTTATTTAATGAAAATGTAATTGCGGTGCATTTGCCCATTGGCATCACTTTGATCTGTAACTGCCTGTATTTGAGAGACGAGAGGCCATCTCTCTTTGACTCAGTGCCCCCCCTAGTCCTCACAAGGTAGAAGATAGATAGATACCTCCTCTCCTCCTGTGGGGCTGGGAGTTGAACGAGCAGGGCTGGCAGTTTTGTTCCTTCACCCCTGCCACCCTTTTCGCTGTAACTTTGTTGCTTTGGGCTACAACTTCCACCCTCCGCAGCTAGCAGAGGTGTTCTGAGGCCAGGGTGAGAGCTACCGGTAACTCTCACCCAGACTGGCGAAGGCTGCCCTTGAGTCTCCATACGGTTTGCAGGTGATCAGACGTAACACCTGTCTGGAACGTTGCTTGCCTGGGACTTTATTTTAGGCTTCAGCAAACAGAAAAAAGATGGCAAATATCTAAAAAAGAAGGGACAGGCATAGGCATTTTTATGGCATTGCAGGGCCGGCTTCAGCAGAATTGAATTAGAATAATAATAATAATAATAATAATAATAATAATAATAATAATGAGTCCAAAGCGGTCTTCACCACCGACATACTGCTCTATTTGTGGTCTCGCCAGGCCACAATTCTTACTTAGTGCACTACTCCCGTGCAACTCCGATCCTATGATGCATGCTGACTTCGAAGCTGTGTTCAGCCATAGTATTGCAGCCTTACCGACCTATCCAGAGGTGTTCAAAATCAGGCCCTAGGGTTTGCATCTTAAGGCTGCCCATCCTAACTCCACTTACCTGGGAGTAAGCCCCGCTGAATTCAGAAGGAGTTACTTCTTCGCTAGGATCGCAAGGCGCCAGTAACATCCGTTATGAGTTAAGATAAGATAGACTGCAACAGGCAATGGAGTGTTACTCGTTGGGAGGCAATAAGCTCCCTTACTTTCAAGCAAACTGGCTCTTGAAACCAGAGTTCTTGTCAGAGAAGCAAAGCCTAGCAGAAAGAGGGGTTTCAAGGTGGCTAGGAGTTCAAGTGGCAGTAAGTTCCGCCGACATCATGAAAGGCCTTTCCAAACTCTATCCATATAGAATTGTAGAGCTGGAAGGGGTTCTAGGGGGTCATCTAGTCCAACCCCCTGCAGTGCAGGAATCTCAACACGCGGTGTCCTCCACTCCAACTATCCTCTGCTCAACTGATTTACGCACTGAGATCATTTCACGCCTCGGGAAGACTTTGCCTTTGGGAACTGCCTATCCATTTCAGCCTAAGGCACTATGGATTGGAAATAGTAATGGAAATCGCATTTTTTCTCTCCCCGAGGGCAAAAATCTCGCGCTGCCATTCTTGTCTCAGGACTGCAGTGAAACTCTCCCCTTAATTTTATGGTCATCTTGTGGTTAGTTCGTTTTTTAAAGTTAAGCCTGAATTATCCACGTGCCTGGCGTTATCTATTTTCCCCCCAACGGCAGATGGGGGGAGGATATTTGCAGATGAAATACTCGACTCATAAAATAACATGTTGGGCTCTTTTCGCCCCCCCCCATTAGTTCCACATGTAGAAATGGCCGGGGTAAAATTAAGCTGCTGGCTTTCGAATGATAAAATCTAAGCAGTCAAAACTCGCGCTCGCCTCTCCATTCGCAATGCCACAGGCGTCGCGAGCAAACCCCACTGTCAGATTAGCTATAGGATTTCAACGCGAAAAATAAAAAGCTCCTCATGCCACCAGATCCTCTAGGCCCGTGATCCCGAGCCAAAGCTTCGATCCTATAACCACTTGCAATTCATCTAATGGGATCTATCTCTGGGTAGCTATGTCTAGGATAGCAATGCCTTCAAATAATGATTGCAACCTTATTAAAAAACAAGCACAAACACTTGGGAGCACCCGCTATTCATCCAAAACACAGGACCGTCTCTATTAAATGTCTATAGATTTTTGTTTTTCATTTTATAAAGCATTGGGGTCGTTTTATTATCTAACACGGTTCGTATGAGAAACCTTCGTATTTCCTCCTGCCCGCTTGCATTCCGTTGTAAGCCTCCTTGGGGCAGGGGGGGGGGGGCGTGCGTCTTTCGATTATGTCACCTACGAAAAACGCTCACCGCGCTACATTAAAAAAAAAACCAACAACACACAAAGTCGTTTCAGACGAACAAGTGAAGGAGATCCCACGGATTTCTTTCCCCCATGCCAGGGTGCCTGGAATAGTAATCAGGCCAGAACTAGAAAAGAAATCGTCTCCCCTTAAACCCCCGAAGCTGGAGGGACACTGCTCGTCCGTTCGTCCGTTCTCCCCCCCCCCCCCGCGCTCCCCTTCCATTGCTGCGAGCAGCGCAGGAGGAAATCGAGCGTGGCCTCTACCTGTGTTGAGGAAACAAAACAGGAAAGGGGAATTGGCGTGGCCGGCGGGCGGGCGACTCTCCTGGCTCCAGCCGCGCGGAGCATTCCGCTTTCTGCAAAGGGTGCGACGGGATCTCCTCAAACGGAGTTATGTACGGCTCTAATTGAGCGTGAACGAGTTAATTGCGTCCCTTAATGAGCGCTGGAAGGACTCCAGCGGCCTCTGCGCCTTTGCCTGGCGGAGCCGAGCTAAACAGGCTTCGTTAATTTCTTGCTTTCCTTTTTTAAAAAAGTAATAATAATCACGTTTTATCGTGCAATCGGTGCTGACAAGCCCCGCGGACGCCCCTCGCAGTTGTTTGCTCACACACCAGAAATCAACCCCTGCCCCTCTCCTTCCCCCCTCCTTGCACCCTCACACCTCCGCTTTGAATACTACAGATCGCCAGGATCAAGTGTTCACAACGGCCGTTTGAACTCGCTCCTACTGTCAAGCGGCGGTAGTTATGAGCTGCAAAACAATCTGGGACAGTGGTCTCTCTCTCTCTCTCTCTCTCTCTCACACACACACACACACACACCTCTCCTACACAGAGGAAATAATGGGGCGCTAAAATCTTAAAAGGTATCCTTGTGGCTAATGGAGAGAGTAAAGCAAAGAGAGGAAACAAGCAAACTGCTTTTCATCCGATGTCCCCAAATTCTGGAAATCCAAACTAATAAACAGCTCGAGCCTAAGGCTTTGCAAGCAAGGCGAATCTAGATTTATGGAACGTCGTTCTATACAGATGTCCTTAGAAATTGGAGGTGCCAGCGTCACTTGGTGAAAATGTCAGCCTGCGCGTTTAGGAGGCCTTCAAGATATTACTGTCCGAAGCAGCATAACCAGACTGATGCAAGGGACTTTTGAATCCACAGATTAAGTGGCAGTGTCCCTGGAGCAAGAGGGATCTTCTCACCTGACGCTAAAAAGTGCCTCTCTGCCTCTGTTTCGCCGCTTGTGTGAATGGGGATGCAGGACAGAAAACGAGAGACCATTTTTGAGGGGACAGTTCTTGGTT
Organism: Darevskia mixta; assembly: GCA_034641385.1. NCBI lineage: Eukaryota > Metazoa > Chordata > Lepidosauria > Squamata > Lacertidae > Darevskia > Darevskia mixta. The sequence goes on from JAWWNH010000207.1 coordinate 4,844,476, forward strand.
TGGTGGCTTATTTTGCTTGGTTACTCTGTTGAGGGGGTGGAGCTATATAGATAATAATGATGACCATCATTTTTACTCCGCGGATCGTTATCCATTTGAACCACCTCTGTCCCCTCTCTTCCACATCCCATGATCGTGTTTGCGCGCAGTGCATAGCTTACAAAACAAAACAAAAAAGCGCAAGTCAGTCCTAAACTACTGTGCCAGTAGCATTAGCACACTGGGGGATCTGGTTGTGGGGAATGAAAAGGTAAGACCAGGAATTAGAGGCTGCCATCCTAAACACAGCTGGATTTACTTCTGAGTAAACGTGGTTAGGATCGGGCTCCTGATGTCATGCATGGGAATTCCCCCCCCCCATCACCACCATCACCCCTGACCTAAACCACATGACTCTACAGTAACTTCCATTGGAGGAATATAACGCTCATGTTTACACAGAGACAGCCCCATCGATATTAAACGGGATTAAGCCCCGATGGTCCGCTAAACTGTAATCCAAAATCCTACGAAATAGAAAGTATCCCGTTCTGGACGGCGCTTTTGTTAATTGCAATAAGGAACCGCATTCTAGGACAGCTAATGGCGACTGATAAAATAATAATAATAATAATAATAATAATAATAATAATAATAATAATAATAATAATAGCTGATTGAGGAAAGACATAATGGCTGGGGGCAGGGAAGCAGAAGGAATGCCAAAGTCTTTCAACAGTCTTCGCTTTACTCGATCCAAAATATACATTGTTTCTGGATAATGCCTGAGGCTGAAGATGCTGACTTTCCCTCCCTCGATCCCATTACTTGGAAGCTGAGCGCCACTGGAAGTGGATCCCGCTGACTCGAAATAATCATTTCAGCCATCGAGATGGAAAGGAATCTACAGTATATAGTTTTCGGACATCTACTACTTCTGCCTCTCTCCCCACCCCCAAACATATTATTTACAGCCTAATTCTGAAAAGAGATGGAATTATTCTCACAAAGGAAGCTACTTCCCCATCCAAAACAAAACAGAAACAAAAACCCCTGCACCTCTTTGAACATGCAGACAGACATAGACGGGCGCTTTCGGTGCCAACCTTGCGCAAAGAGAGATTTGTCTGTGGGTCGATTTAAATCAGCCCGTTCGCTCGAAGTACTTCTGTTTATTTAACCAGCTGATATTCACAACACAAGAGTTATTTCGGATTAAATCGACTCCCCTACATCTAGCAGTGAAAACTGATATGAAAAAACACGTAAACCCGAAGAGCTGCTGAAAAACTCCTGCAGGCCTGGCGGCCCCGGGTGAATAACACGGGCAGCCATCTCTTGCGTAGCAACCAGAGCAACACTCGAAGTTTCTATCCGTTTACGATTCGCCGCTACTGGTTAAATAAACTGGAAAGGAAGAGAGCTGCATTCGAAATGAATGAGTTTCTTCCCTTCAAGAGGGTAAGGATAAAACGCCTTTAAAACAGAAAGGTTACGAAGTTTTCAAGGCAGGTAAGGTGTGCATCGGTGTAAGTAAGAGACAGGCCCACAGAGCAACACTTCAAGAGACAGACCTGAGATGGATCAGAAGAGAACCCAGTGAAACCGAAACTTCTTGCCTCGCTATACCCCGAACATTTACACACGCATTTGTCCAGTCGATTGCGAGATCCGCCGTTGCATTTAAAAGTTCAGCCTTGCACGCTCTTCCAAGGGAGCCTTGCTTGGAAGTAAACTCCACTGAAATTGGCGGGGATTGAGCGCGATTCTGAAATCGCAACTCCACGCGAACCTGCTTTAAGGTGATCTCGTGGAGAATTTTCAAGTAAGGCTGCAACCCTGTGCACATTCTCCGAAAGACTCAACACTTCCCAGTTAAATATGTCTAGGGTCAGACTCCATACCTGCTGCAGAGACATCGCCCTAAATTCCAGCAATGCCAACGAGTTGTGGCTGTGGTTTATATAGCAAGCAAAGCGAAGGATATAGAAAATCTCCCTTGTACTATCCCACGGCTCAGAAATCTCTGTGTACTCTCACACATATACACCAGTCCTAAATTCCTTTTGGAAGTATGCCCCCTTGATTTCGGCTGAACTGGTTTCCAAATATGCTATCTGCTTAGGACCTAACCGTTTCCCCCTCCACCTATGCGCAGGCAAAGTAGGTATCACGCCCGGAGACGATGGTTTGTTGTTGTTTTGCTATAGTCCTCAGTGGGCTATGAATAGCAGGCGCGAGCGAGTGAGCGCGCAAACGCACACACACACAAAATCGTACCCACCCACGCATAATTACGCTTGGTAGCAAAAACATACCGGTCTCTGGTGCGCGTGGAACTGCCAGGGTTTAGTAAAATCAGCAGCCATTGGCACTGCGATCCTAGAAACAGATCTGGAAGGACGAATTCCCGACCTGCCTTCTGAGGAAACACGTTAACGATCGGGGGTCTTAAAAAAACAAAAAGTGTGCCAGGCTCAGCAGACATCCTGGGAAGTTCCTCCTGGAACCAGCGGGAGGAACTTCTGATAATATAGCGCGTTTAGGATGAGGACGGGGGCTCGGATCGCCTCGTGGCCCTTGTCTGAGCGCCTAACTCGGATAACAAGCCCGATCGCCTAGACGGGACTCGCTTGCACATGTTTAGGATCGCATCCTGGTGACATCCGTCTCCCCGTGGGACTTTTATTGCCCAGTTCGCCCTAGACGCGTGGATAACTTCATGAACAAACTCCTATCTCTGAACGCAACGAGGCTAACTTCCCGCCAGGTTTAGGATTGCAGCCTTGTGGTTGTGGGGTTAGAGAGGACCAATTCTGCCAAGGGGAAGAAGGGGCATAGGAACTGCAGGGTGGGCTGCTAACTGCTGGGACGCCTGCCTTAGTCGGACCGCTTAACAGCTGGCGCCGAAGTAGGCAGATCGTGCTCTGCGTCTGCAAGAAGATCCGAGCATCTTGATAGCTAAGAGTTTATCTGGGGGGCGGAACCAGAGGGCCTAGCTGAACTCCGCAAACTTCACAACAGGACCTGAATCTCGTGAAGCGACCGGAGAACGAGGGCGCGGGACACCCAGCCAGAGAAGAGGGGTTTTTTTTGGGGGGGGGGGTGGAAGTGCCAGGCAAATCTAAATATTTACCTAATCCCGATCTCCGCTCCACCGCCGGCAGATGGTTCAAGATCCTCCGTGGGCGAAACTGCACAGCTTCAAAGTTGGGCAAAGTGGTGTTGCCCGCGCCGGGCCGGGCCCTCGGCTCGCCTGCTCTCCCGCTGGCCCGCGGCAGATCCGGTGGAAGGGGCGGAGAGGCGGGTCGAGCGAGCGAAGGAGCGCACCAGGTGGCGGAGAGCCTCTCCGCACCGCGCTCTTTCTTTCGGCTGGCTTGGAAGGGCTGCAGGCAAAAGCGCCTTGGAGCAAGGCGAGCGCCGACTGAGCGGATCCCTTCACTCGGCCGCCTCCTTATTTCAACCCCCTCTCTCCCGCCCCCCCTCGCCTTCCCCACCCCTGGGCATGCGCACTGGAAGGGGGGGAAAGTTTCCTAACTGGGAAGCTCTTACTTCGGCCGCTCGGCTCCCGGATACGGAGCAACCAACGCGCTCCGCCTTCGCTCCAGTGGCATCCCTCGCTGCCCCCACACCACGCTCGCACCTCGAACAAGCCTTGGCAGAGAGTCAAGAGGAGCCCCGGGGCAGCCGAGTCTGGGAGACAACTAGGGCGCTAAGCTCTTAAGTGATCTCCCGGGAATGGAGAGAGGGGTCGCGCCCATCTCCTATCTTAGGCTCAGAGCTTTGGCGGCGCTTTCTCCAACGGATCGCGGTTGCGCTCAAGCTTAGCAGGATCGATGCACTCCTTGGTTGGTTGGTTGGTTGGTTGGTTGGGTAGGGTGAAAACAACAGAGATTCCGTGCTTCTGTATTCTCGATTTGAACCGGACTACTTTGGAGTAAACTGGATATGTGTGGTAGCTATCCAGTCTCCGCTCCAGAAGTCGACTGATGCTTGTGGAGTAAGCTTTAAAAAGACCCCTCCCACTTACAGATCTCCCGTGGAACCCGCTGGATCCACATCTCCTAGAGTGTCATCCATAGTAGCCCCGAATCCTAGCTGGCATTCAGGACCCATCCTTTCCTCTTCCACGCAGATCCCATTCCAGGGGGCATCTTCACTTCCCATTGCACCCCATAATAATGACCCCCACCGTCGGAGCTCATTCTGATCAGGAGTTGATCCTGGATCGCCGACCTGCATCCTCTGGTCTGGGTGGGCACGACAGATCCCTGCCTCTCTGGGTAGAATCAATAGATTTCAAGCCCTGTTCAGAAAACTGAGTATCCTGTGAATCAAGCTACCAACCTCAGATTCCTAAAACGGTGATTTGGGCTTCAGTCCACGCTCGGAAAGGCTTCAGGCAATCCAGGCGAAGCCCGGCAGCCGGGCGTGGGGGGTGGGGGACGGTGAACCTCCTCCTAGCGCTCCCGGTTTTCGCTTCGATTTAGCTCGGCGTCTGCAGAGGGCAAAACAGCCTTTCCGAACAAGGTAGCGTCTCTCACCTAATAGCGAGGTGAAGACAGATCCGTCCTGATAAGACCAGCTGGGGTTTCAGCCCCAGCAGATCCTGCTTAGTGTCATCTAGTGCCTGCCACCGTTTGAGAACCGCTTCAAATTGCCCATTTTACAAGCGGGGGCGCTGGGCTGATTCCAAAGGCACCGACGGGGTCAGAGGAACAGAAGCGAGACGCGAGGACTGGAAGAATTGCGCGGCTGCTCATAGTTGCGCAGTGACAGGAGCGCACCTTAATCGGAGCGCTCAGCGAGCCAGCTGATGTCCGGGTCCATTTGCCCTCTTAATCTTGGCAGTCAGTTCCCAAGGAGCAAATTGAGGCTTTCTTCCGAGCTGGGGCTCCCGGCTGCTCCTTCGAGGCAAACGCCGCTTAATTCCGCGGCAACTTACTTCCAGAAAAGGTGGCACAGAATCGGGCTCTTCGCTTCTGTTAAGCGAGAAGCCTAGGAAGGGGGTAAGAAAATAAAAACAAACGAACGAACGAACCTCGACGGGAACCAACAGCGACGGAGGAGACGCCAAAGCTCCCCGAGAGCAGCTAGTGATCGTCGGAACGCATCTGCGGTTCCCGTGACTTCGGCAAAACTAAAATCATAGCAGCAGCACAGACGCTTCTTCTTCACAACAAGCAACGTGGCCCGCTCTTAGTAGCTGTCATTGGTGGTGGTGGGTCTTTAATCGTTCTACACGTTTGCACAGATTTGGGTCACGATCCGGTTCGAAGCATCGCCATGATTTCGGCGGGGGAGCGCGAAAGCGCGTGCTTTAAAGTTCCCATATGTTGAATTGGATCGCGCGCTGCGCTCCCAAGTGCAAGGCTTTTTACCTCCCTATTTTCCCTCCCACTTAAAAATAAACATGGAATTTGAAAAACCCTTGAACTCTGCACCTGGTCAAAAAAAGTAAAATTGAATTAAACAATTATTATTATTTTTTTTAACAGAAACTTATCCACAAAGCAATGTGGCGTTCCTCTCACCTGCTGACCTCTGGGTGTCCCCCGCTTTCTTCCTTTGCTCTTCCAAACACACTAATAATGAACGCGTTTTATTTCAACCAAATAATCCTGTACAACAAAGGACACCTTAGATCCATGGGTGCTGTCTAAATCATTCATGCGTTTGATTTATAGCGTGATCCCACAATCTAGTGAAAATAAAAGAACGCTGACATTATGTGTCATTAAGCTAATATTCGGAGTGATTTACTCCCCAGGAAGTCTGAAATCCCGAGCAGACACCCCGACCCTCTAAACAGTTTTACTTGGAAAGAAGCTGTTATCTTAGTAAGTCGGTTTAAGACTACTTGCAAGTCAATGCCACCGAAAGGTCTACTCAGAAGTAAGTCCTATTGCATTCAATGGGGCTTACCCCTAGATAATCGGGGTTAGCATCCACGGAAACAATGGGATTTACTTCCGAGTCGAAAAGTACATAATTGCAGCGTGTATGGGGTAGACCCCAATGAAGAGAAGAGGGTTTATTTTTGCGTAAACGTGTCTAGGTTAGCGCTGTTACCTGAATGCGTTTAGGACTGGAGGTGTGTTTGAACTTAAGTTGATAGATAGCGCATCCCGATCCTAATCGCACCTACCTGGAGCCATTGTGCATTTGAAGGTGATTTTACTTCCCAAGTGAATGGAAGAAAAGAAGGGAGTTGTTCAGGAAAGCAACAGGAGGGGAACAGGGTTGAATCCAGAAAGCGGTTTTGGTTCCATTTCAGATGGCCGGCTTCCTTACCCCAGTTTATAACTGAAGTGGTGGAAGAGAATTAACCCGGCATGCTGTAAAACGGATTGTGGCGGGGAATTGAGTCTTTAAAAACTGAGCTGAGTTTCCCACTGGCTCAAAGCTCCCTCGGAGCACAGCGATGTTTGTTTAAAACAGAAATATTTGGAATAGTCTCGCGGCGGAGAGGCTTGAAAGCGAAGCGAAGCGGGGCGGTTTAGACACGCCGCCTGCTTACTATCTCCTGATTGAATAATCGCTCCAGAAACTTCCAATTCTCCCGCGTGTTCAGTTTTGGTTTTTATTACCTCCCTTGTTCTGTTCACGTCTATTAATAAATCCGCGCTCGCTCGAGGCAGAAAGAAGGTGACAGCCCCTCTTTGCCTCTCTCCCTTAAACACCGAGAAGACATGGAGAGACTATCCTTGCCTTTCCCCCAGCGAGGGAATCTGTACCCGATTAGAACGAAGAGTCGGATTTAAAGAGTCTCATAAAAACTTTTAAAGAAAAGGCATCCGCTTCCTAATATGTTAGGAAACATGCAGAGCGATCTCTGTAAATTACTCAGAAATAAGTGCCACGGAATTAAGTGAGATTTATTCCCATGTAAGTGTGCATTAGATTGCATCCTTGGAGAGCGAGATGATGATGATTAAATCAATAATGCTATTAATTAAGAATACCAGAGTAGAAAATTTTCCGGTAAAAATCTGACTATTTCAAGCGGCAGGCGGGGATAATCCGGGGCCATATTAACTCGAGCGCAGGAAGCGATCCAAATCAGTTTTGATCCTCTGCGGGCAAAATCAGAAACACGGAAGTCAACGGGAGATATATGTATGTTTTGCCACGGTTTTCAATGGGGACGAGTGTGTATGGATGGCATCCACGCGCCCTCCGGTCCTGAAAACTGGGCACGCGCGATCCTAAGTGCGCAAAGCAATCCTAACCACGTTTTCTTATTCAGCTGTCAGGGCAAGAGCTAAGCACTGCCCCACCGACACCAGCGGGACTTCAAAGCGCGTCGTTTAGGCTTAATAGAGACCTCTGTGTTGCTGTTTAACCCCCTCCGGTCCGGGCTCCTCAGTTCCCAAATGTTTTAAATGATAGTAAGCGCTACAAATTTGGAAGTCAATAAGAATCGCCCCAAAAGAGTCTGCGCGAGTGGAAGTGTGAAGCCTCTCCCGTGGAATAGCAGCGACATCTGTTTCTGTACACACGGGCAGGCGAGGGGAGCGCTTCTAAGGTCTAAAATGGTTCACACGTTCCTCTGGCTGATACGGGTTTCAGACGATTTACGGATTGCTAGCACAACCCTACTCTAAAGTTAGTCCCCCTGAGTTCAATGGTGCTTGCTACCAGGTTGCGTAGGTAACCCCACTTACTTGGGAGTAAGCTCCATTGAATTCAATAGGACATTCTTCTAAGCATACATAGTTAGGATTGCGCTGTAAAATAGTAACCAACAGAGACGTATCAGGACCCCAGCTAAGACGGTCCCGTTGTGTCTCATTTATCTAGTATTTATCTAACTAAACACGAGTCGCTGTTTTTAGGGGAGACACCCGATTCCTTTGTATTTCAATTGACCCTATTTATTAGGAAGTCGATTGACCTCCGTTCTGGATCAATTTATTTCCGCCATAAATCTGCTCAGATTACGGATTTAACAGAATTGTGGAGCAGAGGTCTGCATGTTGAAAAGTGAATTATTTCTGTTTAAGCAGTCTGTGGCTTTGGTTGTGAGGTGCTCGCAGCCTGATCCTAAAATATTCCAGAACGAGTCCCGTTTAGTGTGGACAGCATTCGATTCGCTTTAAATCCTAGTGCCACTTACGCAGGGCGATCCATAGCATGTTTGCTGATAAAGGAAATCGCACTGAACTACACAGTGTCCACAGATAATCCATTCCCCAAAAGATTGATACAGTCGCAGCTTAACAATGTAGATTTTCCCCTCCCCGTAACCCATATATCCGGTGTCAAACGGAAAACCTGAGCTGTGTAACCCCCTTTTAGAACGGCGGGACAAGATCAGGGGTCAATAAGGGATTAAGGCACGTCTGAAAATCGTAGTTTACGGTGCCAGGAATCCGGAGGGAGTGAAGTAGAAAGGTCGATTTACTCCCACTTCAGTAACTAACTGTGTAGTCCTCATATGAACCCCGTTATAATCTATCTATCTATCTATCTATCTATCTATCTATCTATCTATCATAGTGTTGGAAGCATCATCTAGGAATATGCAACTGTCGCATTTGGGGATCCAACCTGCAACCTTGGTGTTATCAGCACCATGCTGATTTATCTATCTACAATTAGCAATAATCATTGCCTCGGATTAACCTCATTGGCTATGCATATTGGCTATATTGTTGTTGGCACCCGTCTGTTTCGGGAGTCCATGGAGGAGTGCGCCTTTGTGGGTGAAGTCAAACGGTTGGAAGGTTACAGCGCCTGCTGTGGCTGTAGAAACCGATACAGTACAGTACAGGAGAGACATGTTTTGTTGCAGCTGGGGCAGATGAAGGCGTCAAGTTTCTTCTCTCTGCGCTGCTCCCGGTAGTCATTCCTCCTCTGGTCACTGCTATGAATACAGGACCTGACTTTCTTACACCCCCCCACCCCCCTAGAATAACTGTCACACTGATACACCTGGAAGACCAGTCCAGACCACTCTAAGGGTCAATTTGCTTTCGCTGCTTGCTCGTGGGAAAGGGAGACCCGGGCAAGGGCGTCAGACAAGAGCACGCGATCGGGCGCTGCTGCAGGAAGCGCGCTTCGCTGTGCGTGCGAGTATTTTTAACGAGGTTCTCTGCTTCTCGATGAAAGCTTGCTTCCTGCCCTGCTTCGCTCTCCCTGGAGGGCTATTCTTCCCTGCTCATCCTGGATCCGAGCACACATTGCCTTCGGCGTTCAGAGAGCGCCACCGATTTTAGCTGCTGTGTCACCACTCATTAAACTCAGCGGGGCTTGCTTCTGAGTAATCGTAAAGTGTTAAGCGACTCCCCGAGTAAATTCCCATTTTTATTTTTATTTTTTTGGGGGGACAGGGAATCTGTTGCAATCCCCATCGGATATTGATAAGCAAACAAGGGGGCAGGATCGGAGTGCAGTTTTATTTATTTTATTTAAAGGGGAATTAAAACACCGCTGCAACCAGCCCCCTAAGATGTTGCTGGTTTGGCTTTCTTAAACTGGGGAGCGGGGAGGGAGCCCACTGCAGGGGTGCCAACAATATTGGGGGTGGGGTGGGCAGGCAAGCTCCGTCCGGCATAATCGATCACATGATGTGGCACATGCACACTATTTGAATAGTGCCCATCAACTAGAGGAGAGGCTCAAATATTTTATTGGGGGGGGCGGAGATGTCTCTAGGAGTTGGCTTCTATGTCCCACAATGTTTAACACTCTGCCTTTAATAAGAGCGCAGAGGCTCTACATGAGGAGCAAGATGACGCAATGAGGACTAGTTACTCCTTTTTCGCACATCAATCTTTTCTTGTCTTTTAATCGCGTATTAAGCACAAGGCGCTGGAAGGGTGAACCTTTCATTCTGCTTCCGTACAATAAGGAAATGATACGGTTTTTCGTCATCCGCTTCATTGGAGGTCACCTAATGAAAGGGTCCCACCACTAGAAGTTCCGCTCCTCCGCCACTTCTCTAGAGGTCGACTCTTTGGTCGTGATCGGAGGTCATACGCAGTGGGAGAGAGCGGACGACGACAAATCGTATCATTTCCTTATTATACGGAAGCAGAATGAAAGATTCACCCTTCCAGCGCTTCCTGCACCTTATGCTTAATGCACGATTAAAAAAATAGGATTGATGTGCAAAAAAGGAGTAACTAGTCCTCATTGCGTCATCTTGCTCCTCACGTAGAGCCTCTGCGCTCTTATTAAAAGCAGAGTGTTAAACATTGTGGGACACGGGAGTCTTTGAAGAAGGTCATGGGTAGAGCATCGACTTTCCATGGTCCCAGGTTCAACACGGCATCTCCAGGTCGGACTAGGAAAACATCCCCTCGCTGCCGAGAGATCGGAGCTGGAGGGAACGTTGTTCTCAGGACACACACCCACCCACCCAGTTTTGCAGACCGTGTGTATCTGGCGGATGTTTCAATACCAGTGGATGGGACATCCATGAAAACCAAATGCTAGAGAAGGTTCACAGGACCATATTGGTCACAGAAGAGGACATTCCGCGTGGCCAAGGGCATATCTTGATCTCAAGTCCGTTGGTTGCCTACATAATGGTCTTTGGATACGTTAATGGGGAGGGGGCCCTCCAGATATCGTTGGGCTACTACAACCCCCATCTCCTTGACCCCTGGCTGGGGCTGATGGGAGTCCAACAGCACCAGTAATGCGCCAGATCCCCCACCCCCCTCCTTAGTGGATAGCCTTCCAGTCTTTGGACCCGGGGTGAACATTGAATATTGGTGGGGGTTAAGCCCCACCCCACATTATTGATCACATGACACGGCATACATTTGAATGGCAATGCCCATCAACTGAGGGGCGAGGCTGGATCCCTCAAATATTTTATTGTGATCTCGGCCCCTAGGAGTTGGTTCTTATGCTCTGGGCACCAGAGCGCACTTTCCGCGCAAACTGCACTGGTCAAAGGGAGGTCGCGGCAGTTGGGGGTGGGGCACGGCGGCTCTGATAATGAGTTGTGGAGGGTTACGCCTGAGGAAGTGGGTGCTAGGATTGGAGCCAGGGGGAATGACTCCTCCCAGTAAGGAAACGAAGGAAGGCGAGAGTCGCAGATGCGCGCACTGTTCATCTCCCGCGGCGGGTCTAGGGAGCGTCGGCGACCGCCGACACTTTTAAGGTGCCCAGAGGGCACCAGGCTTGCTGTAAACCCGTCCACCCCAGATCTCTGGATCTGGCCCGTTTCCATCTGGACAAGCGTTTCACCATCCTCCTCCCCGACGGCTCTCTTCCTTTCCCAGCCGGCGGTCCTCGCAGCGCGCTCAGAAAACGCGACAGATCCATCTGAAATGACGCCCAACCAGCCTCGTCCTCACTGTCCCGGGTTTCAACTGACAGTGTTCCGGGGAAAGCTAGGGGGTGGGGGTGGGGGTGGGGAACAAACAACTCCCCACATATTTGCGAAAACGATGCTTTTTCCTAAGGGGGTTTTATTTCGCTCAAAAAAAAGAAAGAAAAAGAAAACAACAACAACTAAACAAAAACGAAATGGCCAGACAGGAACTGATGTTCACAGCATCATCATCTTTAAAGTTAGGGTTCTTAGAGAAATGTTTCATCCTTGAAACTTAGGGTACCATTCCCCCCCCTCCTCGAAACCCAGGGTACCATTATTTATTTTTATTTGTGGGAGAGAGAGAGAGAGAGAGAGAGAGAGAGAGAGAGAGAGAGAGGAGTCTTGGGACACCTTAAAGACCCAACACATTTATTGTGACATATAAGATATATTAAAGCTTATGTCATACCAAATGTGTCTTCAAGATGCCACAGTACAGTACTCCTTTTCTGCTGCAAAAGACTAACAATGCTGGTCAGAAATCACTAGTAGAAGGCAATCTTCACTGGGTGCTTTTATACAGAAGTCAGCTGTGCAAAAGTATTTATTTTCTCTCCTGATTTCTCTCTTTCTAGGTGAGGGTTAGTGGCTGCTGTTAGATCCCAGGACTCTTCCCTCAAGCTTTCTTTCGTTCTTTCATTTGAAAGAGGAAGCCATCTATCGAATTCTATTTTATAAGAAGAGTAAAACAAAAGGAATTCAGTGCAGGGCTTTGGAGAAAGGCTGTGGCATTTATTTTACAGCACTCTGCTTTATAGATTCGTCCTGAGATATGAAAAAAGAGGAGACACAGAGGAGAAAAAATTACTAATGGACAAAAACTGAACAGCCTGTTTGGAATCTAGAGCTCCCCTCCCTGAATCAACGTGAGTCTACAAAAGATAACTTTTTAATGCTTCTATAAAAATCTGAAACCCATCACTTGCCAGTAACTCATCCATAATGTGAATGGGGTACCTCAGGGGTATTTGAGATCAAAATGACCAAGTTATCGGACTGCTGTGCATAAGCGTGAATATGCATGAGCTGTTTTATATGGCTGCAGCTGTTTCGCCTGCAGATTTGGGTCTCTCCCCTCCAGCCCCCGTTAGTGCATCCTGTACAGCAGTCAAATAATCTGAGGATTTAGATGTCCCTGAACAGTCATTTACATGATGGATTGTAACGACTCAGTGGCTCCTCTGGTCAAATACCAGCTTTTCCAAACAGAAAGGGCTGAAATCAAATGCACAATTAAACATTAAAAAAAAAATCCCATTGAATTCAATGCATGGATCGTTCAAGCACCATCTCTCTGATTTTCAGTGGGATTTAAAAATGGGCCCAACAGAGCTCAGAACCAAGTCCCACTGAGTTCAGTGGGCCTTACTCCCAGGTAAGAAGCCAGAGGATTGTAGCCTAAATATCTTAAACTAAATCCACATACCCTGATCCAGGAAAAGAGAGCCATGTGCAGAAGTAGATATCCACATGTACAGCTGTTGTAAGGATGAATACTATGAATAATAGTAATACTTTGAATAAATCATTCATTGGCTTTCTGTAGGAAATCTGTATTCAAGGCAATTTGGATGCATCAAACGGGATGCACCAAATGGACTCTCCACTCTGTGTGCGCGCGTGCGCGACTAGAGCCACACTTCCCTTACATGCCCACTAGTTGCATGTGATAAGAATTGTACTAGGGCAGGGGTCCCCAAAGTTACCTGGTCTCGGGCCGGTTCCTCCAGCGCCCACACACGCTATTTCCGGTGCACTTTCAGGTCCACGGAGCACCGGAAATAGCTTGTGCACATGCGCAGGGCCTTCGCAGACCCGGAAGTGCGCCTGAAATGACGCATGCGCACAAGCTATTTTCGGTGCTCTGCCGGCCCGAAAGTGCACGGGAAATGGTGCTTGCGCATGTGCACAAGCTATTTCTGGTGCCACACCGGAGATGGGCAGCCGCGCTGCACCGGTAAGAGCAGGCGGCGGGAGTCGGGGGTCGGCGGGGGCCGGATAATTGACTCACGCGGGCCATATCTGGCCCACGGGCCTTAGTCTGGGGACCCCTGTAGTAGGGCTTGGTGGTAGTTGGAACTCACTGAGATTGGTAGGGCAGGAGGCAGGGTGGTCAACTAAGCTCCCAGGTGATAGCTGGGAGGGGATACACTTCTATGTATGTGGATTGAAGATTAAGATATGATTGTGCTAGTTATATTTCTTTTCTTTCTTTTTCTGTATTTCTTTAAGTTATTTCTCTTTAGACCAGTTTGGTTTTTTACTGCATTATATGTTGAAAACTTTTAATAAAATTAATGTGGGGGGAAAAATGTCCTGAACTGAGAATTACTATAAAGCCAGGCTACCTGCTGAAGTGAGCGCACAGGTGGTTTGCAAAATATTTGCAGATAGAATTGGAGTCTTTGTGAACACCCCCAAAATCTGATTAGTCTGGCATTTGACACCTGCATATTATGTTTTCAGGACCTGTTCCTGTGGCTGTAATTTGTTTTAATAATTCTTAATATTTAATTTTAAATTGTTGCAACCTGCCCTGGGATCTGATGGTGAAGGGCATGTCATAAATTGAATGAAATTATGTTTAATTTAATTTATTATTATTAAATTAAGGATGGAGAAGTGGGGCTGCCACGCCACGTTGCAAATGCACACCTCACCATGATTGAGGACTGTCTCACTCATCACAATATTCTCACCTTGAGATCTTGCCCTTGCCCTTCCTAGCAAAACAAAACAAAACAAAACAAAACAAAACACCCAGTAGCCCAGGTTCAGGTGTTCACATACATCACTCATTGCCTTTGATTGCCCTCACTTGCCCCGGCAAATGATTTTTTGGAATTACCATTTGGGTTTTAAAATTTTGTCTTATTGCATTTTTAATGCTTATTTGTCGGTTTTGAACTGTATTTATATATTGTGTGAGTTAATTTTATTCCTGCTTTTATACACTGTCCTGGGACCTTTTGATGAAAGGTAGTTAAGAACTAAATAAGGAAAATTCGATATTGTAAGCAACGACAACGGCAACAATTTATTATTTACATGCTGCTCATCGGACTGGGTTGCCCCAGCTACTCTGGACGGCTCACAGCAAAAAAATGGTAAAAGCACAATACGGCATTATTATTATTATTATTATTATTATTATTATTATTATTATTATAGTTTATATACCGCCCTACACCCGGAGGTCTTGGGGCGGTTCACAGAAAATATCACAACATATATAACCAGAATAAAAACAACTCAATAACGCGCACACACACCCCGAAAAGAGCCACATTTTAAAAGGGTATAGGATGTCAAACAGATCAAGCAAAGGTCTGGGGAGAGCATCCCACAGACAGGGAGCCACTGTAGAGAAGGCCCATTCTCGTGTTGTCACCCTCTGGACCTCTCCTGGAGGAGGCACACTAAAAACGTCCCTGAACAGGGCTGCCTTCAGATGTCTTTTAAAAATCACATAGCTTTTTATTTCTTTGACATTCCATGGGGTGGATGCAGCTACCAAAAAAGGCCCTCCGTCTGGTTCCCTGTAAGAGGTGAGGCCCTCTCACAATGAGGGAACTACTAGACAGCCCTTGGAACTGGATCTTGGGCTGGACGATGGGGGTGGAGACCATAGCTGTCAACCCTCCCTTTTTTGTGGGAAACTCCCTTATTCCAATGCCATTTCCCGCTGCTATCCCAGATTGTTGATATCCCTTAAATTTCCCGGATTTCAAAGGAAGCAGCTCCTCTCCCTCCCTGCCAGCCAGGGAGGTTCCTCAGCTGCGTTGCTCGGCTGCCAATAAGGAGTCTGAGACTGACTGGGGGTGGAGCTTGCATGCCTTGTGCAGCCAGACCCTCACACCCAACCAGACAGACAGCCTGCCTGCCGTCTATGCGCTCGCTCTTTCGCTCACCCGTTCGCGCGCAGCCTCTGGAGCGCAGGGTGGCGAGGCTACTTGGTGCCATTGCACCGCCCTCGCGGCATCCCTTATTTTCAAATCCGAAAGTTGACAGCTATGGTGGAGACACTCCTTCAGGCAGTGGCAGAGGAACGCTCTCCGACACCTGGGCCAGCGCAGCCTTACAGACTGTAAGCCTTACAGACTGCCACGCGAGCGGCATCCCATACAGACGGCACGCGAGCGCGCGCCCTCGGCCGCTCTAGAGTTGGGGGAAGGCAGGGGCCATCTTGTCACCCCTCCCAGAGTGGAACCTGGGTCAGCCCGCCCCCTCTGTCCTTCCCTTCCTACGCCCCTGCCTTCAGGTATACAATATCATTATCATCAGCAACAAAACATATAAGCCTGGGTTATGGTTGGCCTGGTTTGGGACTCCTTTGCCACTCAGAGTTGCCAGGCAGGAAAAAAATCTGACCAGTACAATGTCTCTCATTACTGCTGAGCTGTGATGGAACAGACTGGGCTCACCAAATAGCTTTAGAAGACATAGGAACCATTAGTGGATAAGATGTTCAAAACTGTAGCCTCGTTCTGTAATCCTCTGATCTAGTACGTGTCCCCCCTCTCCCAATTTAGTGTAGATGTGGTTAGCCACTTGTTCACAGTTCCCCTGTATAAACACAAGTCAGTGAATCCTTAGCACCTTCATACTGTAGCTTAAGGGATTAGTAAGAGTTCAAAATCGTATTAGTTAGAAGTGTGATCTGGCATCAAAACCTGGAGTGCAATTTTACACAGCTGCTTAGGACTAAGTCTCACAGGGCTCAGAGAGGCTTACTTCTGAGTAGACATGTCCAGAATTGCACTACAACCCTACTGATTGTTGCAAGGATAAATTCAAGCTCTAAAAAAACCCAGCCAGGTTAATCCGATACCTGTGAAAAACCTAAAAAAGGAAAAAAGGTAAAGGACCCCTGAATGGTTAAGTCCAGTCAAAGACGATTATGGGGTTGTGGCGCTCATCTCGCTTTCAGGCTGAGTGAGCTGGCATTTATCCACAGACAGCTTTCCTGGTCATGTGGCCAGCATGACTAAACCACTTCTGGTGCAACAGAACACCGTGATGGAAGCCAGAGCGCACGGAAACACCATTTACCTTCCCACCACAGTGGTACCTATTTATCTACTCGCACTGGCGTGCTTTCGAACTGCTAGGTTGGCAGGAGTTGGGACAGAGCAACGGGAGCTCACCCCATCGCGGGGATTTTTTCAGATACACTAAAACAGAAGTCGCCAGACTTCTGGTATCTTTCAGTGTATCTGAAGAAGTGTGCATGGACACGAAAGCTCATACCAATAACAAACTTAGTTGATCTCTAAGGTGCTACTGGAAATATTTTTTTCATTTTGTTTCGACTATGGCAGACCAACACGGCTACCTACCTGTAACTGAATTAAAATGGTGGACCTAAATATGATTTTGACCCAAAAAAAGAGACAATAATTTTGTCCACCTCACATGATATTACCAAAGTCAGCACAAGGGTTCCAAAGGTTTTGTAGTGGTGGTCAACATCAATGTTTGTGTGCCGGGTGCCATTTTCAATCAGGATGGTGGGACTCAAACATGACTTTGGTATGACTGTGCCCATTTTTTGGCACAGGTTCAGCTATTCCTTCAGATATTGTCTGCTGGTGTTTTGACACCAGGCACCATTTTGATTCAAGATGGTGGAACAAAACATGACTTTGGCATGATGTTGGCCTTTTTTGGCATAAGTTTGGTCACGTTTTGAGGTATCATTGCCAAACACTGCACAAGGTTTCCTGGGGTGTGGGTGTCAGTTTTTGTTGATATTTGAATGCAAGGCACCTTTTTGGATCAAGACTGGTCACATGATGGGTCCAAACACACAAATTATACTATCTATTTAAAAATAACAATATATTTTTTATTTCTACGCATTACAGGGCCGTGTCAAAAACTCCCTACCTAGTAATAAATAAATGAACAATCTTTCTAAGCATTCTGCTTAGGCAATGATTGGGAGCTGGGCATGATGTATCCCTATAACCTGTCCATTCTTCATGGATATGAATAAAACAAGGTAATGATGTGGGAAATATGAACAAAGAGTTCCTCCTAGAAGATTTTGTAAAAGCGAGCTAGAGTGGGACTTGCAATTGGGTTCTAGATAAGGGACATGAGCCCAGCCACTCCTCTGGAAGTGACAATTGTGAACATATTTTTTCCCCAGTCTCAACAGGATGATTATTCACATTTTACCCTTCCAGTTCTTATACTTTGATCCTAAACTGGATGTTGTGACTCACCTTCCCTCTCACACACATGTAGAAGCATACCCAACTGTCATTTCCTCCTCAATGACTCTGGGAAAAGTTGAAGTCAGAAACAAAACGTAGCAATGATTGGATGATTCAGTAGAGGTGAGTGCCCTCGAGGAAATGGCTGGAACAACCTAGAGAAGAAGAAGAAGAAGAAGAAGAAGAAGAAGAAGAGGAGGAGGAGGAGAAGGAGGAGGATTTGATATCCCGCTTTATCACTACCCGAAGGAGTCTCAAAGCGGCGAACATTCTCCTTTCCCTTCGTCCCCCACAACAAACACTCTGTGAGGTGAGTGAGGCTGAGAGACTTCAGAGAGAAGTGTGACTAGCCCAAGGTCACCCAGCAGCTGCATGTGGACGAGTGGAGATGCGAACCCGGTTCACCAGATTACGAGTCTACCGCTCTTAACCACTGCACCACACTTCCTCTCCTTCCTATTTGTCATATAAACTACCAGCCTGGAGTCAATGTCCTAACCCTCAGACTGACAGGTCCCCAGGATGCCAGCAATGGAAGCCAGCCACAATGCAACACGAGAGGTTAAGGAG
Organism: Darevskia mixta; assembly: GCA_034641385.1. Classification (NCBI taxonomy): domain Eukaryota; kingdom Metazoa; phylum Chordata; class Lepidosauria; order Squamata; family Lacertidae; genus Darevskia; species Darevskia mixta. The sequence continues at coordinate 4,862,581 of JAWWNH010000207.1, forward strand.
GTTTCACTTCCGGGTCAAGAGCTCAAAGTGATACACGTCAAATGAACGACAATTATTGGGTTCACTTACTAAACACACCTTAGACTTCCTGTTTTTGTAAGACACTAAAGATAGACTTCTTTTGAAGTTGCAAAAATAAATGCACATTGACACAATCACAAATATAAATGCTAGGACTCCACCTGAAAGCTGGAAAAGCAAAGAGGAAGTCATCTCTTAATATAGTCCCTTATACTTGAAGTAGTGCATAGAAAGGTCATCCAACAGAGGTTGCCTCTGCCTCCTGACCTTCGGTGATCAGAAATACCAAATGTGATGCAACACCCAAGTCTTATGGGGGAAGTTAAGCAACTGGTAGAACATTTAATCTCCAAGCAAGAATTCCCTTCGCAGTTCAAGGTCAGACGCTCGAGGTTACTTTAAGATACCCGTCGTGTACAGACTTGTACTTGAATAAGAGTTTTCTTGAAGGATGGAGAATGTAAAAAAAAGAAAAGAAAAAAAGTGCCACAGCAGCAAGAATCTTGAAGAAAATGCGCCACCTGCTGGTTACAAAACCAGACTTGTTTCAATTACGCTACACTCGAAGTAGAGGAATTTCATTTTAATGACTTGAACCATTCAGTTAGCAGTTCAAAATGAGAACAGGCATGCATATATATATATATATATATATATATATATATATATATATATATATGTGTGTGTGTGTGTGTGTGTGTGTGTGTGTGTGTGTGTGTGTGTGATCATTACCCCATTAATTCCAGCCCGCGGAGGGAAGACTTGTCTTGCTACTAGCTTTGCGCTGTGTCTTACCTTTGCCTATTTGTTAGGCACAAGTAATATTCTTTGAGTCCTGTTATATTTGATATATATTTCAACCACAGCCTGTATTTTCCCCTTAGTTTTTAAGGACAATCAAATCAAATAAAACAACATTTCTGGTTAATTTTTGCTTGTGCTGTAGGTTTATTTATTTGTTTTATGCTTTATTGCAGGCATGTCCAACAGGTAGATCGTGATCTACCGGTAGATCACTGGACATCTGTGGTAGATCACTGGTAGATCACTTGCTCCCCCCAAAGAAGCTCAACATCTTAGGCTCCCCTAAAAAAAGCTCAACAACTATGACCTGAACCCCAAGAAAGGGGGTAGATCACTGCCAGTTTTTAACTCTGTGAGTAGATCACAGTCTCTTGGGAGTTGGCCACCCATGCTTTATTGCATTTATACCCCACTGAGGAGCTCAAGGTGGTCACACTGTTCCCCACAACAACCCTGCGAGGTAGGTTAGGCTGAGAGGCAGTGACTGGCCCAAGATCACCCAGTGAGCTTCATGGCAGAGTGGGGATTTGAATCCTGGTCCTAGTTCAATTCTCTAATCACTACACCACACTGGTCCTTCCAGCTTCCCCTTTCCACTGCTATCATGTGCTTTGCCTTCCTAATAGTGACACTCAACAGAGTCCTGAATTGCAGGGGCATAGCTGTCAACCTTCCCTTTTTTTGGAGGGAAAATCCCTTATTCCAGGGCCATTCTCCACAGTTTCCATTTTTTGGCAGGAAATTCCCTTATTCCAGCACCGCTTCCCGCTGCTATCCCGGATTGTTAGTTATCCCGTAAATTTCCCAGATTCCAAAGGAAGCAGCTCCTCTCCCTCCCTGCTGGCCAGGGAGGCTCCTCAGCTGCGTTGCTCACCAATAGTTACAGAGAATAGGATGTCATTAGACAACAGCACTGTTTGTGCTTTGCTTGCATGTAAAATCAACCACTCTGGCCCAGCCCACAAAGACACTCCTTCCAAAAGAGTGTTAAAGGATGCAAAGTCTGCAACACGTTTGTATAATAAGTCGTTAATGGATGCCAGAGAGCCAAAAGAGTGAACCTGATCAATCCCCCCATGAAGAATTGACGCTTTTGAATTGTGGCGCTGGAGTCCTGTGGACTGCAAGAAGATCAAACCGATCCATTCTGAAGGACATCGGCCCTGGCTGCTCACCGGAAGGACAGATCCTGAAGCATCGCATGAGAAGAGAAGACTCCCTGGAAAAGAGACCCTGAGGTGGGGAAAGATGATGGTGTGTAGCCTGGTGTAAATTAATTTGTAGCCTGGGGGGCTTAGCACGGCGTGGACTGTCCCCGAGAACCATAGACTGTCCCCGGGACAGGTGAGGCTGCTGATCCCTTATTTTCAAATCCGAAAGTTGACAGCTATGTGCAGGGGGTTGAACAGGATGTCCCTTGGGGTTGCTTCCAACTCTACAATTCGATGATTCCATGTGTCTCAGCAGCCAGAAGCTGCTATTTTCAAAATAACCTTTGTAAAAAAACAACAACCCCAGAAGCTTTTATTTTGGGAATTATAGGGACAGAACTGCCTAAATTGCATAGAAATTTATTTATGTATGCTACTACAGCAGCAAGAATGCTATTCGCCCCCCAAATGGAAATAAGCAGAAGTCCCAGCAAAGGAAGAATGGCTATTAAAGCTTATGGAATATGCAGAAATGATGAAACTTACCAGAAGAATAAGAAATCAAGATAACAAACTTCTTATAAAAGAATGGAAATGGTTTATTGAATATTTACAGATAGATTGCAAACAGATAAAAACATTGGCAGGATTATCATAATAACCTGCAGTTTCATAAGAGTTTATATCTAAAGTAGATGATTAAATGAGCAAATTAAATGAATTTGGATATGCAGAAGATATTAAAAAATAAATTTAAGGAACCGCAGAAAGAGGGGGAAGGAAGTCAAACTCTGAAATGTTAAAATGATTGTAAAATTAATGAAATGAATAAATTTGAAAAGTATAAATAAAAACTTTAAAAAGAAAGAAAAAAGGAAGCTGCCATTTTGCTCTTCCTATGATTTCCTGAGCGAGGACAGGAAGCATTCAACCTCACTCTGTGATGCTGCTCTATGGTTACCATGACAGAGTGTCAACATGGAGCCAATCAGAAGATGGGCAACGATTCCGGGCATGTTGGGAAGAGAACAAAATGGCAGTCCCATACCATTGGGACTTTGGTGTGTGCAATTACTGTTGGTCTTGCCCCTTTCCCCTCTGAAGGTAGTTAAAATGACACCCGACTTTATAGCCTGTGAAGAGGAGAAATTAGCATGTCCCTTTCAGCTCTGACCTATAACAGTTGCTCCTTATACAATGTGTGTACAGTAGCAATGGGGGATTTATTTTTATCTGATTAGGATTTTAATAAGATTGGCACTTTCTGAAAAAGTATGCAAAGCACATACACCCTTTGTAACTCTTGGGCATGCCGATCAGAAGGTCGGCGGTTCGAATCCCCGCGACGGAGTGAGCTCCCGTTGCTCTGTCCCAGCTTCTGTCAATCTAGAAGTTCGAAAACATGCCAGTGCAAGTAGATAAAGAAGTACTACTGCAGCGGAAAGGTAAATAGTGTTTCCGTGCACTCCAGCTTCCGTCATGGTGTTCTGTTGCACCAGAAGTGGTTTAGTCATGCTGGCCACATGACCAGGAAAGCTGTCTGTGGACAAACGCCAGCTCCCTCGGCCTAAAAGCGAAATGAGCACCGCGACCCCATAGTCGCCTTTGACTGGACTTAATCATCCAGGGGTCCTTTACCTTTGTAATTCAATTGAGATACGTATATTAGTGAAAAATATATAATGCATTCTTATTGAAATGATATTGCTTACAAAACTGTGTACATGTATTTTAGGATAAATTGACATTAAAAAGTTGACAAATTTTCATGAGGATTTAAACGAAAATTGCAAAGTGATGCAGAAAAGTGGAGAACTAAAGAGTGGAAAAACAAGAAACCAAGAGAAACTGAAATGGACAGATTTGTCCATCTCTAGTGCACAGCCTGGATAGACATGATGTGATCTGACTCCAGACTTGATGTCAAAGGACTGAAATTTATAGACTGAAGCTTATGGTACACACTGGTGTCCCTATAGCTTCCAACCAGTGTTGCAGTTTTGACTCTTTCTGAAGGCCAATTTCCAACAACTATTTTGCCCAGGCTGTATCGATCACACCACAATTCATGTTCATTGACCATGCAACCTGATTTGTTAGCACAAGGTTTTCAGGGTGATTAGATGACATTGGTTGTTTATTGAACATTCGTTCTTCTTTGTTGCATGCAGGCTATATATAACATCACACAGAACAATTATCAATCACCTCACACTTTTCAGTGCATTTTCCAGCCACTTTTCTTATTGTAATCCTTTTTTTTTTAGGGGGGGGGGAGCTGGTTTGTTGTGTACCAAATCCACTTAAGTTGCACAAGCTGGGTTTGTTTAGGGAAGCTTTTAATGTTTGATGGCTTATTGTATTTTAATATTTTGTTTGAAGCAGCCCAGAGTGGCTGGGGAAGCCCAGCCAGATGGGCGGGGTATAAATAATAAATTATTATTATTATTATTATTATTATTATTATTATTATTATTATTATTTGCCGGTCAGCAATTCAATCCCACCTCCAAAATAGCGGCATTCTGGAAGCAACCTTACCATTGAATTATCACATCTGCCAAAGACTGTAGCAGAAAAAATAATTATTAATAGAACTGCATTAATAATTGCCAAACTGCCCGTGAATCACAATGGTCTCATAAAGCCACGGTATGTGTCTTGGAGCAATTCCATGTGACCAGATTATTTGGCCCAGAGCTCATCTAGTGACAACAGTATGCTCATGAGACAAAGGAAAGACTGACAGTTCAGAATGTTTCTGAACTTCCTGAATGTCATTTGTTTGCAAGAGATACCTATCAGGAGCTAGAAATAGTTATCTAGCTCACTGTGAATATGAACACACAGCCCATCATTTATTTTTAGATGTTTTGTAGGGTGCAATGTTTCTTTGTTGAAAATTGTATTGCACTGAGAAGGTTCATCTTTTTAACTTGCCACACACACAAAGGCTCTGGTTGGACAATTTGAAATGTCACTGAAAATTTCCATTGGGCAAGTCACTATCCCTGAGTCTAAACTGCCTTGCAATGTTGTAGTGAGCATGAAACCCATGTCTGTTGTATCGGAGATACCTGGGCGAAAGACATCTTGAGGCAGGGACCGGATACACATCCCTTGGGAAAACAGGAAAACTAATACCAGTGTACTGGAAGAAGCAAAGATCACCAGTGTTGAAGCAATGATTCTTCAACATCAACTTCTTGGACTTGTCATGTTGTGCGGATGCCTGATTATCGTCTTCCAAAGCAACTACTCTATTCTGAACTTAAAAATGGAAAGCGTAATGCTGGTGGTCAACAAAAGAGGTTTAAAGACTCTCTCAATGCAAATCTAAAAAAAATGTAGTATAACCAACAACTGAGAAACACTGGCCTGTGAACACTCCAATTGGAGAACAGCCTTTACCAAAGGACTTTGATGACGCTTGAACTCAGGAACATGTGAAGAGGAAGACACGTTTGGCAAACCATCACCATGATCAACTCCCACCCGGAAACCTATGTCCCCACTGTGGAAAGACATGTGGATCCAGAATTGGCCTCCACAGTCACCTACGGACACTGTTAAAACTGCGTTTATGGAAGACAATCTTACTCGGCTACGAGTGATCGCCAAAGAAGAAGAAAGAAAAAGATGTTTGTGAAGTAGTGGGAGCCTGCAACAAAATGTTGCAGTATATACTTAGCATTATAAGGGTATCCCACTACTTCACACACACCTTCTTCTTTCTTCTTCTTTGGTGATCAGGTCTTACACTGGTGCAAGATTCTTTTGCTCTTGGTTCAGCCAAATGAGCCCTGACTAAGCTGGGGATGAGGTGCTAAGCTGGCGCATTTCTTTCATGAATTTATTTATTAAACTTGTATAACACCCTATACCTGTAGATCTCAGGGCAGTTCACACAGAAAGGGCATAGAAAGGCCACAACTCAGGGCATAGAAAGGCCACAACTTTATTGGTTGCGGATGTTGAGTGGTATTGGCTTAGGCATTGGAACTAACCGACTATATCCGACTCCAGTACGTTGTGCTGGCAGTCCGGGAAGGGTTAACCACCGATGGGAGAGCCCTGCTGCTGCACATCAGCTAGGAACTCACCCTGGGGTCACCGATATGGGGCGTGCCTTTGGCCCTCACCTACCACCGCTTTGGACAGGGACACACCCCCTGGACTCATTTAACGAAGTACCCTTGAGCATTTTGGGGGAGGTGATGGCCCAACCTTCCCCCAACCTTCAGCCTTCCTGAGATAATCCAATGCCTAGCCGCCAAACCAAAGTTGTGACGAGTTGCTACGAGGTAGGCGAAAACCACCAGGCCCCAGCCAATTTTGCCAAGTGGGGAAATTCCTACCAGGCCCCTCAACGGCGACCAACCGAGGTCCATAGCAAGGTCGGAAGAAACAATACCTAAAGGGAGGGTGGGTGGGAAAGATGAGTCAGCTGGGGGCAGGAACCAAGAGGCTGAGCCCTGGCCGCGTGCTTGCTTAAATGCAGCAAGCCACGTCTGTCGGCCACACCGATTGGTCGGCCGGCCAGGCGCCGTGCTCACGGCTCAGCCACTGGCGGCAGGGGATGAAGCCAGCCCCTGCGCACGTGAAGAGCTCGTGATGCCTGCAATCCCCCCTCCTTTCTATGGGCGGAAGGGGCTTTCCCAGCCAGCAGAGATTCAGCTGGAAGGGTGGCCCCATGTCACAAATTCCAGTCCAGCCGATGGGGAAAACTGGCTGCAAACGCTGCTGGCGGCCTCGGCTTGGAGCTTTTCGGAAGTGCTGCATCCAACGGCTCGAGCTCTGAAAAGTTCTGAGCATTCCAGAACACGGCCTCTCTCTCTCTCTCCCTCCCACCCCCCTGCAACATTTGGAACTGCGACGACGGGTTCATTGTGGTTGGACGCCACTGGTGACGTGTGGAAGCGCATAGAATTCTGTTCATGAGCTGGCAACCGCACACGGCCTCGCGCCTCTGGCACTCATTTAGTCATGCAGGTAAACATGCAAAGGGAGGAATTAAATTCCGCCCAGGGAACACAATCCTTAGAACAGCACCGTGCGGCTCGCGAAACAATGCAGTCACTGGAGACCTCTCCAGCATGTGCAGCTTTATTTATTTAAGCAATTTTTAGTACCGACCGAGCCTTCCCAAAACAGCTTGTCACTGCACATCACAGAGGGGGCCTGCTTGGTGGGATGCGAGCCCCAGCTGCTGCGAGTTCTGAAGTCTAACCCCCCCCCCGGCCGTCCACTCCACCTTGCCCTTTTCTTGCCTTCCTTTGCCAGGCCGTGCCTGGCTTGTGTTTGCCTTGGAAAGGCAATCAAACAGGGGGACCGGCGAAGACGGAGCTGACAATTTCTCAGCCTCGCTTTTACTGAAATGGAGACGGAGACCACAAGAATCTCTTCGCCGGGGCTTCTGGACAGGTCACATTTCCATTTGGGATCGCGAAGCATCTTTCAGAGCTTCTCTAATGTCCGTGCCGGGGAGGAGAGCCAAAGCTCTAACCACAAAGCCACTTGCACCTGGGTCCTGCTGGGAAGCATGAGAAGGTCCAGCTATTTTGAACAGAGGCTTTATTTCAAATAGGTTTTCCTTCCCCATTTCCAAAGGCCGGCGATTAGAAAATATTTGCTTGCTGTCAGAGCCGTCTTTCCCATAGGGCTTAGTGGTGCATCGCACCAGGGCGCCGGCTTCTCAGGGGCGCCCCAGCAAATGGGGGAGCTGTGTGGCTTCGCCGGCTGGCCTCCCCTTTCCCTGCACGCCCATCAGCTGCACCCTGCCAACCATATGGCTGGCGGGTGCACAGCTTCCCTCCCAAGCCTCTGTGGGGATCGCTCTCATGCAGTGGCATGGGGGAGAGCTGCAGCCCCCTCCCGATTGTTCTTAAGCATACTGATATATTTTTCTTGAATATATGTGTGTGTGTATATATATATATGCGCCGATCAGCCTACTTAGCGTGGTCAGTAAGCTGTATACAAAGCACTTACTCTTAAAATTCCAAGAGTGGATAGAAAACGAAAACATCTTAGCCATAGAACAGGCAGGCTTTAGATCTGGCAGATCCACAACCGATCACTGCTTAACTCTACAACATCTAATAGAAAAGTACAACTCAGGGGGGCAGGCCTCACTCTACACCGCCTTTGTGGATTTCAAAACAGCCTTCGACACAGTCCCTAGAATAAGACTATGGGACAAACTCCGTGCCTCTACTATTGACAGAAGGCTCCTATTCTTACTTCAGGCAACGCACTCAAATACGGCCCTAAGAGTCAGATGTAGCCGTCTAGGCCATCTAACAGATCCCATTAGAACCTTCAGGGGCGTCAGGCAGGGGTGCCTTTTGGCCCCCTTATTATTTAATTTCTATCTAAATAACTTGGTGGACGCACTTAACAACCCTGACTTTCATCCCCCGAAGATAGCAAACCAGCATATCTCGGTTCTTCTATATGCCGATGATGCCATCATCCTCTCTAGAACCCCCGTAGGGCTAAGAAGAGCCTTAAGGAAACTAGCAGCCTACTGCGATATAGAACGTCTCAAAATAAACTACCAGAAGATCTTAGCCTTCGGGGAAAAACCAAGGACCAGAAATTGGCAGCTCCAAGGCCATAAGATACAACAAGTCTCAAGTTACAGGTATTTGGGCATGGTGGTCCAATCCACAGGATCCAACAAAATCCATATAACATCCTCAGGGAGCGCTGGAGAAAGATCCGCAAATTCAATCCTCAAATTCTACAGATCAAAAGGAGGCTTTTACGTCCCCGCGGCCTTAAAATTATACAAGGCCAAAACTTTGCCCCAGCTCACCTACGGAACCTTCTTGGGCCCACCTTCCCTTTCCTTTATCGTACTTGAGAGAGTCCAATCAAAATTCCTCAGAGCCCTACTGCAGGTTCCCAGGTGTGTTTCTAACGCCTGGGTAAGATTAGAAACTGGGCAAATGAGAGTCGAGGCCCATATTAGACTTGCCTCAATATATAAATGGCTGACCCTTCAATTCCACCCTTGAGGCTTAGCCCCTCTAATTCTTCGAGACCAATTCCAGTCTGGCTGGCAGCTCGAGGTCCAGGCCACTCTCCGGAGACTGGGCTTCTCACCCCAAGCCCTATTGGCCTTGGGCATGGATCAAGCGAGATCCGAGGTCAGACAACGAATAGTGGATACGGAGAGACAGTTGGACAGCACGAGGTCCCCGGATTACATCATAGCTGAAAACGAGAGATATATTGCTGCTCCGGCAGCGTATCTCTATTATCTCGAATCCAGAATATCAAGAAGAGCTTTTACGCTCGCCCGAAGCTTGGCGTTGCCTTCGCCAGTGCTGTTAGGCGCCTTTGGAAAGATCCCATACGAGCAGAGACTCTGTCCCTGCTCATCGGGGGAAGTAGGTAGCCCTGAGCATCTATTTTTTAGATGCCCGCTGTATGATAAGGCTCGAAGAGAAACCATCGCCCCCATTCTGGAGAACCTGGCCGACCTCCCAGAAAAGACCAAACTAAATGCCCTATTATTAGGAAAGGAGCAAAAGTTAACGCGGATGGTTGCCAGATTCTGTACGCAGATCGGCAGGACCAGTTTCCTATCCCAGAACAAGCCTGCCAACGAAACAGCGAATTCGGTGTTGGACTGTGGGAAGTAGTTCCCCTGCTCGGATACAATGCTGAAGATATAGAGCAGTGCCTGGGAAAAGGCCAGTTGGACTCCCCCACCCCTGGAAATTTAGCCCCTCCAAACTTATAAGACTTTTATATCCACTCCGAGTTTTAACCCCCATAGCTCTGTAAAGCATTCTTAGTCTTAATAGCTGGTGTATGACCGTAATAAAGCTTTTGATTTGATTTGATATATATGTGCCATAATTTTTTTGGGGCCAGCTGCAATCCTTACCTGGGAGTAAGCGCTGCTGATCACATTGGGAAACACCTCTGAGAAAATTGTTCTATCCCATTACAGTGGTACCTCGGGTTACATACGCTTCAGGTTACATACGCTTCAGGTTAAGAACTCCGCTAACCCAGAAATAATGCCTCAGGTTAAGAACTTTGCTTCAGGATAAGAAGAGAAATTGTGCTCTGGCGGCGCAGCGGCAGGGGGAGGCCCCATTAGCTAAAGTGGTGCTTCAGGTTAAGAACAGTTTCAGGTTAAGAAAAGACCTCCGGAACAAATTAAGTACTTAACCAGAGGTACTACTGTATTTATATTACTTTAGTATTGGCTTGTCGGTCCATTAAAATAGTTTTAATCTGGTATCAGTCCCATTTAATCTCTTCTTCCTCCCCTTTCCTTCAGAAGTCTTTGCAGCTTAAAAATCCTTCCAACAGCTCTTCCTGATCAAAAATAGTGAGCGACCACTCTCGATAGATGGATACTAAGGTTTGAGGCTGTGAACATTTGAAGCACACCTTGCAAATAATCCTGGCAACTGCAGTTTGTTAAGGCAGCTGGGAATTGTTGCTCTGTAGACTACAGTTCCCATGATTCTTTGGGGGGGGAGCCATGAGCTTTGAATGCATGATGTGCACGTAGCCTAAGTCCCAGTCCCAGTCAGGGAATACAAACTCTTGCATGTTCAACGTGCCCTCACCCTGTTGAGGTCATCCTCAGTCAAATCCTCCCAGCCTTTTCCTACAGGTCTGGTGGAGAAACTGATCACCTTCTTCACCAGACTGTCTTGCGTTGTTTTCGAACAACGAATGCATACTACCAGAAACTCACTCAGACAGGTCTGAGTTGGTCCAAAGCAAACAAATGAAGCAAAGGACTGTGTCATAGGAGGGATTTTGTTTTATTTTTGAAATCATTTCATCTGCTCGCCTTTCATGTTCGCTAGGAAGAGGGTAATTGCTGGCCACTTAGCATGGTTTCCTCATGAAGGAAAGCAAAAAGCGGTACAGTTGCCCGCCTTCTACTCTCAGTGCACCCTTATGCTGGGAGTAGCCAATGTGGTGCTTTCCAGATGTTCTCATAGAGTTGGAAGGGACCTTGAGGATCATCTATTCATGCAACGCAGCTGTCCCTTATGGGGATCGAACCTGCGACCTTGGTGTTATCAGCACCACACTCCAACCTACTGAGCTATCCAGCAGTGTTGTGATACAACAAGTCCCATCAGCTCCAGCCAACATGACCCATTGTCATGGATAATGGGAGCTCTGATCCACAACATCTGGGTGGCTTCCATGTTGGATATCACTGCTTTATATTATTAGATTGTAAGAGGTGGCCTGAATTTATTAAAGTGTCATGTACAAGGAGGTTGTGCTGAATTATAAAAGAGCCTTGTTTTTACCCAGGGAATTTACCCAGGGGTGCTGCCTTGAAGAAAATATTGAATGATCCATCCAGGGATGGTGACATGGGAAGGAAGGGTGGGAGAAGCACTGGATGAGTGTGGTCCCTTGGCAAAGACCCCATAAGGAGCCTCGCCACGGCATTCTGCACCCACTGGAGTTTCTGGGTCAGCTTCGAGGGCAGCCCCGCGTAGAGCGAGTTACAATAATCAAGTCTGGAGGTGACCGTCACATGGATCACTGTGGCCAGATCAGGGCGAGAGAGGTAGGGGCTATACAGATGCTAGCCTAGGGGCTATACAGATGACCAAGCAAATGTGAGTAGGTGAAGGTGGGGTTTCTCACTCCCCTCTAACATGTGCTCATCACACAAGTAAAGCTTCTGTTAATTCCATCAGCCACAATTCCACCACTAAACCTCCCCTCTGAAAAAAAGAAAATCACCGATAAACATCCCAGCAGCCTTTATTAATGACTCATCACCAAAGTTTTTCTCTTGGCAGGAATGCATACAATCATTAATTCAGCATAAAAACAAGGCTAATCAGTGCAATGACAGTATTTATGTGCTGGATTCATTCTTTGGACAGAGGAAAAAAAGAATAACTTTATCCTGCTTCCCTCACCATTAGAGAGGAGTATCTAATGAAGTTGCTTTTCCTCATCAGATTGTTCCATGAGGAAAAAAGCCACCATGCCAGGGCAAAATTAATCTTTTTGCCCCTGCAGGACCTTCTCTAGGGTAGAAAGTAACTCTTATCTCACTAACTCTACGATTCTGGAGTTGTCAGAAATGCCTAGAATACTCCTATATTAACTACCAACATTATATACAGGTATGTACCCTTCACTTCCACCAACAAGCTTAGAACCACATTCTAGCTTACCTAGGTCCCCATAGCCACATCATCGTTTCCATTTCTTTAGTACTCTTTTATCTTAGAACTATGGGTCCCTTGAATTTATCTTTTGAGGTATGTCAGTGGATCTTGCTTTTCTTATTCCATTAAAACACAAATGGATTGACCTCAATCAAAAGATCCTCATGCACAGTGCTAGGTGCATAAATGCTGCTATGTATGATGTTCAGCACCTTACCTGGTGCACACCTAGTAAGGGCTACACAGACCACCTGTTTGGGAAAGCGGCAGGAATCAGGGCTTGGATCCTGTGCCTCCAACGTGTGCCTCCAAATAGGTAAATGGTGTTGTCAAAGTTAACTATGACAAACATTTATTGGGGCAGGGGTGGGGAACTTGTGGTTGTCCCATAGTCACTGGACTTAAACTCCTATAATCCCTTGTGGCTGTTGGCCATGATAGCTGAAGGTGATGGGAATTAAGAACCCCTTGGCCTGAAAGTGGAGATGAGCAGCACACATAGTTGAATTCGACTGGACTTAACCGTCCAGGGGTCCTTTACCTTTTACGGTACCTCAGGCATAGGCAAACTCGGCCCTCCAGATGTTTTGGGACTACAACTCCCACAATCCCTAGCTAACAGGACCAGTGGTCAGGGATGATGGGAGTTGTAGTCCCAAAACATCTGGAGGGCTGAGTTTGGCCATGCCTGTTTTACCTTTTACACAATGATTGAGCTATACGAATCAACAAGTGTACACTCTTTCACACAAACACTTGCAGATGTGTAGAGACCCCATGTACCTGTGCTCAGTATAATGCGTTAACAAGCTTATAGTCTATTCTACCACTGCAAGTCTCTGTCAGATCAGAACCTACCACATTCTGAGACATATGTAAAGCAGGCCTTTGCTGCGAGTCACTGAGGATTGAGTACATAGCTGTCAATCCTCCCTTTTTTTGCGGGAAACTCCCTTATTCCAATGCCGTTTTCCGCTGCTATCCCAGATTGTTGATATCCCTTACATTTCCCAGATTTCAAAGGAAGCAGCTCCTCTCCCTCCCTGGTGGCCAGGGAGGCTCCTCAGCTGCGTTGCTCGGCTGCCAATAAGGAGTCTGAGACTGACTGGGGGCGGAGCTTGCATGCCTTGTGCAGCCAGACCCTCACGCCCAACCAGACAGACAGCCTGCCTGCCGTCTATGTGCTCGCTCTTTCGCTCACCCGTTCACGCGCGCAGCCTCTGGAGCGCAGGGTGGCGAGGCTACTTGGTGCCATTGCACCGCCCTCGCGGCATCCCTTATTTTCAAATCCGAAAGTCTGAAAAAATCCCTTATTTTCAAATCCGAAAGTTGACAGCTATGGTTGAGTAACAATGTACATGCATGTGAGAACTGCCCTCCTTGGATACCTCCTCACGCATGATCTTACAAAATGTTGCACTGGGCCTATTGTGGGAGAACCAACCCAGCAGCCTGCACAATTTGCCTTGGGCCCTGTGGCTCAATTTCAGCAGCATCTGCAATTCCTTCTTTTGTGTATACGATTGTGGGCTCTGGATACACTGGAACAGTGCATAACGATTCCCTCAATTACAGCCATTTGGACACATCTTAAATCTGACAGCACAAACCACTTTTGTGGCCCTGTCAACCCATGGCAAAGTTTTCAACAGTGTCTTGAGCCCCGAGCAACAGGTGAGAGATGGCAGCATTGCTTTTGACAGGGAAGTTGCCGAGTTGCCATCCCACGAAACAGTTAAACCCAGGAAGAAGTCAAAAATGGGAGAAAAATGTACCGTAATCCCAGCTTGATGCAATTACTTTGACATGAATTTAAAATAAAATTAAAGTTAACAGTTTAAACTGATGTTTGAGGGTTTTAAAAAGATTTAGTTTCCCTTGGAAGCCCGGCGTTATTTGATCCAGTATAATCTCAGTGTGTGCTGCTCATAACTTCTCTTCCCCAGTGCCGTAAGCACTAGATTACGCCCATCGGGCTAAGTTACAAACGTCTAAAAAATCATAAAATTATTCAACCTAGATTAAAGCATTCAGAGAATACGGTGTTATTTTAGTCTCCTGCCATATCCTACATTCACTATAAAATGGCTCTGTTGGCATTTGGAGAAAATGTCATAAAGCAAGTATGTAAGGAGGTGTTTTTGGTTTGTTTCAGGGCAAAGCGAGCCAAGTTAACATGGCAACCAAAATGTGTAACAGAAACACTTAAATGTTTTTTTCATAAACTGGAAGCCTTGTAAGTCCATGAGTACATGTTGGCTTCTGGGCAGAGAGTTAAGTGGAGATTATGTGTGCGTGCTCTGCTACTTCATCCCACGTTAGATGTATAAAAAATTAACTCTCTGGAGTGGGAAGGAACGTATTTTGGAGGCTGCATTCAAGGAGGCTTACTCACGTTGCATAGCAACCCATTCCCACTTGTGTCATGTGTTGATTTCGGCATTTGTCAGGAACTACACTCAGGGAGAAGCCAACTAGATAAAGGAACTCCTCTGATCTCATTGGTGACGCTGAAGAGCAGGGATGGCCAAACCTCAGGTGATCTGACCCTCGCAATGAACTGAGCAGCCCAATCCCATCCCATTTCCATTCCATGGGCACTCAGTCACAGGTCGGTTCTATTCTGTTTTGTTAAAAAAAAATGTTTTTTTAAAAAATGCACAGAGAAACCCACATTTAAATTGCACATACCCCTTTTGTGTGAAATGTACTTATTTATTTCCCTGTAAAATGTGCATTTTGTATGCAATTTAAAAATGGAACATGTATTTTGGCACACAGGTTGTGAGACTGCCCCAAAGTCAGAGCAAAGCCGTGCGCCCATCCCCGGCTACAGGGAGTCTGGTGGCGCAGTCATATGTGATTGTTCCCCAGACTGAAGAACAACACACACAAGCCATGATTAAGGCTAAACTATTTATTGTAGGGAAAGTGCAGAAAGAATCTCTGCTGCCATCTCAGTAAGTCAGAGCTGGCATAAAGCGTCCGTCCGGCATCAGGTCGAGCCAGAAGAGAGAGTAGAAAAGTATTGAGTACAATAGTACAGTGAAACATAAACATCACATTGTACATTGCTGAAAAGGCATTGCGAAATCCAGGTAAATGCAAAATCCGACTTTGGTTCCAGTCTAGACACGTTCAGCAGAATTGGAATCGGTTGGTTTGCTGCAAAAGGAGAACTGAACAAATTTCTCCCACATCCCTATCCAACCCCTTCCTCCAATTTTGTTCCCCACAAGAAGACCCCCCCCCTGTTTTAGTGGCAGTGACAAAACCAAACCTGAGGACTGGGGTGGATAAGGATGCAAATTGCCCCTTTCCTAGTAACCAGATTGACCAAATCAACTCAAATATTTAATAAACAAGAAATTGGAATAGTGAGGTAGGAGAGCTGGAAAAAGAATCACTGCTGGCAACCAACGCACCCCTTTGGGTTCAGATAATACATGGCTAGACAAGTCTAAAAAGCCTGGGACACAATTTTTCATGGCCCTCTAGGGCTATGGTGGCTCATTTACCAGAAGTAATGTATTTAGTGTCAACCCTGGAAGTGTATACTTGATTCTGACCAAACTAAGCCTAAACTCTTTCAAAACTTGGTGAAATAGCAGCCTAACAAGCAATAAGGGGTCTCAGCTATCCCGCCTCATGTTCAAATCACCTATGCACACACAGACAGAATTTATCTGCATAATGTTTTCTCCATTCAAAGCAATGAAAGGGCTACTTCTATATTTACACTGCATTGAGCTCTTGAAGTGAAGGGGGATTGCCACTGGAAGAGAGCAATTACACGCTTGCATAGGAAGTCATGCACTAACAAGAGGAAGGGCCATAGCTCAGGGGTAGAGCACATGTTTTGCATGCAGAAGGTGTCAGAAAATTGAAACATAACTATGCCCGAGTGCTAGTGCATGAAGCGGTTAAGTCCACAGAGTTGTTTTGCTATACTCAGATCACACTCCTTCACTTCTGGTGAGGGAGGAAGTGAAGCTTCTTCTCTTTTCTTTCCTCCATCCCTCTTTGCACCATGTAATCAACAAGGAAGGCTGTGCATGTTTGAAAAGATATTTCTTTATTTTGTACCCAAGAGTATTCTACATGTATTCTTGCTGCTGCATGGAATAACACATGACTCAGACCTTTGGATTTTTGTAAGTAAAGCATTTAAAACTTACTCAACAGCGTGTGTGTTCTATTCATTGCCAGAGGTGTAGAGAGAGGGGCAGGCAAAATAAGCAGCCTAAACAGGATATGAAAAAGGGTCTAAGAACCTAGATTCCCATGCTATACTGCTGTTTAACTTTGTATCTGGGGGCTCTCTCCTGCTGAAGAGCCGAATGTTTGGATCCCAGGCATCCAGCTGGTTCTTTTACTAAGTACCCACACGTGGGTCACAGATCTTATTTTCCTTCCACAGAAGGTCCTAGGTTCAATCCCCAGCATTTCTCGGTAGGGCTGGAAAAGACTGTTTCCAGGACAGCTGCTATATTCAATACTATAGATGGAACAATGACCTAATTCATTATAAGGCAGATTCCAGTGGATTATATCAAGTTGTGTCCTTCATGTGGACTAAAGGCTCTTTGATGCAGTGGAGGCTTCTGTCAGTGGAGGGAGAATCAACAGAAATTGCCTCCTTCCCTGTTCCACTGATGGAAACCATCATTGGATTAAAGAGCCTTCCACTATAATAATTTATAATAATAATAATTTATTATTTGTACCCCGCCCATCTGACTGGGTCCCCCCAGCCACTCTGGGAGGCCTCCAACAGATATTAAAATACATTAAAATATCACAGGTTAAAAACTTCCCTAAACAGGGCTGCCTTCAGGTATTTTCTGAATGTCTGATAGTTGTTTATCACTTTGAACTCTGCTGGGAGGGCATTCCACAGGGCGGGCGCCACTACCGAAAAGGCCCTCTGCCTGGTTCCCTGTAGCTTTGCTTCTCACAGTGAGGGAACCGTCAGAAGGCCCTCGGCGCTGGACCTCAGTGTCCGGGCTGAATAATGGGAGTGGAGACGCTCCTTCAGGTATATAGGACTGAGGCTGTTTAGGGCTTTAAAGGTCAGCACCAACACTTTGAATTGTGCTCGGAAACGTACTGGGAGCCAATGTAGCTCTCTCAGGACCGGTGTTATGTGGTCCCTAGCATGAGGGACACCATTAAGTAAAAACACACACACCGAAAACCGTTCAACTGAACGTCTCTCTGTTTACACCATTAGTTTCTATATCCCACATTATTCAATGCTCAAAGTAAAATCTAACTAGATTTTTTTAAAATGGAATTATTAACTGACTAAAGAGATATTCTGTCCTTCTGTAAAAGAAATATCCATTCTCTGTTTGGCTTCGAGTAACTAAAAAGGGGCAATAATGTATCATATCACACCTCATGGGTTCAAATTTCCCAGAGGCATAGGCTGGCTCCCAACTGGTGGTTAATATAATTATCATTATTCTTTTCAAATATTAGTACGATGTGGTTTTAATTTTTTTTTTCATTATTTCAGTTTACAACCATATTGCGTATGTTCTACATTAACATTCCAGAGCTACCCAGTAAAAACAGTTTGGATCGAAGCCCATTTGTAAAAAAAAAAAAAAAAAAAAAAGAGGGAAAAAAGGCAAAAGCAAAAAAAAAAAAAGTTTACCATTTTTTATATTAAAAAAAATCTAATTATAGTTAACTCTTTATAAATAGTTTCGCAGAAGCTGGGGAAAGTGCTAAGTACTACTTTCTGAGCCCTGCCTTCTTAATAAGTCACTGTAAGGCTGCACCTAACACATTTCAGCTGCCCAAATCCCTCCCAAATCCAATATATATTTGTAATTTCCCTTTTCTTTGTTCTGGAGGTCTTAGAGGCTCCCAACGCACTTTATAAGAGGAAACATCTCTCGTACTTCTTGATCCTGTTGGCAAATTTCCATAACCTCTATGCCCTCCAGCTGCTCCCTCAACATCTTGTGTCTTCACCTTCACTAAAAGAACCGCCGAGTCTTTCATGCGCAGGGCAAAAAGTGCTAGGACAATTAGAAGAACACATGTGCTTGCACAAGCAAGCAGTTGGAGAACAAGTGACAAGCCTACAGCGATACGCATCTCACCTTATCACTCATGATTTCAATACTCAACTCTCATAGCTTTGGGATCTGCAAAAAGTATTAATGTTGGCTGCTGCTGCTGCTGCAAGTCTTGTCTGGAATGCCTCACTCATCTCTGCAACTCATCACTGCGCCCAGGGAGGAGCACAAATATGTTGACCAGTCGTAACATTAAAGGCCAGGTTACGTAATTAAAAGCACCTCCTCCACACAACGCAGTCAGCTCCAGCCTCAGTTCCCTACTCATAACTGGAAGGGGAATCCTGCGCTGGCCTAAGATATTTTGCTTCCTGACGTACAAAACAAGATGGCAGTGTGGTGTAGTGGTTAAGAGCGGCAGACTCATAATCTGGTGAACTGGGTTTGCGTCTCCGCTCCTCCACATGCAGCTGCTGGGTGACCTTGGGCTAGTCACACTTCTCTGAAGTCTCTCAGCCCCACTCACCTCACAGAGTGTTTGTTGTGGGGGAGGAAGGGAAAGGATATTGTTCGCCGCTTTGAGACTCCTTCGGGTAGTGATAAAGCGGGATATCAAATCCAAACCCTTCTTCTTCTTCTTCTTCTTCTTCTTCTTCTTCTTCTTCTTCTTCCCACATTCCCCAGTTCCAAGTATTGAAGCCAATTGGACTGCACTGGTGAGGCAACAGCATCTGCCATTGCTCCTGAGGCCAGCAGGCCAGCTAGGGGGTGCAGGAAAAGCCATCTAGCCATCTTGTTCTGTTCTCCAATGCCTCACCACACACACACACACACACACGCACGCACATGTGCACACGCACACACACACACAACCTTTGACTTTGAGCAGCTGGAGATGAGAATTGGAGTCAAACAACATCTTGAGGGCCACAAGTTCCCTTTTATTGGAGTAAGTAGCAAGTGTGTCCATACATCAGGGAGTAGGAAAAGGATTTGCAGCTCTAAGTAGAATGGTTTGAAAAACAGATGGTCCTTTTAACCCTCCACTTGCCATGAAAGTGGCGAGGAGAGGAGAAGCACTCATGGGGAGGCAGGCCCAACCCTTTCCTTACCCTGTTCCCAAACCCCTGCCCCACTTTGAAGTGGCCCTTCTTGTAGTTCCAGCCCAAGAGGTTTTGCTGTATGAAGCAGAACCAATATGCTTCTCTACCCAACTTTAATAGGTTTTGCTGCACCCTTCAGATGCTAGTTTCTGGCTTAATCTGTTGGTCCTCCTGGGCTTCAGCAGACTCCTTCACCCTGCTGCATGGTAAGGCCAACCAGGGCTCCCCCTCCCCCAGCCGGAACTCGCCAGAACTCAGTTCTGGCACCTCTCAGGTGGGCGCTATTGCCATTCTAAGAGAATGAGGGAGGTGTTCATGGTGAGTTCCAGCACCTCTTTTTCTAGAAAAAATAGCATTGAGGTCTTCTCCTCGTGTCTTCTCCTCGTGTGGTTTCAAATGTTTCTGGTCTCTGGAGCTGTTTCCCCAGCTTTAACAAAGCCACCAAGCTACAGTGACACACGCTTTCCCACATAACTTGTCAATGGTCTTCAGTTGCACTGATGCTCCTCTCGTTGCAGCCTGTCAGCCTGTATCAGGCTCCTTTGTCATTAGGCTCTTTTGTTTTGCTTTTAAAGAAACACCCACCTTTCCAGCTACAGCTCTCGCCGAACATGAAGCTCGCTCTCAGAGCCAGGTACTTCTGCAGTTTTAAGACCTTAGTAAGTAACATCTTAACTAAATTCATATGGAATGTAGCAGCCCCGGCCAGATATATGACATCTTTTAACATGTTCCAGTTGCATGAAATACTAATTAAAGGCACTCATTGTGAACAGATATAAATAGACCCCACTTTGCCGGCTATAGGTGTGGGTTGTAAAACAAACAATTATGTGACAGATGATACATGTTAACACAGGGAGATTCTATAATGACATTTCTGTAATTCTGTAACCTCTTCAAGCCGCCATGTGTTCTGCGTTAAAAATTAGCTGGGGTGCTGATTGGAGAAGTGATGTACTCTTCCCGTTTGTGACTTCTCTGCTAAGAAAGAGAAGTGCCTTCACGCGCCTCGAGCATGATTTACATCGTACGGTTGATTCAGGCCCTGAAATCATTAAACGCACACTTGAGTTTTAACGGAGCCGTGGGCTTCCCGTTCCATCGGCGGGTGCCAAACAGCAGCAAAATGCGCAGCTGCCCCCACCGATTATGCCCCTATCCTGCCTCAAGAACTGGGCAATTTGAGTCAGAGAACCGACTGCTTTTCTATTTTGCAAGCCCCGTGTCCCATCTTCCTGCTTTCTGGTCTCCCCGCACCGAGATTAAAACATCACGGCAAAACAGGAAATAGACTGTGAAGTGTATGCCTTTCGCAAAGCGTGTCCTCTCGATTGGAGCCTGATCACTGGATAGGAGTAATTCTCTGGCACTTGAAGAAAACACACAGCTTAATTCAATTATACAGACACCGCGATCCAGTTTAATGTTTGAAGCAGGTGTCCTCACTGAGAATACATATGTGCACCAGTGTTTATTGGCGAGCACATCAGCCAGGCTAATATCCCTCTTTCTCCATTCTTCTTGTTCAACACACTCAAGGAAAGCTTGCACCGCTGCTTATTTCAATAACCGATTTGGGAAGGAGGGCTGTGGTGTTGTTGTTGTTGTTTTCTTTTGGGGACTTACACTCTGGAACTCTGGGACTGTTTTTCTCCAGAAGGGTTTCTGTGTGTTGAACGACTGCTCAACTGAGACCCACATCCAACAGGCAAAGAGTCTCAATTACTCCCATTCAGTGGCATAGCGTAAGGGGCCCCCCGGGGGGCTGTGGCCCTTGGGCACAAAATTCTGAAGGCACGCAGGCACCAGCTTCCACAGGGATCCCTATCCTGCCCTGGTGAAGGCAGTGGAGCTGCCTGTGCCCACGTTGAGTGGGTGCAGATGGAGGCAGGGGGGCAAAGGATGACCCCACCATGACCTGGTTGGGTACTCCTCTCTGTGGGCATCAGCAGAATTCGTCTGCCAAGGGATACACACCTGGCAGGGCCATAGCTGTCAACCCTCCCTTTTTTTGCGGGAAACTCCCATATTCCAATGCCGTTTCCCACTGCTATCCCGGATTGTTGATATCCCTTAAATTTCCCGGATTTCAAAGGAAACAGCTCCTCTCCCTCCCTGCCGGCCAGGGAGGCTCCTCAGCTGCGTTGCTCGGCTGCCAATAAGGAGTATGAGACTGACTGGGGGCGGAGCTTGCATGCCTTGGGCAGCCAGACCCTCACGCCCAACCAGACAGCCTGCCTGCTGTCTATGCGCTCGCTCTTTCGCTCACCCGTTCATGCGCAGCCTCTGGAGCGCAGGGTGGCGAGGCTACTTGGTGCCATTGCACCGCCCTCATGGCACCCCTTATTTTCAAATCTGAAAGTTTGAAAAAATCCCTTATTTTCAAATCCGAAAGCTGACAGCTATGGGCAGGGCTCCCCCCTGCGCAGGCAGGTGGGTGGCGCAGAGATGTTTAGGTAAATTAATAAAAAATGTTTTTAATGATGTAAAGAAATTACTAAAGATGATTTACATGGTACGCAGGAAGAGAGGACGGGAGGAAGTCAACCCACGATGATATGAAATAATGATAGGTTAAAAGGATGTATGTATGTGTTTGTTTTTCTTTTGTATGCTGTCTCTGATTGTTGTTTGTGTTTTTTTATTGTACTAATTTGAAAAACCAATAAAATTTATATATATATATATAAAGGAATGATTTGCTTGTAGGAGTCAAGGGGAAGGAACAAAGAAGTTGCTCAATGTTAGGAGCTTCAGAATTTTGCAATGGTTGAAAATCACATGCCTGGCGTTTCAATAATGTGAAAAAGGAATACAGTTCTCTGGGTGTCTAATGGTACATGCCCACAATTGTTCATTTCCTGCTCTATGTGGCCAGACAACATTTTGCACATCCCAGCCTGAATCCACATTTTTTTTTAATCTGTTTATGTTTTCGTAGTTCATTTGTGGGGCAAGGACTAGAAAAGAAGAAAGTTTTGCAAGGGAGGGATTTTTTTCTTTTTATGGTGGTGTGAAGCGAGTGGTATTTGGCTGCTAATTAGCCATTCGAGGTCAAAGGTTCGAGAGCCACCTGTGGAAAGTGTATCCTTTTCGGGATAAAATGGGCATTGGACGATAGGGGTGTTGAAGTTAATGTTTGTGGTAAGGCTAAAAATAAAAGGGACCATTGCCTGTGAGACATTTGCTTCCTACGGCATGTCAGTAGCCAATCGGCAGCCAGGTGGCTTTTGGCCACAAGGAGGTCAAAGGGCATTGGTCAACTGTATGGGACTTGGCCTTCCTTTTGGTTACTGGAGAATTTATTTATAGACTAGGTAACTGAAATGGAAAGGAATTCACCTCTCAGAGTTTTGTTTCCTCTTAAAGTGCAGAGGGCAGGCTAATAAAAAGTACCTGCCATTCAGAAGGGAAAAGGCAAAGGTAAACATTTATCCCTTTTCTGGATCCACATTCAACAGTGTTGGACACCAGTCCCCATCCATAAATCTCTCACTTCTGGTTTCGAACCTGACATATAAAAAACATGTTGACGACAGCAGAGCAAGTAGCCAACTTACAGGGAAGTGCTTTTACCCTGACCAAGAGTTGAAAGGGCTGTGGCGAACTGCACATTAACAAATAGCAATGTAGGAACTGGGGATGTGGAGCAGAGTTGAATGAATCCCAAGTGGCCGCTTCGGACAGATTTAGGATTTGTCTCAGCTAGGAATGCGGAAGACATTCAACCCAGTTCTCAATTAAAGATAAATCTATCAAATTCTCACTTTTTTGAAACAATATGAGAACCAAAACACAGCCATCCTTTCAAATTTGCGCTTCTCCAAATGTTGCCATGTTTACCAAACTGTATATACCAGGGGTAAAATGTGCATAAAATGCACGTATTGGTGAACTCAACATACAAATATGCATTATATTAGGGGAAGTTGCTTTCAGAAATGTGTATAAGTCAAAACTATATATGTATATGAGAAAATCTGCACCAAAAGGCTGATGAATTTTCTTTTTTCTTTTTTAATTGTGAATTGTGCAAATGTGAAGCACTGAATTTAGACTGGAAAAACGAGAAACTTGGAGAACAAAAATGGACAAATGTGTCCCCTAGTCCTGTTTCCTGCTGTTAAACTACATTTCCCAGCAAGCAGTGCTTCGGGTTCTGCGGCTTATAGGACTACTGTATCCAAGAACAAAACAATCAGGGCAGCAACTGTCATGCAATGATCCATCTTCCATTTCCCGCTAATCTCCTTGATGATCTGAACTTCCTGAGAACAAAGCTGGGCATTGCCAGGTGGACCATCTGTTTCATTTCTTCTTCTTCATTTTTACACTTAGAGAACGCCTGAACTTTTGCTTCCTTGCCTTAGTGGCTTAGCCTGACAAAACCTGACAAACTCTGGGCTTTACCCACCGCTATTGTAAACCAATGTAGCAACCGTACCTACGTATTTATACTAGCTGAGAATCTGACTCTTTCCAGCCTGGCTGCTTTGTGGCTGCACGGTGTTGCTGTAAGGGATCTTTTGACCCTTCCCCTTGATTTCTTTCCTCCAAAGCACAGTGGAAGAATAGGTAAATTACACCTCCGCTGCCCTGGCAGCACAAATAGCCGGAGGGCTTCTAATATTCGGCCGTTGCATGGTAGGCCCCTTCTGCAAGCCTCTGGGGTTGCTCTGACAATGATCCCAATATATTTTGTTTCAAATGAAAATAAACTTTATTGCAACTTTCTGAAGCAGCGGGACCCAGGAGCCTATATTAGAGAAGCCTAGTGGGCAGCTGTGTAATCATTAGCAATACCACTGAGACCAGGACCTAGGATCAGTTTGGAAGGCTCCTCAGCCCAGCTGGGAGTATTATTTACTATGCCACCATCACAAGACCAACAAGTTAGCATAAGAAAAGCATGTCAGGAGGAGTGATGGTAAAACTAAACCAGCCAAAGCTGCAGTAGAAACTTTTTTTGACGGTGGAGCTCTTAATTAAAAGTTCTGTTATCAAGCATTGCAGCTGCGGAGAACGTCCAACTCATTCATACTCTTAAAGAGTCATTGGGAGAAATTGTGCTTATAGAGGAAGAAGGAGGGAATTCCTCACCCACACAAACCTTAGATTAACCTTTTGTTTAAAGAGTAGCCCATATAGACTTGCAGTCTGAGGAATATTTTTTCCCCCAAGGACTGTCCAACGACCCCAAATCAAGCTTCTTCCCAGTCATAGCTCAGTGGTAGAGAGTGTGCTTTGCTTGCAGAAGAAGAAGAAGAGTTTGGATTTGATATCCTGCTTTATCACTCCCTTTCAGGAGTCTCAAAGCGGCTCACATTCTCCTTTCCCTTCCTCCCCCACAACCAACACTCTGTGAGGTGAGTGGGGCTGAGAGACTTCAGAGAAGTGTGACTAGCCCAAGGTCACCCAGCAGCTGCATGTGGAGGAGCGGAGATGCGAAGCCGGTTCACCAGATTATGAGTCCACCGCTCTTAACCACTACACCACACTAGCAGATGGTCTCACGTTCAATCTCTGGTATTTGCAATTTACCCCTCCATGTAATGTGGGGTCACATGCACTCTGACAGCCCAGAAAATATAATAATAATAATAATAATAATAATAATAATAATAATAATAATAATAAATCTATTTTGGTCCTCTAGGACTTCATGTTACACTTGGGGCAGGAGGAGAGGCGGGGAGAGCATGGATGTGGAGGCCAGGCCTTGGTGGCTTTCTCCTCCCATGAGGCTGGGCTACATCAGGCTGGAGAAACCCACCCACTGAGCCACTCCTTGCCTACAGGCCAGCCACACATCCACCCCGCTTGGCAGGCCAGCTGGAGGCAGAGGCAGGAGGCAGGCAAGAGGTGAGATTGAACCATCTTGCTGGTGCTTTGGAGATGCAGCTTCCTGAGGGAGCCACCCTCACCCGCCATGCAGTCATGCAGGAACCTCTTGTGATCTGTCTGCACCCAGCACTTGTCGTCATGCCTCTCCTCCTAGGCTGTGAAACCTCCACCGCTGGGCTCCATTGGAGCAGCACTGCTTTTGCCAGGTGAGCGGTAGGCATGCATCCATCTGTTTCTCCCAATGAGCTGGTCCCAGGGCTAACCTGGTGATGGCCTAGGAGGTGTTGGGGGTCATGCTTCTCCTGCCTTGCCCCGGGTGCTGGCAACCCATGCTATGCCACTGTCAGGAAGGGACACTCCGATGATGTTACAGCTAGATATGCAGCCACTGATGTACAGGTATAGCACTAAAGAGTCACCAGCTCAATATACTCAGCTACTTTTCATTATTTGTAGTGGGCAGCAATCTTTAGGATTGTTGGGTGTTTTTTTTGTTTTTTTTTTTGAGAAAGAGAGATGCATGCTAAAAGAAAAATGAAGCAAGCACCACTGCCAAGAATAATAGAATAAAGGAGACTGTATTATCGTTCTCCCAGTCTGACCAGTCAGCTTTGAGCTCTTTGTAAAACCTACACCTCTGTAATTGTTAGGCTGCCAGAGACACATATGGAAACACCTTTTGGGTTAATGAATATTAATTATTGTAGCAAAGTTGGAGGTAAATACTATACACTATCCTTGGCCCAGAAGATGAAGACTCTCCATCATGGTCAGGAACCCTGCCAGAGACACTCAGAGTGATGCCACTAGGGACCACAGAGCTCAGCGTATTTGATGGCAGTGGCTAAGGAAAATGGAGATAAAATCTTGATGGAGTCCCACAGTCTTGCCAATCCACTAGGCATGTTAAGCCACCACCCAAAACTTTGGTTGTGGAGGACATTCTTTTTTAAGAACTTGGAGGTAGCTGTGTGTAATTGCCTTGGCGATGACAAGTGGTTCAGGTGAAATAATACCCTCCTTGCCCTTGTTCAAAAATCCAGACAAGTCCCTTTTCCCTGTTTCCAGTTGAGTCTTCCTTCAAAAGGGAAATGAGCAGTCACACATCAAAATTCCTTTGCTAGAGAGCATCTCGTCGGCATACCAAGATTTACCAGTGATTGCTGTTTCTTTTATATTTCAGTTCTGAAAACCAAAGTGCTTAACATTTTACCACTTACTCATAGTTAACTATCGACTGACTGTTCTTTAAATGTTTAGATACCACCCTTCATCGAAAGACCACAGGGCAGCTTACAACACAGAACCCAACGAACAATGGATGTCAATATATAACATAAGAACAATATATAAAATGCATTTTTCACGTTTTCTATGGATTGGGTCCTGGAGAAGAGACTTCAGCCCAGGTAATAATTTTTCTTGCTGCAGAATCCACATGGATTCCTAAAGTGACCTTTAAAGCCCTATGCGGCTTAGGACCCTCGTACTTACGGGACCGCTTCTCCTGGTATGCCCCACAGAGGACCTTAAGGTCCACGAATAACAATAGCTTAAGGGCCCCGGGCCCCAAAGAAGCCAAATTAGCCTCCACAAGGGCCAGGGCTTTTTCAGTGTTGGCTCCGACCTGGTGGAATGCTCTGTCCCATGAGACTAGGGCCCTGCGGGACCTGATCTCCTTCCGCAGGGCTTGTAAGACAGAGTTATTCCGCCTGGCCTTCAATCTAGCCTGATCCCCTATTCCTTTTTCCCCTTCCCTTTTTTCTGAAGAAACCCTTCTGGGTCCCCACATTAAAATTCTTCCCTGGTCTCCCTATTGGCCTAGCAAGACTAACTTGGCCAGTTAGCCCTGGTGATCCCACTGATGTTTGTTTTTTATGCTGTTTTTAGCTGTTTTTTAAGTTGACCCAGGTGGCGCTGTGGGTTAAACCACAGAGCCTAGGGCTTGCTGATCAGAAGTTCGGCGGTTCGAATCCCTGCGATGGGGTGAGCTCCCATTGCTCGGTCCCAGCTCCTGTCAACCTAGCAGCTTGAAAGCACGTCAAAGTGCAAGTAGATAAATAGGTACCGCTCTGGCGGGAAGGTAAACAGCGTTTCCGTGCGCTGCTCTGTTTCACCAGAAACAGTCATGCTGGCCACATGACCTGGAAGCTGTACGCCGGCTCTCGGCCAATAAAGCGAGATGAGCGCTGCAACCCCAGAGTCGGACACGACTGGACCTAATGGTCAGGGGTCCCTTTACCTTTACCTTTTTAAGTTGTTTTTAATCATTGTTTTGTATTTGTTGTTAGCTGCCCTGAGCCCGGTTTTTGGACCAGGAAGGGCGGGATATAAATAAAAAAATATTATTATTATTAAAGTTCCCTCTGTTATATATGTGTGTTTGTGTGTATTTATACACACATAAGATGTGTTATATAATGCCATTTTTATTGCCATCTGCCTTGAATCAGTCCCCTGTGGGGGAATGACAGCTACCACCACTAATTCAATTATGTGGAGCACCACCATGTTGGCTGAAACACGTCCTGTTGACTGAAATGTGTTTTAATTTTATTTCTTTTGCTCGGGATCTATAAGGCTGTGGGCTTAAGTGACCAAAACTGTGATTGGGGCGAGCCTTCCCCGAATAATAATAAATAATAATAATGAAAGAATGCTCAGTGGGTATGTTTACATTATAAAGAAAATTTAAAATTAACACCTTGGAGAGGGCACCTCTGAACCCTGGACAAATGTTGCAATAGAGGTCCAAGGTAGAAAAAACAGGCGAAGGTTAATCCAAACACCAAACCAAATAAAGAAGAATTACAACTGCCTAATAGACTGTTTTCTTGTTTCAACATCTGGAAAGATGTGGGAGGCAAACTTCATTGTTTTTGTACACATTCCTGATGCCTAATTTCACCCACACCTGTATATTTTAAAACCTTTGTCTTGTTCCCATAAAGCCAACTCATTTGTGCTTAGGTACCAAGGTCCGGATGACTACAGAATATTAAAAGCTGCAAATTTGCCCATTAACATGAAATGGCACCCCATCCCAGAAATTCCAAGGAACTCTCGTTGCTGTTGCATCTCTTAAAGTAACAAGGAAGTGAAGCATGATGCTTCTGCGTTTGTAAGAACTCGACAGTTTGGCATGGCAGTGCCTAGACTTTGGAACTCCCTGCCTATTGAGATCAAGCAGGCTCCTTCAATATACTCATTTCGGCACCTGCTAGGAACATTCCTGTTTAGACAAGGCTACCCAGTTGCTTAGGGACGTGGGTGGTGCTGTGGGTTAAACCACAGAGCCTAGGGCTTGCCGATCAGAAGGTCGGTGGTTCGAATCCCCGCGACGGGGTGAGTTCCCGTTGCTCGGTCCCTGCTCCTGCCAACCTAGCAGTTCGAAAGCACAAAGTGCAAGTAGATAAATAGGTACCGCTCCAGCGGGAAGGTAAACAGCATTTCCATGCACTGCTCTGGTTCGCCAGAAGCAGCTTAGTCATGCTAGCCACATGACCCGGAAGCTGTATGCCGGCTCCCTCGGCCAGTAAAGCAAGATGAGCGCCGCAACCCCAGAGTCATCTGCGACTGGACCTAACGGTCAGGGATCCCTTTACCTTACCTTTACCCAGGTGCTTAGAAAGTTTAGGTAATTTTAATCTGTTTTAGTAGTTTAACTTTTATATGTTTTAAAGTAGGCTTGTAATTTTTTTCTGGATTTTACTGTTTTATGTAAACTGTTTTGAGATTTCTCGCAATCAAGCTGTGTATAAATTTCATTAAGTAAGTACCGGTAAGTAAAGGACATAATCGGTGGAACACGAATCATAGCCATGGCTTATTTTGCATATGTGTAGAAAGTCTCCCTTGTACAGAACTTTTCCAGTATGAAGCCTGGGAACCAGAGGTGGTAGCAGAATGTTCAGCAGAGTTTGGGCCCTCTGACCTCCTTGCAAAGAGGACACTGATTTGCATAAAATATGCATATGATTTATATCATATGCAAATTTGCACCCTCTTTTACAGGCAGAATGTAAACCACCCTGAGCGACGGGCTACTTCTATAATGGCCTGCCATTGTCCCTAAAGCACTAAGATTCAGGGGGGAAGCCAAAGTGAGGCCTCCAGAGATTGATGGACTCCAACTCCCATCATCCTCAGGCAGCAAAGCCAGTGGTCATGGCTGAAGGGAGTTGTAGTCAAGCAACATCTAGAGTGCGTGTCATACTTTCCCTGCATATGTTCCTGAATTCAACCAAAGCTCCTGGTGGAATCTTAACCACTTCCCATTACCGTCTCGTGTTTTCCTGATTCTTAATCAGAAAAATCATTTAAAACTGCCTTTATCATTTAAAACTCCCTTCTCTAGCTTCAGAAAGCAAAGTCTTATTAACTGATTCCTGTTGTGCTTGCTGAATGTTGCCTCCTCCTATCACAAGCGCATTGTGGCCTTCCTTTGTTTGTGAACCACCCAATACATCAGCCTCTTTCAAGTTGTGTCTCCACACCAAAAACCTTTTCTCTGCCAATCTCCTCAGAGTACGGTCTCCAGTTCTCACATTATTCAGCCGCCATTTTCGAATGCATTAGATCACCCAGGCTATGCCAGAGCCCTCATTTCCGTGGCAATTGCTTCCTTTCGTATCGTAGAACGACTTTTCCCAGACTATGAGTTATGTTCTGAGTTTCAGGTCCAAATAAAGGCAAAATCCCACTGTGAGGCACACTGGAAAAACAGCCAAGTTTTATCTGGTTTTATGTCAAAATCATGTGAGAATGTGGCACGTAAATCTGCCAGGTTTTACACAATGCTGGGCCCAGGTTCACTCAGAAAGGAGGAGATTCTAGTGAACCTTTAGATAAACCTGATCTCAGCTTGTCAGACAAGGAGACAATCAGGTCTTGCATGATGTCGACATACATTAAATACAGGCCACATTGTCCCACTCATATTAACTATTCCTTGTTTGCTTGAAGCACAACTTCCAAGCTCCCATTTTTTCACATAGTGTTTGGCTACACTATGGGCAACCTCTTCCTGATTTATTCTGTGGAGCCAAGACCTGCTGGAATCTGTTCATCAAACAACTCTAAATCTTGCTTAAGCCAGTCTTGTTACATTTTCACTTTCTCATAGCCACCCCCCACCTCACTCCGGTTGCATAGAAAAATCTGACATTTGTTGAATCAAAAATTCTCGGAACTTGTCCTAAGAAATGATTCACAGAAAAATGCTTCTCCTGAACAGTTCAGATTGAATGCTCTCCTGGGTATCTTTTATTTGTCTGAAAAACACTCAGCATACCAGTCTAGGCATGCGCTAGTAGCCCCATGTCAGAGAAATCCATCATCTCAATTGTAGACTCCTGGAGGCAGGGGCCTCTCTTATATCAAGTATGTTTCAGAGAGTTTGTGCTCAGTCCCTCTCCAGCCACTGGGCCTGAGTGGCTGGACCACACCCCTGGCACTCAGAAGTGATGTGGCAAATTCCACAGCGTGACTTCTCCATCAACTGGTTAAGTATCCATTTCCAGCTGGGTGAACTGGAGGGAAGCTTCCTGGGTGAAAAGAGCCTGTGACATACCCCCCAACATTTCTTCAGTGAAATAGGGATGTCCTACCATACCCTCCAACATTTCTCTGATAGAAATAGGGATGTCCTAAGGAAAAGTGGGACATTCCAGGATCGAATCAGAAATAGTAACGGCTTCTGTAAATCTGTATTTGGGTGAAATCAAGCCACAACTTTACTTCAGATGTAAGATGTTTGGCATAGGCATTGGGTAGACCCCCACCCTTCTGGCCTGCCTGCCTGCTGGAAGAACTTACATTTTGGGATCAACCAGAAATGAGAGAGTCCCTGAACTACATCAAGGAGTAAGTCCCGCACTGGACTGCAGCTGGGGAGTGCTGTGACTCCTCACCTGCACATGGGTGTCCAGATAGAAGTATGTCCTTTGGATCCATTTAACGGGATACCCCATTTTGGAGGCGCCAGGCAGAGGCTACAACCTCCCCTCTGTCCAAGACTACATATCCTGGCACGTGGGGAAACTCTGACCCCCAATCCCATCACACACACCAGAGAGGGTAAGCAGACTTTTAAAAAAATAGACCAGGCATAGGCAAACTCGGCCCTCCAGATGTTTTGGGACTACAACTCCCATCATCCCTAGCTAGCAGGACCAGTGGTCAGGGATGATGGGAGTTGTAGTCCCAAAACATCTGGAGGGCCGAGTTTGCCTATGCTTGCAATAGACACACAGATCTGTATGGAGCACATTGCAGAATTGTCCTTGTACTTTACAGGATGATAGGAAGACCTAGCTAAGCCTGGTCATCTTTATAGGCTCCTGCTCTTAGCTCTCCCTCTGTGAAACGCTGAAGCAATGTGGGAAGTTTTCTGCACAGTAAGTAAACCCTCCGAGAGCCATATTAAGGAAGGAGGCTTGACAGCATCTCATTACATCCAAGTAGAATCAGGACCCAAAAGAGTTGGTTTTTACCTCTCGACGTTTCTTGTATAACTTTAGCCACTCGCAATCAGAAAGGCTGAAGACTCTGAGAAAGTTCCGTTTGATGACGGATTATTTAAACTATGCTGTGAAACACTTTCAGCTTTAAAATGTTCTATGCCCTGAAGGATTTCATGAAGAATGGCTGCATTCCACAGCAGGAACAGTGTTTGGAATGCTTTTCCTCGACTCAGTCTGCGGACAATGATGATAAATTGAATGCATTATATTCCGTTTGTGCACATACATGTGCGCAAAGTTTCCCCCCCCCTCTTTTTTGGACAGGTGTTTTTATTTGGTTTCTTTCGTACTGAAAAGAAATGCTTTGCTTATTTTCTACCGGGAACATGAAGATTGATTCCTTCCATATTACTGCCTCTAGGAAACCGAGCGGAGGAGACAAAAACAGCACAAATCAACACACATTGCACGCCAGCAGAAACACTCTCAAGTGTTCCGTGTTGGCTGCACTGGACGCCATGTTAAACTATAGTTCAGCATTATGCATTCGGACGTTTAGCATCCTGAGAACAAGGCTGTACTCTCAGTCGTTTTGTCTTCCCTCCAGTAGTGGCACCAGAAAAAAAATAAGTTCTGAGGGAGGGCACAAAAGGAGCAAAGTATGTGTCTAGGTGGGCGAGCTGTGTCATACACATTAAGATATCCAAAAGAAAAATAGCAGTATATGACAGGGGTCCAGCAAGGGGGGAACCTCCTTGTTTTGGGGATACTTGCCACCCTGCCCTCCTTCTTCCACCTACCATGCTTCCCTCTCTTCCACTGGCATGGTCATGATATTCTACTTATATTTTTGATTCACCACAGTGTAGCATCTGAACCTTCAAGTGTGGTTAATCAATAATGTTTTGCTTAAAAGCCAGCTTTTTAAAACATGGGTTCAAGTTATCTCATTTTAGCAAACCATAGTTAAGACTAGGGCTGTGTCTCAGTCCTGATTCGGCTCAGGACTAGATTTGGTGACGTTCGTTGATTGGGGGCCAATTTAGTTTGGATTGATTCAGACCTGGCTTATACCCTGAACCAAAATCAAATACCGGTACTTGGAAATCTGAATTCTCATTCCTTCCATTGACTTACATAACTTTCCTCCCCCTACATAGGTACATGGACTATGACAGGGGTCAGCAAACTTTTTCAGCAGGGGGCCGGTCCACTGTCCCTCAGACCTTGTGGTGGGCCGGACTAATGCTCCACAAATAACCCAGAGATGCATTTTAAATAAAAGCACACATTCTACTCATGTAAAAACACCAGGCAGGCCCCACAAATAACCCAGAGATGTATTTTATAAAAGGACACATTTTACTCATGTAAAAACACACTGATTCCCAGACCGTCTGCGTGCCGGATTTAGAAGGCGATTGGGCCAGATCCGGCCCCCGGGCCTTAGTTTGCCTACCCATGGACTATGAGGACATGGTAGCTAGCCCCTTAAGAGACAATTAACTTTGCTGAATTTCAGACAGGTAGATTCAGGGGTTTGTGTGCTAGCCATCTTAAAAATTGCTCTTAAAAAAGTAAAATGGCCATAATTTTCTTGTTCCATCACGTGTATTTATGCGTATGCAAGTTTGGAGACTTGGTCACTGTCTCCAGAAGGGATTTAGCCTAACAAATTGCAGACAGGTAGGTTAAGGGCTTTTTGTGGTAGCCTCCTTTAAAGCCCTACCCCCAATTTTTTTTTTAAAGACCCTATAGTCTGTTGAGCACCACAATTGCTATCTAGATGCTTCATGCTAGTGCTAAGCATTACCATTTATACAGTTACTGTTCATGTACTATCTATGCATTGACTGTGTACAATATACTCACAAGACACAAACACCCACACAGCAAAGTACTAATAAAGACAGACTCCGCTCCAGCTCCCTTTCCCTCATTGCTCTCTCCTTACATAGTGTTGTTTTGCACTTTGGAGACAGGCTGTCTGGTTTTCCTAGAGAGCGTTTTGAGCTCCAGTTCAGCTCCAAGTGCTCTGGATTGATTTGGATTCGTCCAATGCACTTCAGACCGATTCAGCGATGGGCTTTGGGCCAGGACTACTTTGGACTGAATTGGCCCAGTTCACTTTGGTACTCAAGATTTGCTCAAAGTGGTTGCACAGCCCTACTTAAGACTAACTCTTTATTGGGTTTGGGTCTCTTAGACAGAGGGCTCAGCTATACAGCTGCAAATATAACGTTTTAAGTGCATTATACAAAAGTGACACTAGATGGGGGTGGTGAGCTAATGGCAAATTCCATATATATTTCAAAACGTGTTTTTTTAAAGCATTTTCAGTGTTGTTGTTTTTTAAACATATGTGTGTAGATTCAGCCAGAGCATACTCAGTATCTCAATAAACTATGACTTCCAATATTTTTTTTAAAGGAAGCAGTGGAAATTAACCTGGTTTAAGTTTGATAGAGATGAGGGAGGGAACCTCATATACAGTCAAATTGAGGCAATTGCAAGCAGCTCCACACAGTTTCAAGGGGTCTTGGTAGCATCTGCCCTCTTAAGTCCTTCTCCCCTCCTCTCAGGCTTCCCATCAGATTCTACCTCTGCCTCTTCAGCCACCTGTCCCTCCTCCTTTGCATCTTCCTCAGCCTCCTCTCCTTCTTCAGTTCCCTTATCCTAATTGACCATAGTTAAAGCTATGGATTTCCCAGTAGTGATGTATGGAAGTGAGAGCTGGACCATAAAGAAGGCTGATCGCCGAAGAATTGATGCTTTTGAATTATGGTGCTGGAAGAGACTCTTGAGAGTCCCATGGACTGCAAGAAGATCAAACCTATCCATTCTTAAGGAAATCAGCCCTGAGTGCTCACTGGAAGGATAGATTCTGAAGCTGAGGCTCCAATACGTTGGCTAGCTCATGAGAAGAGAAGACTCCCTGGAAAAGACCCTGATGTTGGGAAAGATTGAGGGCACAAGGAGAAGGGGACGACAGAGGACGAGATGGTTGGACAGTGTTCTCAAAGGTACCAACATGAGTCTGACCAAACTGCAGGAGGCAGTGGAAGACAGGAGTGCCTGGCGTGCTCTCGTCCATGGGGTCACGAAGAGTTGGACATGACTAAACGACTAAACAACAACAACAATAACAATTGTCATGACACTGTAGTTCACAGAGCTAGCACCATCTGCCAGCAGCCACATGAATTACATTGTGATGGCAATCATGCACAAATATATATTAGAATGAAATACGTTGTGCTGGGGGGAAAAAGAGGAACAGGAAGGTGTAACAGGAAAGTATAGTTTGGCTTCAATTTCAAATGTGAGAGGTGCTTTCTTGCCTCTGAAATAATCCACAGAGGAGCCAAGTTTGGAAAAACTCATTGATCAGCTTTCCTAAGTAAACTTCCTTGCGTATCAGCAGCTATTATGAGTCCAAAATGGCTGGAAACCTCTTAACCCGTTAGATGTGCATTCATTCCTTTACTTCAAATCACATCAAGAATATTTAGTTCAACTTTGGGTCACTTATGTCTCCCCTTTGGCCAGAAATTCCAGATGTCATAACGATCTGAAATGTAATTTGGGAATGATATCAGCGGGACAGAACCAAATGAGAGATCGCAAGTACTGCACAAACCCCTGAACAGCAGCCAAGCCAATAAATTCACGGATTGTGCAGGTTGTATTGACATTGCTTATTTCAACTGGAATCTCCAAGCTGATTGGTTGGTGGTCACAGAAATGATCATAAATAACACAGTCCTGCACAGCACGAGTAGCCAAGGAATGACGTTAAAATGTTAATCTTTCTCCTGCCCCCCTCCCTATTTTCTCCAAGGCCAGCATCATTTACATGCCAAACACCATAAAAAGGATATACTACTGGAAACCAGAACAGCTAGAAAGTGATCAGCAGAGATTTGTGCTCCCGCAATCAAATTTTTAGTAAACTTGCTTGAAAAAGTTAACAAGCTGCAGCTGAGCAAAGCCCAGACTGAAGCCTAGAGGGGTCCTCCTTACAAAATTATAATTTTAGGTGGGTTTTTAACAAGATGTTCCTGTCAGTCTGGTTTGACAGCTAGGCTTACTCTCCTTGCAAAGGGGTCCCTCAGATCTGAGACCAAAATTTAACATACGTATGCAGTCCACAACCCATGAGTTGTACCACTTTGGAATACCCTGTGGAAGATTCACACCTTTGAATAGTCCTTCACATTAAAAACCAGCCAATCAATGTACCCAGAAAACCAGCACAAGTAAAAGCTGGGTTTTGCTTCCTGAAACACTAGCTTTCTGTGAGGCTTTGATGTTGTTACTATAAAGTTTACATGTTATCAACAACAATAACAGTTTTATTATTCATATGCCACTCATCTGACTGGATTGCCCAGCTACTGTGGGGGGCTCCCAACAAAATATTAAAAACACAATAGAACACCAACCATTAAAAGGGCTGCCTTCAGATGTTTTCTAAAAGTCAAATAGTTGTTTATCTGTTTGACAACTAATGGGAGGGTGTTCCACAGGGCGGGCGCCACTACCAAGAAGGTCCTCTGCCTGGTTCCCTATAGCTTCACTTCTTGCAGTGAGGGAACCACCAAAAGGCCCTCGGAGCTGGACCTCAGTGCCTGGGCTGGACGATGGAGGTGGAGACGCTCCTTCAGGTATACAGAACCGAGGCTGTTTAGGGCTTTAAAGGCCAACACCATGTTCTGTTTAAGGCCTTGGTCTTCACCTATAATGTCCCATTTGGCCTAGGTCATATGAGCTCCCCCAGGAACTGAGATTTAGATATGGAAACATGCTTAGACTTCCTTCACCACAGGAGGACAGAGTTACATGGTCTTTTTGGAAGTGGCGCCTGCCCTGTGGAACGCCCTCCTATCAGATGTCAAGGAAATAAACAGCTATCTGACTTTTAGAAGACATCTGAAGGCAGCCCTGTTTAAGGAAGTTTTTAATGTTTGATCGTATTATTATTATTATTATTATTATTATTATTATTATTATTAATATTGTTATCCTGTTGGGAGCCGCCCAGAGTGGCTGGGGAAACCCAGCCAGATGGGTGGGGTATAAATTATTATTATTAGTGTCCCTTGTGCTTTGGAGTTCAAAGCAGGCCAATACCAAAACCCACCTCTTCATATTATTTTAGGAAGAAATGGAAAGTCAGATAACCAGATAACCAATTGGGGACCATGGCTACTTCTACAACCTACACCTTTATCTCTGAATTCCAAGAACTGGGAGCAAACAATCAGGGACACCTGCCATGGCTCATCCTGTTTGTAAAGTTCCTTGGACTATCTGACTGATGGTTGCTGGAAACAGAATATGGATTAGGTGGATCTTGGTCTGCAAGGCAAACATCTTAGGTTGTTTTTTAAAATCATTATTTAGACAAGCTTTTAAATGCACATGTCTGGTTTTGTTCTTTTAGAATATTTTGTTCTATTGTTTCGCTTTATTGCCTGTTCTGCACTTTGCTTTTATGACCACCTCCTAGAGTGCCTTGGCAAATTGGTGGGCTAGACACTGTGAAAATAAACAAATGAATTGTTCCTTTCTTCCTTAGTAATTCTTTTTAGTCCAAACTTTTCCAAATATTCATCTATCTTTTCCTCTTGTTCTTCCTCTTTCTGATATAGTTCTTTATAAAATTTTTGGAAAGTTTTTCTAATTTCTTTAGGATCTTCTGTGACTTCATTTTCTCTCCTTATTCTAGTTATTATATTTTGCGTTTGCCTCTTTTTCAGTTGCCACGCTAAAAGTTTTCCTGTTTTATTTGCATATTCAAAGTTTCGTTGCTTTGCCCACTTTATCTTCCACTCGATCTCCTGATTTACTATCATCGAAAACTGTGATTTTAACATCTTAATATTATTTTTAATCTGGTCACATCCTGGTTTTATATCAATTGTTTTTTCATTTTCTTTCAAATGTTTCAAAATTTCCTCTTTCTTTCTTTCCCTTTCCTTTTTCTTGAGACTATTTTGCTGTATCATGAAACCACGCATGACAGCTTTACTTGCATCCCACACTATATTCAAATCCGTTTCCCCATTCAAGTTAACTTTAAAATATTCTTCGATCACTTCTTTTGCTTTCTCCCTTACTCTCTGGTCATCCATTAGACCTTCATTCATTCTCCAACGAAATATAAATTGTTCCCCACTCATTTCCATACATATTGCGTTGTGATCAGATAATGTTCTTGGAAGAATTTCCACTTTTTTAACTTTTGTTACTAACTCTTTTGACATCCAAATATAATCTATCCTTCCTGCACTTTGGTTTGGCTCTGAGAAAAACGTATATTGTTTAGCTGTCGGGTGCTTAAATCTCCATATGTCTATTAACTCAAAATTTTCTGTCATGCTCACAAAAGATTTAGGGAGTTTTCCCTCAAACGTATCTTTCTTTCTTGCTGATCTGTCTATCTCAGGTACCATTACCCCATTAAGGTCCCCCATCACTATTATTTTTTGATCCATATATTCCATCAGACTATCATTCAATTTCTTATAAAAGTCCGCCTTTTTCTCATTCGGTGCATATACTCCAATTACCAATATTTTCTGACCCTGTGCCCTCATTTGGGCTGCCACCACCCTTCCTTCCTCATCTTTATAAACTAATTCAGGTTCATATTTGGCTTTTATGTATAACACCACTCCTCTCTTCTTACTCTCTCCTGCTGTTACAAAATCCAATCCTAATCGTTTATTTATCAAAATTCTTTCATGTTTTTTTCGCAATATGCGTCTCTTGTAAACATATAACATCAAGTTTTGTTTATTTAAAATATGTTGCACTTTATTACGTTTAGTCTTACAATTTAGTCCATTAATGTTCCATGATAGCAATTTCAATGTCATTTTACTAACAACTCAGGCCCAGATATTTCCTTGTTCTTTATTCTTTGATAACTTTACTCAGGTCCTCAACTCCTCAGTTTCTTTACTCAACTCTCCCCTTGCTCTTCTGTTTCTTCCTTTTCTTCTTCTTCTTCCTCTTCTTCCTCCTCCTCCTCCTCCTCTCCTCCTACTGCTCCTCTTTCCTCTTCCTCTTTCTTTTTAATCAAGCCTAGTTCTTTTGGATATCTCCTCTTAAATTTCTTCAATTCCTGTGAATTTGTTATTTTAAATCTCTTTTCCTTGAAGTAAAAGGATATGCCTTCTGGGAACTCCCAACGATACTGCACTTTTATTTTGTTCAAGGCTCCTGCCAGTTGTTTATATTCCTCCCTCTTGTTCAAAAACCTCGATGGGATTTCCTTATAAATTGTGATCTCTCTCCCACCTATAAACAGTTTCCGTTCATGATTCAATTTCAGAATCTCATTTCTTATTTCCATATTATTAAAGATCACTAGGCAGTCTCCCGGGAGTTTTTTTGCTCTTGCTTTAGCCGATTTCACTCTTATTCTAAAAGCGTTCACGATCGCATATCCTATTTCCTCACTTTTCACATCTAGCCATCTCGCTAGCTCCTCTATCAATTTTGCTCTGATATTTTCACCTACTTCTTCCGGGATTCCCCTAAATTTGAGATTCTTCTGTCGTTGTCTCATTTCTAGGAGAGCGATACTATCCAAAATATCCTCCTGGATCTTTCTTAATTCCGCTATTTCTCCCTTTACTTTTTCTGTCTCTTTTTTTGTTTCCTTCAAATCTTTCTGGGTTCTTTTCACTGTATCTTCTGTCGTTTTATATTTGCCTGCTAAATCCTTTATTTGTTCTGATAACTCTCCTACTACTTTTTCTACCTTTTGGTCAATAGAGCCCTGTAGGTCTGTTATTTTCTTTTCTATATTCTGCTCACTCTGTCTGATTTCCTTCCTAATCTCAGACAAAAGTCCTTCCCACTCCTTCATTTCCTCCTGCTTGGAACCTCTTTTGTCTCCTGGTGTTCCTGCTGTCTTTTGGCTTTTCATCTCGTCTCCCTGCCACCAGAGGTCACCCCAAACTTAGATTTACCAATTAAGCACACTTAATTTCTTCCCCTAGGTGGCAGCTCTCTCCCTCTTACTTAATGTAGCTTTTTAACACAGATAACACAGTTACTTTCAACTAAAGATCAACTAAATGAACCAATAACATTAGCGGAAATTCAAATGGCAATAAAGAGAATGAAAATAGGAAAAACACCGGGACCGGATGGTCTGTCATCAAAATATTACAAAGTCTTAAAAGATCAAGTGGCACCAGTATTAGTGAGAGTAATGAATAATATTCTAGAGAGGAGTCAAGTACCAAACTCATGGAAAGAAGCCTATATTACACTAATCCTAAAGCAAATTCGGACCAATTGGATGTGAAGAATTATAGACCGATTTCATTGTTAAATAATGATTATAAATTATTCGCAGATGTGTTGGCAAACAGGTTAAAAGGAATTCTGAAAGAAATAATTCACAAGGACCAAAATGGATTTTTACCGGGTCGACAAATGAAGGAAAATGTACGAAATATAATAGATAATAGATATTATTGAGTACTTAGATATAAAAATAAACAAACAAGCAGCATTAGTTTTCATCGACGCGGAGAAAGCTTTTGACAAAGTATCTTGGTTATTCATGAGGAAGAAT
The DNA here is from genome assembly GCA_034641385.1 of Darevskia mixta. NCBI lineage: Eukaryota > Metazoa > Chordata > Lepidosauria > Squamata > Lacertidae > Darevskia > Darevskia mixta. Next base: position 4,902,786 of record JAWWNH010000207.1, read on the forward strand.
TTGGAGATGATGGGATTAGACGGAAAATTTGGAAAAGGTATTAAGGCAATATATTCAACTCAAACGGCCAAATTGATTGTGAATAATAACTTATCGGATAGCTTCAATATTCAAAAAGGTACAAGACAAGGTTGTCCGCTGTCTCCCTTGCTATTTATCACAATGTTGGAGGTCTTAACAACGAAATTAAGAAAAGCGGAATCAGTAAAAGGAATAAAAGTAGGAGCAAAGGAACATAAACTGAAGGCTTTTGCTGATGATCTAGTGTTAATGTTGGAAGAACCTCAAACAAGTGTAAAAGAAGCATTGAATGAAATTGAAGAATTCGGGAAATCAGCGGGATTAAAAGTAAATAAAAATAAAACTAAAATGTTGATTAAAAATATGAGGAAAGAAGAAATCGAGGATTTACAAAAAAGTTCGGGTATTATAGTGGCAAAAAAGATCAAATATTTAGGGATTTGGCTCACCTCAAAAAATATCAATTTGTTTACAGACAATTATTTACCAATGTGGACAGAAGTTAAAAAAGATTTGGAAAGGTGGAATAAGCTGAGCATGTCATTAATGGGAAGAGTTGCGGCTATTAAGATGAGCGCTTTACCTAAGTTGTTATTCCTTTTTCAAATGATACCCATCATAAAAGGTACAAGCCAACTTAAGGAATGGCAAAGAACCTTTACTAAATTTGTCTGGCAGGGAAAGACCCCTAGGATAAAACATAAACTAATGGTTGATAGAAAAGAGAGAGGGGGATTTTCCATGCCAGACATAAAATTATATTATGAAGCGTCTTGTCTATGTTGGCTGAGAGAGTGGTTAAGACTAGATAATGGTGACCTTTTAGATCTTGAAGGCTTCAACAACCGGTTTGGGTGGCACGCCTATATATGGTACGGAAAGGTAAAAGTACATAAAGACTTTTTAAGTCATGTAATAAGAAAACCTATCTTTGAAGTGTGGGAGAGATATAAGGATTTATTGGAAAGAAAGACTCCAAAATGGCTTTCACCCATCGAGGCAATATCTGTTAGAAAAACTAATATGGAAATGAAATGGGCCACCTACGAAGAGATATTGATAGAAACGGAAGAGGGAGTAAAACTTAAACCATATGAGGAAATTAAAGACTATTTTGGGGGTTGGTTACAATATCATCAGGTCAATGACATGTTAAAATTAGATAAGAAGAGTAATGGTTTTGAAAATAGAAAATCTGAATTTCAGAAAGAATTAGTGGAGGGGGGCGGAAAAAAATTGTTGTCAAAAATGTATAATTACCTACTGGAATGGTACACTAAGGATGAAGAAGTTAAAGAGGTCATGATCAAATGGGCGATTGATTTTGGATATAATATTGAATTGGAGGCTTGGATAAAATTGTGGAACCAGAATCTTAAATTTACGGCATGCACTATTCTGAAAGAGAATGTAATGAAGATGATGTACCGTTGGTACATGACACCAGCCAAAATTGCAAAAATGTACAAAACTAAGAATAAGGTATGTTGGAGATGTAAGGAAAAAGATGGAGAATTTTTTCACATGTGGTGGACTTGTGATAGAATAAGAACTTTTTGGGAAACAATTTATAATGAGATAAAAAAGATGATGAAATATACATTTCCAAAAAAACCGGAGGCGTTTTTGATAGGGCTGGTGGGATCGGAAATTCAAAAGAGAGACCAGAGATTATTTATGTATGCGAGTACTGCAGCCAGATTACTGATAGCCCAAAAATGGAAATTGCAGGAGGTACCGACAGTAGAGGATTGGCAACAAAAAATGATGAATTTTGCGGAGTTGGCAAAAATGACGGGTAAGGTGAGAAACCAAGATGACCAGAAGTTCACGATGGAATGGAGTAAATTTAGAAATTATTTAAAAGAAAATTGTACAGGTTTAAAAACACTGACGGGAATTGAGTAATACCTACAATGCATGTAATTAATAGCTCCTGATCTGAAGAAAGGAAAAGAATAATAATAAAATGATCAGGGGGAGGGAAAAATAAAGACGCCAAATGCTGCAATGATAGGAAAACCGTTGAAGGGGAGGAGGGAGGTCTTATCTCGCCAGAGAATTAAAGATGTAAATATGATTGTATTATATGGTGATGAAGAAATGTAACAAGAAAATTAATAAAAAGCATATATAAAAAAAAAAAGAATTGTTCCTTTCTTCAGAACAATTTATGTTTGGGAAGTGGGCGGGGATAGATTTAGTAGGTCAGCTAACGAGTTAATGAATGTATTATTATTAATAATGATCTGAATAGGTGACAGGGCAAGGAACTGCTGTCTTGAATTTGCAGCACTGAATGACTTCATAATGTTGGGCAGTGATTAGGGCCATCTACCAACAACAGCCCTGGTGGGGTGGATTCCAGTAGAATGAAGGAGCCAAGGAACTTCTCCAGCTGGCTCCTACCCTCTGACTTGCTCCACAGGGAGTCCTTCCATCGTGGGAAGGGATCTATTGAATGGTTATATTTTTATAGAATCGTAGAAGTTTAGAGTTGGAAGGGACTCCAGACCCCTGCAATTGCAGGAATCTTTTGCCCAATGTGGGGTTTGAACCCACAACCCTGAGATTAAGTGTATCCTGTTCTATCGATTGAACTATCCCAATATAACAACAACAACAACAACAACAACAACAACGCTTTTATTATTTGTACCCCACCCAACTGACTGGGTTGCCCCAGACACTCTGGGCAGCTTCCAGCATATACAGGACATAATAAAATATCAAACATTAAATACGTCCCTATACAGGGCTTCTAAGGTAAAGGTAAAGGACCCCTGGATGGTTAAATCCAGTCTAAGATGACTATGGAGTGGTGGCGCTCATCTCACTTTCAGGCCATGGGAGCCGGTGTTTGTCCACAGACATTTTTCTGGGTCATGTGGCCAGCATGACTAAACTGCTTCTGGTGCAACGGAACACCGTGATGGAAACCAGAGCGTACAGAAATGCTGTTTACCTTCCTGCCACAGTGGTACCTATTTATCTACTTGTATTGATATGCTTTCGAACTGCTAGGTTGACAGGAGCTGGGACAGAGCAACAGGAGCTCACCCCGTTGTGCGAATCTGAACCGCCAACAGGGCTTCTAAATGATGTCTTATAAAGACTGTATAGTTACTTATTTCCTTGACATCTGTTGGCAGGGTGTTCCACAGGGTGGGTGCCACTACCGAGAAGGCCCTCTGCCTGGTTCCCTGTAGCTTTACTTATCGCAGTGTGGGAACTGCCAGAAGGCCCTCGAAGCTATATCTTGGTGTCTGGGCTGAATGATGAGGGTGGAGTTGCTCCTTCAAGTATACAGGGCCAAGACTGTTTAGGGCTTTAAAGGTCAGCAACAATACTTTGAATTGTGCTCAGAAACATACTGGGAGCCAATGTAGGCCCTTCAGGACCAGTGCTATATGGTCCTGACAGCTGCTCCCAGTCATTCCGATTAGTTGTAGTTTCTGAGTCACCTTCAAAGGCAGCCCCACGTGATTTTACCCATGTATATTTATGTGTGGTGGAAGCTGCCTTGGAAGGATTTGTATACTGAAAGGTGGGGTAACAATTAATTGCAATGACTAAACAAATATCAGCAGATCAAACTCTTTTGCACACCTTCATCTCTTTAGAAGCCAGATGGTGTGGCTTCGCCTTTCTTTGCACATTTGATCCCAGGCATTGGAATCAGGGAAAGTGGATACCTTCCACAATTTAAATCACTCACTGCTCACTGAAGCATAGAATCATAGAATCACAGAGTTGGAAGAGACCACAAGGGCCATCCAGTCCAACCCCCTGCCAAGCAGTGATACTTGTTCCACTGCAAACTGACGCATTTAGCAGCCCCAATAGGAGTTAAAAACCAGATTGGAGCCTCACAGGTAAGATCACCTTGATGACTAAAACATAAACTGAGGAGGCTAGTGTGGTCTCCACCCCCCCCCCCCGCTGAACTATTTCACAGCATAAAGATCCCATTACACAGAGTTGCCATACGTCCGGAATTTTCCTGGACATGTCCGGGATTTCAACAGCAAAATTAGCTTCAGGTGGGAATTTTGAAAAATTGTCAAAATGTCCGGGGGGGTTGCCAACAGAAGAGGGAAGTGTGTTTTTGATTCTTTGCCTTTTTTGGTGAATTCCCCCAAATAGCTCAACAACTATGATGTCGATTTCCCCAAAAAAGCTCAACCACTATGATGTTGATGCTTACTTCTTGAAATAGGGCAACCCTACATTAGATCACGGTGTAATAGGATTAACAGGGGATAGCCCAGTTCGCAAGGTATGGCGTGAGCTCAATACCAAGAGGGAGAAGTTTCACAAGTAGGGTAACTGTGCCATCATCAGCACATTGCTTGAGTTTTCTTAAACTAAGGCCCAATTCCATTTTTCTCCAGAGCATACTGTATCGCTAGCAGCTTCTGTTATTTGAAGGGATCATAGTTCCATGGTGGAGCAAGTGCATTGTTTTGGGGAAAAAAACAACAATCCAGATTTTGTACTAGGAAAGGCCTCTGACTCAGACCTAAGATGGCTGCTACAAGTTGTCATTTACTTTTGTGTTTGAGTCCTGCCTGAGGGTTTCCCACAGTCTTCTGGTTGGCGACTGTGAGAACAGGATGCAGGACTACATAGTCCAGTGGCCTGATCCAGCAGGCTCTTCTTACTTTCTTATGTACTTTAATGGCAAAGATTGACTTCTGCTCTGAGCTGGAAAATGCATGATGTTTTCAGGTGGCGAAGTTTGTGGGTAGCTAGGAAGATAGTGGGTCCAGTTGACAGTCTGGGGAAGATACCTAGAACCAAGTAGAGTTCCCTCTGTTTGATGCACACAGACAGAGATGGGAAGTTGATCTGGGTCTGGAGTTTGGGACAAGCAAGAGGGTCAGAAAAATGCTTGCAGGACCATGGATAGATCAGTGGGTGAAAGGAAAGTACTCTGAGAGTCTGAGCTATAATTGATGCCTCAGGGGTTGCCAAAATGGCAGCCTCCAAATATTGTGGACTACAACTCCCATCTGCCCTGTCCGGGCTGCGTAGCAGGTGTGAAAATGGTAAATTCCATGCTTGGGATTGAAAACAAAAACTGCCAATATCATGATGCTGTTATACAAATCTCTATGGGGCAACCATCCTTGAAACACTGTGTACGATTCTGGTTGTCTTGCCTCTTCTCCCTCTTGCTTGCATAGGACTGCACTGTTGATGGATTTAATCTACTACAGAATGTATTTAATGGACAAACATCACTCTCTACATTTGAGAGAAAACTACCAGCTTTACCTTTAACTCGTCTAATTTTATTTTGCCCCTCTAGTATATACCTTTCAATGTGGGGTTATGATGGACTTTCCCCCGTCTCTTGGATTTTAGATATTCTATACCAAGTCTTGGGCTAAAATGAGTTTTTACAGCTGGGTTATAAACCAAATCAATGGAAATGTTGACACAGCATTAGGTATATCAGTCTAAGCAGGTGTCCTTTTAACTGCCCTCATAAAAGAAACACCTCCTGACAGAACTCAAAACTGCTTTTCAAGGATTGCTCTGTAAGGAGGAAGCAGATTGAAGCACTTCATTAGCAATTTGCTATGACCCAGTCAAACTGAAGACAAGTTCTTCCATGTCCTGTCAATTACGGCTCGATCAGGAGCCACCGTGCTTAACCGTGCATAGTGTGTTCTCCGGTTTTATAATAAAAAAAAATGCTAAAACCAAGAATAGCCCAACTAAACACAGTATTATGGAAGATAAATGTCACTGGCAATCACAGGGGGAGGAAGCTTGCGGGATTGCCACTGACCTTTCCTTTGGTCAGATAGCATTTGGTAGGGATCCTGCTCCAGATCATGAAGTTATGCATATCTGCACCAGATGACTTGCCTACATTTCTGTGGGCACTGAAAAGCATTGTGTTTAAGAGGATGCAGAGTGATATATGACGGTCCTATCTTTGATTGTGTATTCATACCTGCAAGTCACTATTTGCTGCTGTGATCACCAATTGATGAGCAAAAATTTGTGAATTAGCTCTTATAGCTATATCCAGCGCTCAAGGGTACTCACAGTGTTTTTTCCCCTAGGGGTGCGCATACCCCTAAACATTTTATGAAACTAGGTTTGACCTCATTGAGGGGCCGTATTTCAATATGAGTAGGAAAATCAGACTGCCTCTAAACATTTATTTAGAAATAAAGCACTGGGTACGCAGTACCGGCACCTCTTTTTGTTGTTGTTGTTAAAAAGTGTGGCACTTACTGTAACAACTTCATGGTGAGTACCGGCAGCTATTTTTCTAGGAAAAAAGCATGGACTATATCCCAGAAGATAAGTTCTACCAGATAGCTACTTGTGACCAACTGGAGACATATTCTTAAGGGACTAACTGCTTATGAACATTGGAACAGTCTTATTGGCCACTAAGTCCCTCACTTGTGTGGTTCGAAGAGTACTTTTGGATTATACAAAATAAATGTCTACAACAGTATATTGGAGTAGTTTAAAGTCTGCTTAGAGCAGGGGTTGTCAACTTGGTCTCTAGTGGGCGTTTCAGGATTCTAGGTGGGCGGTAGGGGTTTTTACGACACAAGCTGAATCCTCCTTCCATCCATCCGTGGGTGGTAAGGAAATATTACCATCAAGAAAGATGCATTAGTGGGTGGTAGGTATAAAAAGGTTGACTACCCCTGGCTTAGAGAATCTATGGCAGCGATAAGCAACATGGTGCCCCCCTAATGTTGTGGACAACAAACCCACCAACCTCAGCAAGCATGGCCAATGGTCTTGGAAGAAGTGACTTGTACTTCACAACACCACATTGGCCTTCCCTTGACTTATAGCAATTCCTGGGCAAGGATCTGGCAACTTAATGAGACTGCAAGACATCTGCCAACCCAATTTGTCCACACATATTCTCATACAAAGGGGTGGGGGAGAGCTAACTTTTAAAGGAAATACACATTTAAGGTTGCTTTTGTTCTCTTCTGTCTATGGTGCTACTTAGTTTTCCCTCTGGGGATTTTAGCAGATTGGCATATATTTGTATGCGGGGTCTCCCCTCCCCTGCCCCAGTAAGATCCCACACACATTCCAGAAAAGATGTTGGCATCGTTTCATAGCTAAAAATATTATTTATATTATCTTACTGCAAATATAAATATATTAAACACCACTTGACATTCGCATTTGTTATTGTCTTGACATCACAAAACCCAAAGGGAAGCCAGTTATATTTCCCTTGTAGTGTTGCCAGGCATTGATCTGTCTTTGATTTCCCGTCTGCATTCAATATGTCCAAACATTTAAGCCTTCTAGGGGCTGACTAGATAGCGGAGTGTACATCACCTGCTCTAACTGTTCTGGTATGGCAGAAGCCGAAAGCACCAAAAGACCAACAAACAAACAAATAAAATGCTTGTAACCAGTCTTAGCATGGCCTTAGCAAAGGCTTAAACTCAGGTTTGATCCTTTTTAACATACCATTTGAAATACAGCCAAGTATCACATATGTGCAGGGTTCTCAAGATACTGTGTCTGTGTGTGTGCAGTCAGCAAAATGCACACAACTGCCGGATTTTTGGCTAGTAAAAAGCAATCTCAGCCCTTTGGCCACATCAACATGGATCTTTACATCTGTACTGTCAGTAATGCTTCACCATGTACCTCACTCGCTTCTTACAAACACATGATGTTCACTTGCACAAGGAAGCCAGTAGTTAGTGGCCTGGAACTCACAATGCGTTAGTCTAATGTATTTGGATTTAAAAGTCACTGCTGGGGTAAGCTTCACAACCGAAATGGCACGTTAGTGGTGTGGCTTGACTGGATCCAATGGGCTAGATCAGACAATTGCTCCCAGTCTAGCTCAAAGCCTTCTAGACCACAGCTGGCTCCCAAGGGTGATTTTGGTAGTCCTCAAGACCAAGGGTACGCAACCTAAAGCCCGTGGGCCAGATGTGGCCCAATCGCCTTCTCAATCCGGCCTGCGGATGGTCCGGGAATCGGTGTGTTTTTACATGAGAATGTGTCCTTTTATTTAAGATGCATCTCTGGGTTATTTGTGGGGCATAGGAATTTCTTAATTTCCCCCCCAAAATATAGTCTGGCCCACCACATGGTCTGAGGGACAGTGGACCGGCCCACGGCTGAAAAAGGTTGCTGACCCCTGCTCAAGACCCTCCAAAATTTGTCTTTAAAATCATGGGTTTTTAAAGTTTTTTTTTAAAAAACAACATTCTTCCTAGACATTAGACTAACACATTGTGAGTTCCAGGCCACTCGCTACTGGCTTCCTTGTGCAACTGAACATCATGTGTTTGTAAGAAGTGAGTGAGGTACATGGTGAAGCATTACTAACAGTAATGCTGCCCCACGTGATCGGCGGCTCGGGGGGGGGTGCCCCGCTGCTGCTGCTTTTGGTGCTGCGGCTCGCAAGGGCACCGGCGGGCGGGCCCCACGCACGGCGGGGCCAGCCCAAGTGTCACCCTGTCCGCCCCTGGAAACCGGGGCGTACCGCCCCCTCCGCCTCCCCTTGCGACGCCAGTGGGGTTCAGTGAGCAGGAAGAGTCTGTAGCAGAGAGCAGTCCAAACTCAGAGGCAGGAGAGGAGGTGGGCCAGGAGACAGAGATGAGGCAGGCTGTGGAAGAATGCAGGGAGTCTCTCCCTCCTGCTGCAACCAACTCACCTCCCATAAAACACAAAGGAATGAAGAGGGTGGAGCAACGAGAGGCAAGACAATGGAGTTTTGGGCTGCAAGGGAAGGATCCTTAGAGAGCATGGGAAGGCAGGGACCTTCAGTCCTCACAACTGCTTCATTGGGGCGAGGCTTTCTGGGAAGAGTTGCTGTGATCGGTAGGCCTGTGCTGTTTTGGTTTCTTTGACTAAAGAGTTAACTTCACTGACACGGGTGTTTTTTTAATTGCTGGCCTACTCCTACACTGGCAGAAAAACCTCCTGCTTTGCAGTTGGACCTACGGTAGCTAGGTGTATCTGTTGCTGGTTCGAAAGCCCTTTGCAGGTTAGCAGTGCAAGGGTCAGGGGGAGACAATTCTTAAGCCAGAGGGCTACATTCATTCATGGATAATCTTCTTGGGAAATGGAAACAAGGATGTGTCAGTGGTGGGGAGGGCCAGAGCCAAAAGTGAACAGAGCAATGGAGATGACTCTTACAGTAAAGGTAAAGGGACCCCTGACCATTAGGTCCAGTCGTGTCTGACTCTGGGGTTGCGGCACTCATCTCGCTTTATTGGCCGAGAGCTGGCGTATAGCTTCTGGGTCATGTGGCCAGCATGACAAAGCCGCTTCTGGCGAACCAGAGCAGCGCACGGAAACGCTGTTTACCTTCCTGCCAGAGCGGTTCCTATTTATCTACTTGGACTTTGATGTGCTTTCGAACTGCTAGGTGGGCAGGAGCTGGGACCAAGCAACAGGAGCTCACCCCGTCGCAGGGATCTGAACCGCCGACCTTCTGAACAGCAAGCCCTAGGCTCTGTGGTTTAACCCAGTGTTCCCCAACCTTGGGCCTCCAGCTGTTTTTGGACTACAACTCCCATCATCCCTCGCTAGCAAGACCAGTGGTCAGGGATGATGGGAATTGTAGTCCGAAAACAGCTGGAGGCCCAAGGTTGGGGAACACTGCCCACAGCGCCATCTGGGTCCGAGGACTCTTACAGTAGGCTATGTGCAAAAACAAGAGGTTTCTTCACACATCCATCTACACACACAGCCTCTATTCAACCATGTGAAAGGCATTTTCAAGGGACAGTGGGAGAGGTCCAAAGGGCAACAAGTCTTAGGATTGGGGAGTGCAAACCTGCTTGTATTTGAGTTCTTTGACTGCCCTATTTTGCGGAGCAGGCAGTTCATCATCCCAAACCCAAAGGATGGGGAGACGTCTAAGGTTGATAAGGAGGATAATTACACTAGGCCTGCTACTCCCCACTCTTGCCCCCCCCTAGGCCTATTGGCAGCCTCCATCAGTGTTGATTCATTACAAGGGCTGGGATCTGCAAGCCATTTGCTAACACTGCAAGCTGCTACTACAACAAGCAGCTGCAGTTGCAGTTTGTACGTCGCTGGGGGGTTTGAAGTCAACCCACCCACACTACTCTGGGGGAATAATCCGGGACAAGCTGCAGGTGCTATGGATATTTTCATTTAATATCCTTTCTTGCAATTCAGCACATTCGGCGATCCACGTGGTAAGCTGTTACTTACATTTCTCCCAGTAGGATTGTGACCAGATGCCGAAAGGAAGGCTGACCACGGAAAGATAGTGCTTCTTCTTCACTCTGGAGCTCGGGGCCTTCGGAGAGCTGCAAAACAAATCTGTTTTCTCAGAGCAAAAATATGCGGAGCTCAAAAGAAAAAAAGAAAGAAAGAAAAGGCATTTTGTTGACACAAAGTAATGATAAATATTTCCAGAAATTGCATGTTCCGCATCTATTATGGAGTGCTTTCTTTCAGTGGATGGGAATCCTCTGAGACACCCGGGGAAAACTCATGATTGTGCCAAGAAATTAGTATCACAGCTTTGCTTAATGTGGAGGTCAAGAAAGTCCAGGATAGCAGCTCGAGTTTTGCAAGATCCTGGCTTGTGCGTACTCAGTAGTCTAATACATGTTGAAACTCTGGTGACAGGTGGATGGGTAGGCTGCTTAAAGCAGGAATGCCCACATACATAGACCTGGGGTTGGGGTGAGACTAGTATGCGTTCGGTCACCATTGGCCAGATTGGATGGGCTGATAGAAAATTTCTGGAGGGCACCAGGCTACTGTAGGGACACTATTGGACTATGACTTAAACACACACACACACACAGAGAGAGAGAGAGAGAGAGAGAGAGAGAGAGAGAGAGAATATACAGTGGTACCTTGGTTCTCGAATGGCTTAGTTGTCGACCAAATCGGCTCCCGAACACCGCAAACCCAGAAGTGAGTGTTCCGGTTTGCAAACATTTTTTGGAAGCCGAATGTCCGGCGTGGCTTCCGCTTGAGTGCAGAAAGCTCCTGGAGCCAATCGGAAGCCGCACCTTGGTTCTCGAATGGTTTCGGGAGTCGAATGGACTCCCAGAACGGATTAAGTTCAAGAACCAAGGTACCACTGTATTGTGCTGTGTTCTCTCATGAGTATTATTGTATCCCAAACCAACTTACTGTGAATTCCATCATTAAAAGGTAACTGTCTACAGGCTTCCGTCCTCAATCTGGAGGGAGGTTTAACTCTCCCCCTCTCTAATGGCATTCCATAGTATGGTCAAAACTTCTGCTTTATAAATGCTTTTGGGCAGTTAGAGGTTTTAATTGCTATGGTTAAATTATTTGTGACACTAGTTTGCATTTCCCCACTGCCAAACTCTTTTAAGTGCTTGTGGCTGCTTATTGTTGCAACCCAACTGTTTTCAAAATTGTCACTGTTTTAACTTACATTGTTATAAAGCAAGCAAGCAAGCAAGCAAGCAAATAGGCTTGATCTATGTGTTCCATTTAACTCTTTGGCAAGAGACTTACGTATGGTGGTGACTCTTGTCCCCGAACCTGTAAAGTTAAGAGATTAGCTGAACACATGGAAAAGGAGGGAAGGGAGTAAGAACTGGAGAGCCTTGACCACTGGATTTCCCAAGGGTGCCGCTACTCCTGGAACACCTGAGCTAAATAACTTTGTGTTAAGTCAATACGGTCTGCCATATCCCAACATTTCTCATTTCCTACTTGTGGTGAGCTGTTGCTGCAAAAAGCAGGGAGAAGGGAAAGGAACATGTGACTACCATGCTTCAAGGCCATTTAAGGGTTGCCTTTTTTGAGGATATGCTTTATGTAAAAAAAAAAAAAAGTTAGAAAACCAGATGCAGTTAATATGTGTAACAGAAGTGATAGACGAGACATGGAATATAGACACTCAGGACTAATGCTAGTTTAAGCCTGGGCAAGGAAGAGGGCAGTGATGGGGAATATCAGGCTGTCCTCCAACCTTACTCCAACCCCAACAACAGAAGCTGTTTAGATCCCACCTGTTGCTCTGCCTGCAGCCACCATGATGAAGGGAATGGCAAGGGCATGGGACTGATGGTACTTTCACCCACCCAACATCTCTCATCGGTACCTTTGCACATTGCCATGGGCTGAGTATGCAGATGAGATGCGGGTGGCGCTGTGGTCTAAACCACTGAACCTCTTGGGCTTGCCGATCAGAAGGTTGGCGGTTCAAATCCCCATGACTGGGTGAGCTCCCATTGCTCTGTCCCAGCTGCTGCTAACCTAGCTGTTTGAAAGTAGAGTCTCAAAGCGGCTAACATTCTCCTTTCCCTTCCCCCCCACAACAAACACTCTGTGAGGTGAGTGGGGCTGAGAGACTTCAAAGAAGTGTGACTAGCCCAAGGTCACCCAGCAGCTGCATGTGGAGGAGCGGAGACACGAACCCGGTTCCCCAGATTACGAGTCTATCGCTCTTAACCACTACACCACACTGGCGAGAAGAGAGACTTCAAGAGAAATAAACATTGACAGATTCACCCATCCTTACCTGAGTACAAGCTTGGCTTAGGGCTCACCCTTAGTTTTTGGCACGTGAAGAAACTACCTTTTTGACCACTGGCTGTGATTACTAGAGTTCTTTTTCTGCTCATGTTGCATTTCAGTTTCCTGTGTTGGGTGCACACTCTTTTCCATCACTGCTCTCGAACGGCTTCCTAACATTGACATCTAAGGGTGTACAACAGCTTCTAAGGATGTCCTTGTCAATCTTCTAAAACCCTACCCCTTTCCCCTCAGAGGACTTTTGAAAACACACCTGCTTCATAAATCACCCCAACCACAAGAACCACATGAAACCCTCTGCTTACTGTGTTGTGTTAATTGTTGCCACTGGACTGATTTTCCAGGGTATGGATTATATAGTTAAAGAATTTGCTGTCTTTTGTTATGGCCATGTTACAAATCTCACACTGTCCTAGTGAGTTGCACCAAACACATCACTTTGATATCTGAAGTCCTCAGATCATGATGTAAATCCGACAGGCAGTCTAAACACAGCCTCCAGTTCTTTCAGGTTTGCTCTGCCCTCCCTTATTCAGGGACAACAGTACAAGGCAAAGAGTAAATATTCTCCTCAGAGTCTAGGCCTCCTGAAATTGTCATTATATAATTTAGCGAGCCCACTGTCCAATTCATGTGCTACCTTGGTGACCTGACTGCTGCTACTAATGTGTTCTCATTTTGTGTTTTTATGTTTTGAATTGTCCTGTGATCTTCGGATAAAGGAAGGTATACAAATGTAAATGCTGCAAATAATATTAATAATAGTAGTAATAATGAATTTATATCCCACCTCAATTTAGGGTGGGGAAAAACCTTTTCATTCTTGCTAGACAGAAATACATGTGGATCCACTGCAACTCAACCAGAGATCAACTAGTAGATCCCAATGTCCTTTCTGTCCACTTCTTCTACAGTGTCACATGTTTCTTCATGGCAGGTGTTGTTGTTTAGTCGTTTAGTCATGTCCGACTCTTCGTGACCCCATGGACCAGAGCACGCCAGGCACTCCTGTCTTCCACTGCCTTCCGCAGTTTGGTCAGACTCATGTTGGTAGCTTCGATAACACTTCCAACCATCTTGTCCTCTGTCGTCCCCTTCTCCTGGTGGCCTCCATCTTTCCCAACATCAGGGTCTTTTCCAGAGAGTCTTATGCAGGTAGCATAAGAATATAAACTAGCCTTCTGCTAGCAGATTTTGTTGGACTCCAACTCCCATCAGCCCCAGCTAGCATGGCCAATGATCAGGGAAGCTGAGAGTTGTAGTCCAACAACTTCCAGGGGTGCCATTTATTTCTGACCATCTGTGTTTACATTTCCTTTCACATTGGGTGGCACAGCCACTGATTATACACCAGCTAATAATGTAAGCAGGTCCTCAGCCTAGAACCACCAAAGCTTTGTTGACTCATTATTTGAGATACGTTATCGCAAGCATTCCACGGCGGTCCTATCTGGGGGCACTTTTGTAATGTATGACAAAAACAAATACAGTGGTGAATCAAAACTTGGTAGCAATGAGCCCCTTCCCCAAGGGTGAAGACAGACGAAATGTAAAACAAGCAACCAGGCCACCATATGTTCTCAGAGTCCCAAGCCTGTCTGCAGAACAGAACTCTCCTTCCTTGGAGGTTTTTAAGCAGAGGTTGGATGGGCATCTGTCATGGATGCTTTAGCTGAAATTCCTGCATGGCAGGAGGTTGTGCGAGATGACCCTTGGGGTCCCTTCCAACTGTACAAGTCCATTATTCTACGACTTGCATAACAGCCCACCAACCTTGACCCTGCCCACTCATTCTCTGCCTAGAGATTCCTGCCCACTCCTCTTCTGGCTGTGGGAAGATGCATACCAATGGGTGTCTAGAATGCTAGTTCCGATCCAGCCACCTGACTGTGGGGCACTTGGGTAAATTTATTGAGCTGGTGGAACAGGAAGCGATAACAGTGGGAACAAATTAGAGAGCAGGCAATGGTTGGGAGGCTAGGAGGGCAAGATTATTTAAGTCATTGTTTGATTGGCTGGTAAGCTTGCTTATCAACCCAGCTCCAGAATGAGTCACTTGTTTGCTTACCTCCAAGGAGTTAATGGCAGTATACATGGTTTTCCCCACTTGGCATCTTATCCTCACAACAACCCTAGGTTAGCCAGGCATGTCCAAAGTCCATTTCGGGGGCCTAACCCAACTTCAATCCTAAAAAATGCTCAATTTTGGTCGGCCCTCATGCATCTTCACTTTATCAAATCTGGCCCTCTTTGAAAAAAGTTTGGGCACCCCTGGGTTAGGTGGAGAGATACTGACTGGCCAAGGGTTGCCTAGTAAGCATCATGGGCTGAGTGGGATTTGAATCTGGGTCTCCTCAGTCCTAGTCACTCTAACCACTATCCTATGCTGACAGACACACACTTTCTTTGTTATGTTTGCACAGAGCAGAGATAAGCATTGGAAAGAGTCCAAAATAATGGAATGAGTGTTACCTTCTCTGTTCGTTTCAATTTGTGTTGCCTCAGGGACTCCCATCACGCCTGGCTTATATATCAAGCTGGTGCATTTATGGTCCTTAGGACAAAACCAACAGCAGAGAAGCCGTGTGAGGATTCTTAACCCTTTCCTTGCCTGCTCCTTCAAAAATTCCCACATCATATGCTTTCTCCCTCCTGTAGGGTTCTAGATTCAGGCTCCTGATATTTGTGAGACCTGGAACCCCAGGAAATGGTTCTATTTTTCATGACAAACAGCAGAAAATGGGAAAGATACATGTTGCTTCAAGGATCAAGTTGATGTAACATAGATGAGGTGTAAGAATGTGATGTTGTGGAATTTAATAAAGGGCATGAAATGAAAATGACAAGTTTAAAAATGTGCCCAGGGAGGCATAATTCCTGAGGATTAGAAAGTGGCAAATACAACTCCATTAGTTTTAAAAAGGTCAAGAGATTAAAGACCAGGAAACTGGAGATCATTGCATTTCACATCTGTTGGAGGGAAAGCTTTGGAAATTGTAACGCATATGAAGGCACTGAACACCTGGAAAAGCATTTTAGTTAAGTTTAAGCAGCACAGAATCAAGCAGTTTATATTTAAGAATCTATAAATGCCTGACCTGCTGCATTTCCTTGAAGATTTCACAGTCATCACCCTAGGAGAGAAAACGAAAACTTGGAAAAGAGAACAAAGACTTTTGCAAAGCAAAACAGGACATTTCCACCAAAAGAAGATTCCACTTGAAAGTGCTCCTTTATACCGTGGAGTGTTTTTAAGCCAATTGGCATATTTTGGTTTTAAGAAAGACACTGTTGATTCTCATCAAAGAAGGGCTGTTGGGACTATCTGACACATTGTACAGCAAGGGTCACCAAATTTACACTCAAACGGGAACTACAGACAAGACTTCCTCAGTCTTCCACTTCCAGGTCACTTCCAGATTTTGAGGCCCCTCAAAATAAATTGTTTAAGTGACAACACACAAAAACAAAATAAGGAACCAAAAAAAGTGAGTTTATATAATCAGCTAGTTTGAGAGAACGTGTTCATGATGGTCTAATCTTGTGCCATCAGCACCAATGTATTCTTATGAAGATTTGCAACTTTTTAATATGTCAAATTGTGTATCAGTTAAGGGGAAAAATACTGTTTTACCAAATTGCATATCTTATTTGCTGAAATTTGCAGCTTTAATCCGAAAGATTGTGTAACATTTTTTGATGCACATAAAAACAAGCTGTGAAATTTATTAAATGTCAAAAAATTAACAAGTGAGCATATTTGAGCCCCGCTTTGAGCTTGAAACCCAGACCAAGAGACCTTCCTTCTCCCCCATTGTCCCCTGTTATAGCCAGCTTCTAATATATCTCTATAAGTATATGGTACATGTTTGCAAATACATATTTGTCACATTCACAATTTCCATTTTCTAAAGTGCATAAACTTATAGCATATTTTGTGTTCTTGAAGAGGGTTTTAGGGGCTACTTGTTAAGTTGACAGAGACCATTATCAAATATTCACCTCTGAGCTCCACACTCTGGATTCTCAGATCTTGATGTGAAAGTGAAAATAGAATCTCTGGAACGAAAACCTGAATAGAAAAATGGTGCAAGGGAAAGGTTAAAAAGTAAAAAACCCAAAGTACTGTTGTTCCACACTGAATTGGGGCCCTTTCTCCATTCCATTTGCCCAATAAAAAGATCTCTCTGGTGATCAGTCATAGCCAAGTAAGATTGTCTTCTATGAATCTGGTATTAGCGCTGTGTCTATAAATGACTGTGGAGGCCAATTCTGGATCCACACATCCTTCCACAGTGGGGACATAGGTTTCTGTGTGCGAGCTGATCACGTGAGGATTTGCCAAATGTGCCTTCCTCTTAGTTTGTTTCTCCCTTTCGTCCTGGGTTCATGTTTCTTCAAAGTCCATGACACCTTTAGTAAAGGCTGTCCTCCCACTAGAGCGCTCACAAGCCAGTGTTTCCCAATTGTCTATGCTTATACTGCATTTTTTAAGATTTGCCTTGAGAGAGTCTTTAAACTTCTTTTGTTGTCCACCAGTATTTCGCTTTCCATTCTTAAGTTGGGAATAGAGTAGTCACTTTGGAAGATGATAGTGAGGCATCTGAACCACATGACCCATCCAAAGAAGTTGATGTTGAAGAATCATTGCTTCATCACTGATTATCTTTGCTTCTTCCAGTACACTGACATTAGTTTGCCTGTCATCTCAAGTGATGTGTAAAATTTTTTCGGAAACACCGTTGATGGAATCTTTCGAGGAGTTGGTGTTTAGAAGTGGTCCATGTTTCACTAGCATACAGTAAAGTTGGTAGTACAGTAGCTTTGTAAACAATAGCTTTGTAAAAAAGATATGGTACATCTGAGCAGGCAGATCGAGTTGTTATGTCTGGTGTGGTTGACAGAAGAATATTCTACTTAATTGAATGTATAGCTTCCCCATATGTAAGGCTCTGGGCAGGATTGTAGCCAATGTTCCCTCTGCTTAGTTCCACTGCTGCAATGGGACTTCTGTTTCCTCTTCTCCCTCAACGCATACCCCACATCTCTTCCAGAGGGTCTCCTAACCTCCTGAAGCTGATTTTGAAGGTGTGCAGGGTTCTGGATGGGACAGGAGAGGAAGAGGAAGTTCCACTGCATGCACAGAAGTCTGTTGCACCAGTGGAGCTGCAGCACTGGATACCACCCAATTTGTCATAAACCAAAATACAGCCAACTACTACAAAATAATAACTGCCTTTAGGGAACACTGAAGGTTCTCTCCTGAGTCGATGTGATCTTTTCCACATTGCTGGTGCCTAGGAGTGTCTGGACAAATTCCTGCTCTTTTCCTGTTACTGAGTTTGCACTGTCAGTTTGCTAAAATAAGGCTTGGCTTCCTCACTTTCAAGAAAGTGCACTTGTTGCTGTTCTTGGACAAGAGCCAGGAGAATCTAGAAGGTTCCCTATCCCTGCTGTAGGACACTGGAGCATTTCACAAACATAATATTCCCTCTCTCACATACTCACATGCACAACTTCCCCTCATTCTGCTCCTCCATGATATATGACACCTGGTGTATCTCTGTTGAGCCCTACTCAACAAACAAATACATAGAACTATTTGGTGAGGTTGAGATGATCTTCAAGAACTGTATATTCTTGAATCTGAGACAAATGGGAATGAGCTAAAGATGAATGAATCACTACACTGGGTGAGTCCCCAGATCTTTCTGCCAGATCACCTCCATCTGTAAAAGGAAGGGGGTAATTTCTAGCAACCCCGCAGTTGCTATAAAAAAATAAGAAGCACACATTTTATGTCACAGAGAACAGTAAAGTAACTAGCTAGGCAGTCCTAGTGGTACACTATTGCTAAGGAGCAACTACAGGAAAAAAGATCAGAGGTCTGAAGACTTGGACTATTATATTTCCTAAAGCCGTTCTGCAAAATTCCAGGTGAATATAAGCAGGAGTGCATAAACATAACTTTACTGATCTACATGTTGAATAAACAATTAATGAACATTTGATAATACAGGTATTACAACTTTTATTTAAGATACATTAGAGATGCTAAATTTATGAGGAAACTGGGCAATGAAACAGTAGACAAAAGGTGGAATCAGCCAAAGCCTCACTCATTTTTCCAAGGCTGGCATTAAAAAAAATACATGTGTAGTTCAAACACTTGCAGCCGCAGAAGGATGCAACCCAAATGAATGTTTGCTAATTCTGGCAAGTAAAAAAAAGAAGTTCCATGGATAAATAATATCCAGACATTTCACTGGTTGTCTTCAAATTTGTAAGAACCATAATCTTTGGGTTTTCTTTAAAAGAGTGCTATGAAAAATAAAACACTAGTCAAGAGAAGAAATATAAGAAAGTGAAAAATATACCCTTAACTTAAATGCCCCACTGGGGGATATGGGTAACTGCTGTTTGGGGTCTCTCTCTCTTTTTTTAACTTGATGGTGCTTAAAATTGACTGACTGGGATTCAGGAAGTTAGCTGGCATCCTTAGTAGCTGGAAGTCATTAGGTGCCTGAATTGTTCTGTAAAAAAAATAATAATCCCAGACTGTATATCTTCCCTAAGATTTCCATATGATGACAGGAAACCAGAAGCTGATTTGCAAAAATTGTTTGCAAGTAACACCACTGTCCTGATTTAGTGACCAGTGTGCAAATATAAAAAAGAGGGCAAAGGAAATTCATTGTAATGGTCAAAGTCAACTAAGAACCAGGGAAGAGCAATCATATTTTTGTTAACGTTCAGGCTTTGATGCGAGAGAGAATTTAATGAGAGGGCCAAACAGGGACAGCCATAGTTGAAAGTGAATGCATTTGGTCCATGATGGGTTGTCTTCCAAAGGCTGAACCCAGATTCCCAGAATATGAGCGTCTACTATTAACCTGTCCACGTGCAGCTCTTATCACCAATAGAGCCACAAATCTCGGTGAAACTGAAGTTAGGAGACACTGTCAGGAATCCTCAGTATGGAGAACATGATTCATTCTTTTTGACAGTTCTTTAAGTCCCTGCAGTAAATTTTACACTGATTTTTATTTGATCCTCTCCTTGTCCAATAATAAATCCATGCCCATTCACACACTTAAAACTGAGGATTATTTACTTCCTTCCAGATCAAGAGACATAAAATTCCACATCTATTACATATTTATCACAGATGTTTCCCTCCAAAAAGGACAAACCAGGTGCTAAACATATTTTATTCCAATGGGTAATTTTTGAAATTATTGCAATCAATGAACTAACAATAATGGTGGCCAATGATTAAGCCAACTTATTATTACCTATTACGTTTAATCATTGACAGCAAGTCAATTTGACCTAATTAGAGAAATCATCCTTAAGTAGCATTGAGCAGATGGCAGACATTCACTCGCTCCTCTGCTTGTAATGTTGTATAACAAAGTCACAGATGAAATTTGGGTGAGGCAGACAAGAAATGTGGCTAAGCAAAACACTCTTGACTGCACAGTATAACTTACATATGATCACCTAAATCTCAAGGTATAGTAGTATTTACAAGGCAACAGAGGCAAGCTAAGATTCTTCTCATTGCTTTCAACCCAGTTTCTGTTTAATGGTTGATACCATTTTTATTATGATGATGTTTATTTATCTCATTTATTTTAAATATATATTTTTATACCGCCTTTCTGAAAAATGTCAAGGCATTTTATAACAAATCAAAAATAAGAGCGGCAGTATCCTATAATAGCAACACTGCTAGAAAATCTGAAAGGCCATTAAAAAAGGTGTCTAGAAACCTTTTGCAAAATCAGTAAGATTGGAGGCTGATTCTGGCTCCAAAGGGAAGGCAATCTGCAATCTGAGAGTAACACCAAAAAGGCCTTGTCATGCATGCCCAACAAGTGGGTCGGCTCCAGATTTATGTCTTTCTTACAGCAGTCCCATTCAGACCGGTGGGATGTGCTAGCTTTTATTAATGCAAGTACAGCTGATTCCAGTGGTTCTGCTCTAAGCATGACTAAGTCTGAATTCAACTTCTTCTTCAGATGCATATTGATATATCCTAGCCTGTTGTTTAGGATATATACCATCCCAAAACAAGTTATAAGATAGGTTGCTACTTGCCTAAGTGCACTTCGAAGGAGGGCACCTGGCTTATACACATACCCTTTGTAACTGACAGTTTGTCCCCAAGCACAAAATACAGCGATCCCAAGTCTGCCGCGATATCCAGCTGTGCAGTGCATTAACTTTGATGTATGCATACAATGCATCATGCACAATGCACATCTTTCCATGTTAAACTACAGTAATAAACAGTAGAGGTATAGCTCATCATGATCTGCTCCAGAAGCAAAATCTCCTCTCAGCAACTCTAAGGGTAGTCTGGCAAATGGAATAATCTGCAAAAGAAGAACTTGGCACCCCTTCTTAGTGAAGTTTCAAGTGTATTCATGGAAAGCCTGTTCTCCTTCATGGAGAGCATGTGTTGCGGTGGGGGCCGGCAAGTCACCCCTCTGTTGCTAGGCGGGATCGTATGGATGGCCACTGTTGTGATTGGACCCTGGGTGTTGTTGGGGAGAATTGTATGTTGCAATTTATTGATGGACAGCCCAGCGGATATATATTGGTGGGTATGCAACGTAATCCCCCTCTTGGCTGCGTGCTTCAGATCACCCACCATCCCTCCCTATATTTTAGGCCTCTGCGTTGACATTGCTATGCCTGTCATGGGGTCGTCTGCTGTTGGGGCTGGGGCCTGGTAGGAATTTTTCCATTTGGCTGATTGGCTGGTGCCATCTGGTTTTCACCTAATGCGTAGCAAATAGTCACAACTTGTAAGGTTGGCGGTTAGGCATTGGTTATTATGTTGGTTGGAGGAGGGGTTATGATTGAGTGCGTCTGCCCCTCCAGTTGTTGCTGGTGTTAGGGGAATTCCATTAAAGGAATCCAGGGGCTTGATGCTTTTTGTCCGAACCCCCAGTCGGGGGCTAGGGCCGTGCAAGAGCCCTGGGAGCCTGAGGGGAGAGGGGAGGGTCAGACCACCCGGCTCCCTTTATCTCTCCAAAGGGTTTCCCCCTTACTGACGGTCGTCAGTTCTGTCCCCTGTGGGACAGATAGTCTTAACCAATGCCTAAGCAACCACTCACATTGTTTGTATTTTAATAAAGTTGTGGCCAAAATCATGGCAAAAACGAAAACAACAATTCTGACTGATGTGTGAATTATTTGAGGGGTGGTTTGGGGACCTCGACACGCAACAGCTTCTTACCACCACCACCCCGCCATGTATGAGCCTTAAATGTCACTAGCAGAATGGCCTTCCTTTTGACTACATTTCCCACAGTCCACTAGTGTTCCCCGCCTGTCCGCCTCTCAGCTTCCACCTGCCTTCTCTTGCTGCTCTGCGTACATTGCTATTTCCCAAGTATTCCCTCAACTCCTTTATATCGGTAGCTATTTTTACAAGACTCCCATTACTCTTAATCATCTGAGCTTCCCTGCTTCCCTGTTAAAATAGAGATTGGAAAAAGTAACGAGTTAAAGAAAGAAAGAGGAGGGGGAACCTGTGAGCCAGGCCCCCAACATACGTACAGTTTGCTGTTTATTAATATAATTTCCTAACCACCCTTCACCATTCAATCCCACAGGGAGTTACAACAATGTAACTGACACTCATGAAAACAGATCAAACTGTTACAGTGATATGACAAGGAGAACCCATTCGAAATGGAACAGAGCGGTTTCAGCTGAATGAAAGTGTTGGGGTTGCATCCAACACAAGTCATTCCGTTTGCGCCAGGCCTTCGGCTCCTGCTATGAAACTTCCTCCCTTTTCTCCTTTCCCTTCATGCCTCCCATGTTATACCCTTCAAATGTGCTCTGGATGGTCGGGGTGTGTGTGTGTGTGATGACCCAGAACAGACCTGGGAGGGGCTGTGGGTTGTTTTCACAATCTGTATTTTAATAATTTGTTTAAATTATATTATCGTTTAATTACTTTTTAGCTATTACCCTTTTATGCTTTTAGCTTTCTGTGTTTAGTCTGTGTTGTTCTTGATTTCTGTAAATCACCTTGAGTTCTGTTTCTGGGGAAAAGGTGGGATATAAACAGTGCTTTTTTTCCTGGGGGGACGCAGGGGTATGTATACCCCTAAACATTTTGTGAATCTAAGTTTGGCCTCAAAAAGCCAGTGTGGTGTAGTGGTTAAGAGCAGTGGACCTGTAATCTGGTGAACCGGGTTCGCATCTCCGCTCCTCCACATGCAGCTGCTGGGTGACCTTGGGCTAGTCACACTTCTCTGAAGTCTCTCAGCCCCACTCACCTCACAGAGTGTTTGTTGTGGGGGAGGAAGGGAAAGGAGAATGCTAGCTGCTTTGAGACTCCTTCGGGTAGTGATAAAGCGGGATATCAAATCCAAACTCTTCTCTTCTTCTTCTTCTTAATTGAGGGGCATTATTTCAATATGAGTAGGAAAATGAGAGTACCCCTAAACATTTTTTTTTTTAGAAAAAAGGCACTGCATATAAATAATAATAATAATAATAATAATATAATAATAATAATAATAATAATAATAATAATAATAATAATAATAATAATGTGCTGGAACTCATCATGAAGTTACAGTCGTACCTTGGATCCTGAACAACCTGGAACTTGGACGTTTTGGCTCCCGAACGCTGCAAACCTGGAGGTGATTGTTCCAGTTTGTGAATGTTCTTTTGGAACCTGAATTTCCGAGGGGGCTTCTGCGACTTCTGATTGGCTGCAGGAGCTTCCTGCAGCCAATCAGAAACCGTGATTTGGTTTTTGAACGTTTTGGAAGTCAAACAGACTTCCGGAACAGATTCCGTTTGACTTCCAAGGTACGACTGTATTACAGTAAGTGCCACACTTTTCACATGGGGGGGGGAGGAAGGTGCCTTGAGAACCCCCAGAAAAATTCACTGGTAATAATAATACAATTAGCCTAAATAAGACAAGGGCACTGAGGACACAGTCTGGAACCAAAGTTACATCCCATGTAAGTTCAGCAACAGCAGTGGGATTCCCCCCCCCTCCTTCTGGGAAAGAGAGTGTATTGCTGTTGCCAAAGGGAAATCTCTGGGATTAAATGCCATCCTAATGGTGGGATGGATATAACTGACTAAGCAGTACAGGCTGGTAGACATAAGTTGTCCTAAAACCACCTGTGGTGTCTAGGAAGTAGACTTCTTAGTCACCTACGCAGTCTGGAAGGCAACCATCTAGTGTGGGCAGGAAGCAGTTTTCTCTTTGAACAACTGCAACTCGTTGCTGATTTCAATGTGAATGGAAAATCTTTTTGGAACACAAGTGCACATCCTCACTTAGGGAACCCTGTGATCTTTTATGCAACCATTGCATTGCTTAATACATGGCCCTTTTCATTTGCTTTCCTGTTGATTTTCCCTCCCTCCCTGTTCAAAAAGCATTTAAATTATACCTACTGTGTGGGTGTACTTAGGTTTTCTTCCAAACTCCTTCATAAACTTCAGTTTAGGAGTCCTTTAGAAGAATTCCAGAGGTACTTTGAGCCCCAAACATTGCTTTCAACGGAGAGTTAAGCATTTGTTTTAACAAAATAAAAAAATTCCTTCCAGTAGCACCTTAGAGACCAACTAAGTTTGCTCTTGGTATGAGCTTTCGTGTGCATGCACACTTCTTCAGATACACTGAAACAGAAGTCACCAGACCCTGTTTGGACTGGATGGCCCTTGTGGTCTCTTCCAACTCTATGATTCTATGACCCTTATATATAGTGAGAGGGTGGGAAGGGGTATTACTCAGAAGGGTGGTGGGAATGGGTGATTGGCTGACAGGTGTGGTAAACCTGTTGATGACTGGGAGAAAGACCTTTCATTGCCTACAGACAGCCACCCAATCTTAAACAACTCCTCACCCACAATAATACAACAACCAGACTTAACATGGACACTGGTACCAGAGCCTGCAATAAACCCAGATGCCAACTTTGCTGCCACATACAGCCGGACAACACCATTACTGGCCCCAACAACATCAAACATACCATCTCAAGACTATTTAATTGCTCATCATCTAACATTGTGTATGCCATCAAATGCCAACAGTGCCCTTCAGCTCTCTATATTGGACAAACAGGCCAAACCCTACGCCAAAAGATAAATGGACATAAATCTGACATCAGGAATCACAAGACAGAGAAACCAGTAGGAGAACACTTCAGTCTCCCAGGACATTCTATACAAGATTTCAAAGTAGCTGTCTTATTACAAAAGAATTTCAGAAATAGACTGGAAAGAGAAGTTGCTGAATTGCAACTTCTTACCAAACTTAAAACAATGGAGAGACCTGGTCTGAATAGCGACATTGGATTCTTATTTCATTATACATGATAAAGCTATTTTTAGCCATCTCACCCCTTGCTTTTTCCTGTAAGACCAATTGCAGTCGTTAACATGAAAGCTCATACCAATAACAAACTTAGTTTGTCTCTAAGGTGCTACTGGAAGGAATTTTTTTATTTTTTTATTTTGTTTCGTCTACGGCAGACCAACACAGCTACCTACCTGTAACTAGCATTTGTTTTAAATAATTATTTCTTATTTATTAAATTTATATACCACCCTTTATCAAAAGATCGCAGGGCAGTGCTCAACATTAAAAACACATTACAGAACATCAGTAATAAAAAACATAATAAAAAAACATACTGATGGACAGACAAATAGTTAATAATATTCAATCAGTTATTATTGATTAGTGGGATGCCAAATTATTTTAACATAGATCACATCCATTGTAGTTATCAATAGTGGTAGGCAATATCCAAAGAGATAGAATTTGAGTGAAAAGGCAGGACAAATCTTGGAATGGCCAGATTTCAAAAATATAATGAGATGGGTTCAAGGTAAATTAGTTGCACTACGTTTCCACTTAAATCAATGTGAAAGGTTAGCCATAACTAAATGAAGTCCCATTAAACTGAAAGGGAATTACGTTCAGCTAACAGGCTGCAATGCCACACACCCATATCAGGAAGGAAGTCCTACTGAGCTCAATGGGGAACACTTACTTCTATATGACTTCACTATTAGTCTGGATCCAGTCCAGAAGTGCCTAGGGCATTTCTGAGAGAGTTAAAAATTTGGAAGAGGGAATAAAGTTGCACTTAAGTGAAAATACCAGTAGTAGGGCTGTCACACAGTGAAGTATGTTTCAGGTGTTCTTTAATCAGTCTGTTAATTGATTACGGTAATCTATTGGATTTAGATGCATTTCTATATCACTAAATCCTTAATAGAGATGCCTTTTGAAAATGTAACTTACAATTACTTTCAATAAACAAAAGTTATGTTAACCAACTTGATTCCTTCCCCCTCTTTCCTTTTTCCTTATGTGATGGAACCCCTATTTGGGGACTTCCCTGGCTTTTTTTTCTGGCCCACGTAGGACCAGTCTGGATAGTTGGCCTTGGTGAAGATTTTACGCTTTCTTCCCCAAACAGTTTTTTATTTGAGTTTCTACTGAAACGAGACTCCACTTTAACGTTGTATTTTAATCTTGTTTTTAAGTTGTATTTTAATCAACTGTTTTTATACCTGGTGTTAGCCGCCCTGAGCCCGGTCTTGGCTGGGGAGGGCGGGGTATAAGTAAAATTTATTATTATTATTATTAAAGCGGGTTCTCCTTCATGGAGAGCACGTGTTGCGGTGGGGGCCAGCAAGTCACCCCTCTTTTGCTGGGCGGGTTTGTATATTGGGCCCTGGGTGTCGTTGGGTTTGTGATTGGGTCCTGGGTGTCGTTGGGGAGATTTCCATGTTGCAATTGTTGATGGACAGGCCAGTGACTATATATTGCTTGGCACGCAGCGTGATATTCCTCTTTGCTGCGTGCATCGGATCACCCGTCCCCCCTCCCTATTATTAGGCCTCTGTGTATGACCTTGCTATGCCTGTCATGGGGTCGTCTGCTTTTGGGGCAGGGGCCTGGTAGGAATTTTTCCATTTGGCTGATTGGCTGGTGCCATCTGGTTTTTGCCTACTGCGTAGCAATTAGTCACAACTTCTAAGGTTGGCGGTTAGGCATTGGTTAATCTGGTTGGTGGAGAGGTCAGGATTGACTGTGGCTGCCCCTCCAATGCTGCTGCTGCGCGGGGAATTCCGTTAAAGGAATCCAGGGGCTCGCCATGCTTTTGTCCGTATCCCCCGGTCGGGGGCCAGGGCCACGCAAGAGCCCCTGGGAGCATTTGGGGAGAGGCGAGGGTCAGACCCCCAGCTCCCATTCTCTCCCCAAAATGTTTTCCCTTTACTGACAAATGTCAGTTCTGTCCCCAGCGGGACAGATAGTTGGAACCAATGCCTAAGCAACCACTCACATATTTTGTATTTTAATAAAGTTGTGGCCAAAATCATGCCAAAAAACCTTAAACTTAAATTTCTGTCTGAAGTGTGTTCATTTCAGGGGTGGTTTGGGACCTCGACACGAAATTGTTTTTGAAGAAAAAGGCCACCTTTAAGATTTAGCATTTCATTTTTTGTTATAGAAAACCACTAGAATCAAATCAGACTAAAAAATAAACCCATTTGCCCTTGACTCATAGACCTCCAGATGTTCTTGGATTCCAACTCCCTGCATTTTAGACTACTGGTTTTGTTGACTATGGCTGGTGGCTGCATTTATCTTGTTTATGGGCCTACCTTCTGGTCATCACTATATTTCTGCTTCTGGTACTGACCTATTTGAATAGCTTTTCTATCAGTAGGCTACCCCACATCTTCCATGTTTGTTCTGCCCACTTCTTTGAAAGTTACTGGGTCTTTCCATTTTTTGTTCAACGAAAAATATTGTTGCTGCCAGAAACACATCCACCGTTTTCCTCTTTAACTTGCATACGAATGGAGCCGAGCCAGAGCTTACTGGAGTCAATAGCGAGGTGGGTTTTTTCTACTGACTTCAATGGACATTGGATTGGGCTCGTAAAAGCTAACCGGCCATAACATTCTGCGGTGATTGCTGCAGATGTTGTTCTTATTCTCTTTTAATCCCAAACATTCTCATGGGGAGGCTTCTGTTTAACGTTGGAGAAGCCATCGCATAATCCCTCTTCCCACCAGAGGAACATCACCATTGCCAACATATGGCATGCAGGTGGTACTCAAGGCTTCTCCACGTCTTCCCTCCAACTGCAAAATCCTTTGAAGGCCTGCGCTGGCAAGACCGATTCATCATTGGGCACAACTGAAAATGGAAACTTGAATCAGAATTCTTAACCACCGGCCAGGCATCAAACCACAGTCTTTTTGGCAGAAAGGAACTAAGTGGGTGAACAAAATATTTTCTCTCCACTGAACCATCCCGAATCATCACACTGAGGGACAGAGGCTAAGCGTAGCTTGTTTTATCGACTCACCAGTTTGTGACATAGTTAAATCATGATTGTGATATTTTAGCCTGGGAGTGGGGAAGCACAGGCCTGGAAGCCAGGCCTTTCCATCTGGCCTTAGGTCTCTTTATGGACCACTCCCCTCTCCAGGCCTTTCTTCGTGTGCCTCCTCCACGAGATGTCCAGAGGGTGGCAACACGAGAACGGGCCTTCTCTGCAGTGGCTCCGCATCTGTGGAATGCTCTCCCCAGGGAAGTTCGCTTGGTGCCTTCATTATACACCTTTAGGCACCAGGCAAAAACGTTCCCTTTTAACCAGGCCTTTGGTCGATCTGATTGACATCCTATGCCCTTTTAAAATGTGTTTTTGGGGAGAGGGCTATTGGGTTGTTGTTTTTATTTTTATTATGTATTTTGTATTTTTATATTGTAATATTATCCTGTTAAGTGCCCTGAAATCTGTGGATAAAGGGAGGTATACAAATGTAATTAATAACAACAGTAATAATTTTAGATGGTTGTAACTTGCCCTGTGACCTACAAGTAAAGGAGGGTAATAAAATGAGTAAACAAGCAAGGGGTGATTTCTGGTTTTCCACTGTTCAGCAATATAGGACGACACTGAAAGGAAGGAGAGGGCTGCTGTTGAGCTGCAATGAATCACTTTGTGAATTTTCAAAAACACAGGGCCCTTTCCATAGCCTTTTGGTGTGTGGCAGTTGCACCAGAGAGGCAGAGAGGTAGATTAGATAGTCAATACTCAGTAGGTGTAGGAACAACAGAAGCTTGAATATAAAGGGATAGATTTCATTTTACATACAGTGGTACCTCTAGCTACGAACTTAATTCATTCCGGAGGTCCGTTCTTAACCTGAAACTGTTCTTAACTAGAGGCGTGCTTTCGCTAATGGGGCCTCTTGCTGCCGCTGCGCCGCTGGCAAACGATTTCCGTTCTCATCCTGGGGCAAAGTTCTCACCTTGAGGTAACTCTTCCAGGTTAGCGGAGTTTGTAACCTGAAGCATTTGTAACCTGAGGCGTTTGTAACTCGCTGTACCACTGTATTTGCAAAAAGCTGAACATGGATTAAAAGCCATATAAGCAAAACTTAGTAGTGTCAGTTGAGAGCAGTGTCAGTTCAGTGCTGGTTGCTAGGTTGCGAAGGTCCTTGTGACACGCCCTTCATTGTGACACCTCCCTCTGCTGGCTCCTTGGTCCTCTGAGGCATAGCGATCTCCTTTGGTTTGATCATTCAGCGAGGGAGAGAGAAAGTGGATGGAGATGTGAGTAGACTTTCTCATCAGCATCTGCATTCTGTGCTGGACTCCATGGCAGTCTTAGGGAACATTTAAAAGATTTAGATCAGGAATAATTTAAAGGCTTCAGCCAGCCCTTCTGGGCATCTTGATGACTCCACCCACTGTTTTGTAACAGTGAAGGGAAGTGAGTGTAGGTTCTGGTTACACTTTAGGAAAAGGAAAACTAACAATATGTCACGCCTTGGAAAAGTGCGTTCTTTTCAGGCACTTGATAACTCACCATGGGAGCATTAAGCATGCCCTCTGGAGAGGGTAACATCTTGTCTTCCTCCCCTTCCTGCCTCCCAGGGCCCATCTTTCAAAGGACAGCCAAGGTACAAAACTCTTCAGCATGCTGATGTTTCTTCTATAGTACTATTAGTATGTGGTATTTAATGTTTCCCTTTTAAATATCCCTTCTCCACACTAAGCAAACCCACTTCTTTCAATGAGATGACGAGAATTTTCTTATAATATCCAAAGGGTGCAATTCTGGCTACAGGATTCAAGCACTCTCTTCACAGGATACCCATAATGATATGCCTAGGAAAGTGAATTCATCTTGAGCTTTGAGTTGTGAATGCCCAAACCAGTTTAGGGATGTAGATCAGGAGAGTACGGTGAGTCCCATTTCTCACATTTTAACAGGCCTTCTTTGCAGTGGCTCCGTCTGTGGAATGCTCTCCCCAGGGAAGTTCTCCTGGCACCTTCATAATACACCTTTAGGCGCCAGGCAAAAATGTTCCTTTTTAACCAGGCCTTTGGTTGATTAGATTGACATCCTATGCCCTTTTAAAATGTGGTTTTTTGGGGGAGCGGGTTATTGGGTTGTTCTTTTTATTTTGATTATATATCTTGTGGTTTTATATTATGATTTTGTTCTGTGAACGTCCCTGAGACTTCCGGGTATAGGGTGGTATATAAATTTAATAATAATAATAATAATAATAATAATAATAATACCCTCTGCCCACAAACCACATCCTTACCCTGCAGTCTCATCTAGTCAACAAGTAAGGCAGGTTTCTGAAGCAACTCAAAACACTTGCAAAAACTTCACCAGAGCCAAACTGGAATGATGAGCAATTCCTCCGTCAAGCATTACCCAACCTATAGGACCACACACACACACACCCCATGTACACACACGAGTATCTGTCTCTAGGCTTATCTGAAGTCAAGGCTACTGAGAGGATCTTTAAACCCCGAAGAATTCTCCTTTATCCCTCAAATGTTGAAAATGTGCATCATCTCATTGCTTTTGTTGCCTGACCTGAACACGCACACACAGCCAGACCCAGGGCTGGCCTGCACATGAGGCAAGGTGAGGCAACCGCCTTGGGTGGCAGGATCCATGGGTGCAGCAGAGCCTGATGTATATCTTTATTTCCCCCTTGTTTCTGATGCAGATCTTCACTCACCCCTTCTCCTCTGGTGGGGTGGGAGGTACCATTTTGTGGTTCACCTCAGGTGCTAAAAATGTCCTGGGCTGGCCCTGACCAGATCCTTAAGCAAGTGTTTCTCTGGCTGGCTGCTCTAATTAAAACTGTATATCTGATAAACTTTCACCATCAAGAATGGGAGCTGCCTTCTAGGAAATCATCTAAAACCCACCTCGGGTTGAAATGAACCTGTGACAAGGCAGTAACGCAAACAAGCCCATTGGACATGCTGTCAGGGGTACACTATGCAAAGGGAGACTGCTCTCCTGAAGGCAGCTTCTGTGGATCATGAAGTGGAAAAAGGTCACCTGGCCTCCCAAGCTCCAACTCTCCCTCCCCGCGTGTTCAGAGCAAGCACACAGAAACTGAAAGCATATGGAAGGATGTGTGTGCCGGTGTGTCTGTGTATGCACTTGCCGTTCCATTTTGAAAGATTGAAAATGCTGATAGGTTGCTCGCGAAGGAACAGAATGTTTTCACACCTGTGCCAACTGAGCACCAGTCCAAGCTGTTTCATAATGGTGCTTATTTATGGAATCAGAAACAGGTGCCAAGTCAGGTGGGAAAATAAGGAGAAGAAGGCTGAGGTCATAGCAAGCACTACCAGAGGAGGGGTGTAAAAGATGCTCTTGTCAAGTTTCACGGTAAGAGGAGGTTAGGCGGAAATTATAAAAGGAGATTAGAGACCATAAAGAGTAACGGGAGTCAGCACAGGGAGAGAGCTTCAGATTTTCCCTTCTAAAAGCCAGGGGTAAAGGAAACAAACTATACACCAGAAAAACACAGACTGGCTGCTCAGCCTTGCCTTCTCGAAGCAGCTCTAGAAATAACGGAAAGGGGGGGGGAGGAGAAAGGAGCACAGCCAGCCTTGACCTCCCCAAACATGGATCTGTGCCACGTGAACCAATGCAAAAGCAAAGACCCACCTGGATGTCAGTAAAATGATGGAGATGGCGTCTCCGCTATCTGGATAGGATACAGGGTAAGGGAAAAGGTGAGTGAGACAAATCATTCACACAGAGATGGCTTAGGACAGGAGCGGCTTATTCCTCCGCCTGATCATGCCCCACAAACAAATTCTTCTGCCCACTGATCTTGTTGGTAGCAAGAGCAAAAAATAAATAAGTAACCAAATTACGCTCAGTGCTATGGGCGGATGGAGCTCAGCACCTAATAAGGATGCAAATTGCCCCCTCCCTGGTTCTGTGAGCAGAGAGAGGGCAATAAACCCCCTCCTCAGTTGATCTGCATGGATCAACTGAGGAAGGGAGATGTCTGTATGGTTGCTTCTGTCTTTGAGAGAGTGAGAGTGTGAAATAGCCACAGCCACCAATGGTATGTGGCCCCTGGCAGGCTGACCATATAATAATAATAATAATAATTTATTATTTATACCCCGCCCATCTGGCCGGGTCTCCCCAGCCACTCTGGGCGGCTTCCAACAAACATTAAAATACATACACATGTCACAGATTAAAAACTTCCCTGAACAGGGCTGTCTTCAGGCATTTTCTAAATGTCAGATAGTTGTTAGTACTTTTGACTTCTGATGGGAGGGCGTTCCACAGGGCGGGCCTGGATCTCAGTGTCCGGGCTGAACGGTGGGGGTGGAGACGCTCCTTCAGGTATACAGGACCGAGGCTGTTTAGGGCTTTAAAGGTCAACACCAACACTTTGAATTGTGCTCGGAAACGTACTGGGAGCCAGTGTAGATCTCTCAGGACCGGTGTTATGTGGTCCCGGCAGCCACTCCCAGTCACTAATCTAGCTGCCGCATTCTGGATTAATTGCAGTTTCCGGGTCACCTTCAAAGGTAGCCCCATGTAGAGCGCATTGCAGTAGTCCAAGCGGGAGATAACTAGAGCATGCACCACTCTGGCGAGACAGTCTGCGGGCAGGTAGGGTCTCAGCCTGCGTACTAGATGGAGCTGGTAGACAGCTGCCCTGGACACAGGATTAACCTGCGCTTCCATGGACAGCTGTGAGTCCAAAATGACTCCCAGGCTGCGCACCTGGTCCTTCAGGGGCACAATTACCCCATTCAGGACCAGGGAATCCCCCACACCTGCCTGCCCCCTGTCCCCCAAAAACAGTACTTCTGTCTTGTCAGGATTCAATCTCAATCTGTTAGCCGCCATCCATCCTCCAACCGCCTCCAGGCACTCACATAGGACCTTCACCGCCTTCACTGGTTCTGATTTGAAAGAGAGGTAGAGCTGGGTATCATCCGCATACTGATGAACACCCAGCCCAAACCCCCTGAAGTAAATGTGTCCAAAAGTAAATGTGTCCTTTGGGCCAAACAAGATTAGTGGACTAATCCTTAGTGGACTATCCTATTAAAAAGAGACCTATACGATACTTCATGGTGTTTTTATATTCTGTTGGGAGCTACTCAGAATGGCTGGGGCAACCCAGTCAGATGGATGGGGTATAAATAATAATAATAATAATAATAATAATAATAATAATAATAATAAATAATAATAATAATAATAATAAATTATTCCATTTAGAACATGGACTGTCCTTTCAAACAGTAACTGGAGGTGTGTGAGGGAGAAAAAGAACACAAATGGTGAGTCATAGGCTGAAATCGGAAGGTGTTTTTTTAAATAAAAACATAAACATAATCTATGCCCTCCATGAAGCGCCTCCATTTTGTCTCTCTGAGGCCTCAGCATTCACTCTTCGTTTGACAGCACCACCAGCCTATCTTCTGTAACAGCTCCCCTAATCCCCGGTCCCTTTCCTGTCAGCCTTGCTAAAAGCAAGCACTATCTATCAGTTCTCCCTCTTCAGCATCACCTCAAAATATGTAGCTTTCCATGGCTTGGGGATACCGGCTTTGAAAGGACACACAGATGACCTACTAGGACAGCAGGCGATAATTTTCTGTTGAGTGTTCCTTAGTGGACTGTCGTATTAAAGAGACACCTATATGATATTTCATTTACCACAGGTATTTTGAGTAAAACTGGGCACTTCATACACACATGTTCTCCTGTCCATTTATAGTAACATATGGAAGCCTCAGTGGTCTGAATCTCTTCATTCTCCAGATGCACTCTGCATCCTATGTGGTCCCATGCCTCAAATGTCTCTTCCATCTGAGCTTCTGACAGTCCAAATGTGTTGCACGTCCCCCAAGGACAAGCAATAACGTGGTGGTAGCATATCTATGAAGTACTTAAAATAAGAAGGAATGCAAGAATATTTTTAAAAAAACACAACAGAGATGTTTCTCTAGTGAAATATATGAGATGGGAAAGGAGTCTTTTGGGCTGAGACTTGTAAGCTTTTTGAGACAGTTATTATTATTATTATTATTAATAATAATAATAATAATAACAATAATAATATACTGCTTAATGACAAAATGGGCTTCTATGTATAAAAACAAAGATACACAAACCACTAAACTAGAAATACCCATAATTAAAATGCAGACTAGACCAGTACCATTAAAACAACATAGGGATAAAATACGAGAGATTCAGATTGAGGAAATACCTGTCTTTAAAAGCTAATGAGATGCCAATACAGATCAGGCCTCTCATCAGTGAGAACATTGTATCACACTGGTGCTACCAGTAAAAAAGGACACCTCTGTGTTACTATAAAGCAAAACACAGGTCAAGATGGTAAGTGTGAATCAGTGCAGGCTGAACTGTTTCACAAGTATAGCACAAGTCACTTACAGAACACTTTTTGGTGTGTAAAGATAATAAAGAAGGAAGGAAGGAAGGAAGGAAGGAAGGAAGGAAGGAAGGAAGGAAGGAAGGAAGGAAGGAAGGGGTACATTGGACAGGACAAGTGTCACTAAGTAATATATTGGGCATGACTCACACCACGCTTTCCAAAATGCTTGTCCAACACTGGCATGGGTAACAGAGGCACCCATGTCTTTTATGACAATCTTACAAGGTGTGTATCTGAAAGAGTGTCGCACACAGACCCTAGTTACAGACACATTGTGTCAGAGTGGCAGGCACCTGTTTTCCCACCCACATGCTGTAAATATATGAGTGAATGATGGGAGGGGAGATATCACCTTCAGAGGAATCCTTCTTCAGGACATTTGTTCATGGAACGTCTCCATCAGTGGCGGTAGCTCAAGGGGACATCCATGTTTAAAGGCAGTGAGTCTTTGGGTACCATCATCCCAGATGATGGAGGGGAGAAACGCCAAGGAGAAACAGTAATCTTATTGGCCAGAGGCACTGTTGGAGAAAGAATGCTGAACTAGATGCATAGCAAAAGAGGTGAACGTCCAGGATGATATCATCAGGAGGGGACAACCTTGTTTGAGAGTGAGTTGCAACAAACCACATGGAACAGGCAGGCTGGTGTGTGACACATCAAATGTGGGTGTTGTTGTTGTTTTTTTGCAATTCTCTGCAAAACTAGGATCTCATATTTTGGTCACCTCAAGAAGGTTGTTGGATTCAATACCCTTTTGCCAACCCCCCCCCACTAGCTCACCTCTCAGACTGGTTTACATGTGTTATTCCAGTGACCTTACTTGGGAATGAAGACTGGACCCCAACCTTATGCAAGGAGAGAGAGAGAGAGAGAGAGAGAGAGAGAGGAGAAAAATACTTGAAATGTTACCGTGTTTGTTTAACATTCCTTAATGAATACATGTTGTGTGGACAAAGACTATGTTTTACAAGTTTTCACATTGCATTCTGAAAGAAGTGTTTTCTTTACAATCTGTGTGTCTTTACATAGGCTGAAGGCCAGGTTAAGCAATGTGGTGTAAAGCCCAGGCAGAGGGCCCTTGCTCACAAAGGCGCACTTATTTCATGGCTATCTGCTGACTTTTACAGGCAACAAATAATGTAATGTGCCACCACTGCAGCTGCACAATATCTTAACTGCAGTAACCAGCACACTGCGGAGGGGAAGGCACATTTCTCATGGGGGACAGCGTGAGGTAGCCTTTGAGATGAGGGCATGGCGCACTGCTTCAACCTTCAACCTAGAAGCCGGCAACACTCCATATATTAACGGAGGGATTTGAGAAGCCCTCCGAATATTTGTGTGTGTGTGATTTGCCATTAGCCTCCTTGTTGTCCTCTTTCTCCCCCCTGGGTCTCAGATACAGGGGAGACGGAGTTGGCTTTGCATCTTTCTCTCCTGTGCTCCCTTCTACAGCCTGCCTAGGGACTCTGGAGAGCAACAAAGTCTTCCTTTGGGGCCCAGCCCTAATCACCTTTACATCCTTGCCAGCAAACAGCCCTGTGACTCAACACCCCGGTTGCCCTGGCAAAGGAACCATGGTTTCCGGAAGAGGCACCTCTTACCCAGCATTTGACATTGAAGGTGTTTTGTTTTATAGAAGAAGAAGAGGAAGAGTTTGGATTTGATATCCCGCTTTATCACTACTCGAAGGAGTCTCAAAGCGGCTTACATTCTCCTTTCCCTTCCTCCCCCACAACAAACACTCTGTGAGGTGAGTGGGGCTGAGAGACTTCAGAGAAGTGTGACTAGCCCAAGGTCACCCAGCAGCTGCATGTGGAGGAGCGGAGACACGAACCCGGTTCCCCAGATTACAAGTCTACCGCTCTTAACCACTACACCACACTGTAGGACTCAGCCACCCGCTTTGTTCAATCTATGCTATTCTGCTCTCTTTTTTTGGGGGGGGGAGGGCTGTTTTACTTGTTTTTACAATTGTACTAGCAGGGAGTGCCCAGTGCTGTCCAGGAATCCAAAATAAATAAAATAATAAAATAAAATACTGATTTTTAAACGGATACTGTAATTTCTGGGTATTTTGGCTGGGCTGGGCACACGCATGCAAACTCTCAGGGTTCTGACCTGACCTGGGAGCACCTGACATGGCCATGAATCTTTTTGGGGGGGGGAGGGGTAACGGTGCATTGAGGAGCCTGCTATACTTGTTTGGACTCTCCATGAATTGCGCAAGGAGAAATCCACACTAAAATACTGAAGAATTTTAAAATTTAAAGGATTTTAAATAAAGACACATTGTGTAAATTCCTAAACTGAATTTAAGATTGGGAAAAGGAGAAACCAAGAGAATGGGTGACATCCTCAATGGGGTCACCCTCAATTTCTTCCTCATGTGATTCTTATTTTGTGTGCGTGAACTATTTAAGTGGGCTCATATGACTATACATGTCTACTCAGAAGTAAGCCACCCTGAGTTTCTCTCTAGTAAATGTACCTAGCATTGTAGCCTAAGCCACATGTATTAGCTGCATGGTGTTCTTACCTCATTCCATACAGATTGGTATCCTCTCGGGCATTTTCCTCCATTTTTTTAAAGGTCCTAGGAGCACAGTATAATTGCCACATAAAAGTGAGCAAACCTTTTATACATTTTCTACACTTAGAATGAAATTTTATTTCTATTGATGCAGAGGGAATTCCATGTTTTACAAAGACCAGTGTTTTAGTCATTAGGAAGCTACTCTTTTGCTATAAATCTTAGACATTCTTACTTATGGCAAGATATGTCAAATATGCAACTAGTCACTTGCTACGCACCTTCATCCGAAGGGATGTTTTGAATAGAACACGGCAGACTTCTATGGTGCTGCTATACTTTCAAATATATTACTAATAATGGTTCTGACAGAAATCAACATAAGCACCTTAACATCATTTTCTTTGTGATTTTGGAATATGTGCATATTCAATCTCTCTCCAATAAGACTTTCTAAAAAAAATTTTTTTAAATCCCAAACAAACTGTTTTTATTGAAAGTTTTGTTTTTCCTCCATCCAGTAAAAAACAATCTAATGCATAACACAGATTCCTGAAATAGGAAGGAAGGATGGAAAGAAGGAAAGACCAGTACTATACAGGTCACCTGGGAACACACAATAAACTCACTGAAGTAATCCGTACATGGTTATCTCATCGAGGAACAATAAAGAATGTGACTGCTAAGCAGAAAATGAGTGTGTGCATATATTTTTGGAGTGTTAACTTTTTAACAGCAGAGTATTTGTACTTAACAAATAGTTTCTACCAGGTCATTAAGGCAAGGTGACACCCTCGCCCATCCTCTTTCCCACAAGAAAAGGATTTTCCATTGATCTGGGTGGACTGAATATGTTCAGGGGAGAATAAGATTGAGGTGGCAAGCCCTTCCACCCCCCCCCAAATGCATTCATCTGGTCACTTGAACCAAACATAAACTCTCTATTGTGCAGTTGCGTACTCAGACGCAGTGGCCCCACCCTGGAAGCAAAGCCAGCTAAGGGAAGAACTGGACACCACAACGTTATGGGATTAAAATTGGCCACAACTTTACTGATTTCAGATGTAGGCAAGCGTTGGCATAGGCCAGGGGTAGGCAACCTAAGGCCCGCGGGCCAGATGCAGCCCAATCGCCTTCTCAATCCGGCCCACAGACATCCGGGAATCAGCGTGTTTTTACATGAGTAGAGTGTGTGCTTTTATTTAAAATGCATCTCTGGGTTATTTGTGGGGCCTGCCTGGTGTTTTTACATGAGTAGAATGTGTGCTTTTATTTAAAATGCATCTCTGGGTTATTTGTGGGGCATAGGAATTCGTTCATGTTTCTTTTCAAAATATACTCCGGCCCACCACATGGTCTGAGGGACGGTGGACCTGCCCACGGCTGAAAAAGGTTGCTGACCCCTGGCATAGGCATTGTGCGTATATATCCCTCTCAACCTCCTGCTGGGAGTCTGAGGCTTTCTTCTAAAAAAACAAAACTGTTTAGGGGTACTCTCATTTTGACTCAAGGAAATCACCATTTTATAGTTCAAATCGGAAAAAAATAAATACAGTAAGTGGTCAAAAGTACAAAGATCCACACAATGTTTAGGGGTATGCGTACCCTTGCGTCCTCCCAGAAAAAAACACTGGGCATGACAGGGTCATTCCTGGGGAAGATGGGTTCATGGTCTATGCAGATGCCCCCTCCCCAAAGCGCTGAGGGAATCTCTATGGCCCTCCAGCCATGTGCTTTGACCTTTTGGACAGAGGCATCACTCAAGACCCCTCTAACGGGGTACCCTGATATAGCCGCTGCAAGAAGAGGGGGTGAGTCAGGTCACCCCTTCACCCCCTCACCAGATGTTAGACTAGTTGTTCCACCAAAGTTGTGACTAATGCTATGGGGAAAGTAGTGGCAGAAACAAAGTGGGGGAAAGAGAAGGAAGAAGAGAAGAAGAGGAGTTTGGATTTGATATCCCGCTTTATCACTACCCGAAGGAGTCTCAAAGCAGCTAACATTCTCCTTTCCCTTCCTCCCCCACAACAAACACTCTGTGAGGTGAGTGGGGCTGAGAGACTTCAGAGAAGTGTGACTAGCCCAAGGTCACCCAGCAGCTGCATGTGGAGGAGCGGGGACGCGAACCCGGTTCCCCAGATTACGACTGTACCGCTCTTAACCACTACACCACACTGGCTGTCACAACCACACAAAGCCCAGACGTTGAACGTGTGACACTACCCGAAGGAGTC
Source organism: Darevskia mixta (assembly GCA_034641385.1). NCBI lineage: Eukaryota > Metazoa > Chordata > Lepidosauria > Squamata > Lacertidae > Darevskia > Darevskia mixta. Next base: position 4,941,915 of record JAWWNH010000207.1, read on the forward strand.
TCAAAGCAGCTAACATTCTCCTTTCCCTTCCTCCCCCAAAACAAACACTCTGTGAGGTGAGTGGGGCTGAGAGACTTCAGAGAAGTGTGACTAGCCCAAGGTCACCCAGCAGCTGCATGTGGAGGAGCGGAGACGCGAACCCGGTTCCCCAGATTACGAGTCTACCGCTCCTAACCACTACACCACACTGGCTCTCAGGCTCTCAGGACACCTGCCATCTGCCATGACAGATGGTGAGCTCCACAAGAGGATAATGGTGGCCTGCCCACAAACAGTGGTGAATTTCAAGAGGCTCTTTGCATTCCATTCTAGCCGTGACAGGAGGAAAAGTTGTAGCCGAGTGGCAGAGCATCCAGAAGGGCTGAAAAAGATTCCTGGATGAAACCCTAGAGAATGGCCGCTACGCAGTACAGTTAACATTAAGCTAAATGCAGTGAGAGTCTGACTCAGTAGGAATAGTAGGAAGCTCCCTTCTAGGAGCCCAGGTACATCACTTTGGAAAGAACCAATGGAAAATGCTTGGCTTATAACCTTTATGTGTCCCAATGCCTTTCTCCTTTCCACCCCTTTAAGAGTTAACCACATATACACAGGAGTTCTGCTAAATGTCACAGTAGTTAGTATTTTCTAATCCTGATCCCTAAACTACTGTAGCTGCTGTAAAATATATAGTAATAATTTCCTGAGTCAGGGTAATGTATAAGGAATGTCAAGCTAGACTCTGGGAATATTTGCCTTAACTTTGTTTTATTAAAGTGAAACTTTTATTAAGGCATGTGGTGAATTGAGCAATCCATATGATTCATGCAGTTATAAACCCATTGCTACACTCACTATAAATCAATGAGCCATTGTCTAAGTTTATTCCCTCAAAGATTTAAAAATTGGTGGTAGTTGGGGAGGGGGAATTCAACCTGGAAACATTATTTTGGCAGTATGAAAACATGAACACCTCTTGCTGGTGGTTACTAAAGCCCTATTTGGGGATTCTCTGCACCCAACGTCCAGATTGTGGGGAAGCTTTGGGGCACACAAGTATAATACACACAACCCTCTACAGGTGTTCAAGCAGGATGAAGGAATGTCAGGAAGGAAGCCCAGCACTGTGGCTGGAGCTACTTGTTGCTTGTAGTTTATCGAAGAGTGAAGAATACTGAGATAGTGCAGACAAATCTTTTTTTTTTTAATGATCTTTATTAATAATTTACATAATTAACAGGAATCGGTCCTAATTCTCCATTTACAATCAAATATATGTATGTAATTTTACCAATACAATTATAACATACTTTAAAATTAACGAAAAACAAAGTATACAACTACACGTAACCACTAAAATTGACTTCCCCTCTTCCTTCCTCTGGTTTGAAAAGAAATTAATACAATTTGTCCTTGTTCACGGTTTAACTCTCCTTATATAATACATTAAACATCAATCCTGAATTCTTAAGATCACTTAGATTATTTAAACGCTTGGTTCTGTGTTTTTCCAATGTATTTTCTGTACGTCTTACATATGTCTTAATTATATCCTTTATCTGTAAATTGTATTTGTAATTTCAATTGAATTGCGAATAAAGAGATGTGTAATTACTGTTGCGAGGTGTCTTTCATTACACTGGTAATTTTATTTTCCGTTAATCTTTGCTACATATACCTCAAACTTTTTCCATTCTTTCTCATATGTTTCACTTCCTTGCTGGCGAATTAACGATGTCAGTCTAGCTATTTTCATGTATTCTACCAGACAAATCTTTTGGGGACAACTTATGTTTTAGCACATTGAGAACTTGCCCTATACTTACATCCAGGGCTTTTTCCCCCCAGCCAAAACTCAGTTCCAGCACCTCTCAGGTGGGCGCTATTGCCATTGTATGAGAACAAACTGACGAACTAATATAAGTCATTTAGTAAAACAAGGGAAGTTGGACAGTGGTGTGCATTTACCCTCCTAGAGATAAATTGCAGTGATATTGGCACATCTCTGGGTAAAGGCCATAGCTAGGTCCCGGATTCAATCCCTGGGATCTCCAGGTAGGGTTGAGAATGTCTCCTGCTTGAAACCCATAGCTGTCAACTTTCGGATTTGAAAATAAGGGATTTTTTCAAACTTTCGGATTTGAAAATAAGGGATGCCACAAGGGCGGTGCAATGGCACCAAGTAGCCTCGCCACCCTGCACTCCAGAAGCTGCGACCGAACGGGTGAGCGAAAGAGCGAGGGCGTAGACGGCAGGCAGGCTGGCTGTCTGGTTGGGCGTGAGGGTCTGGCTGCACAAGGCATGCAAGCTCCGCCCCCAGTCGGTCTCAGACTCCTTATTGGCAGCTGAGCAACGCAGCTGAGGAGCCTCCCTGGCCGGCAGGGAGGGAGAGGAGCTGCTTCCTTTGAAATCCGGAAAATTTAAGGGATATCAACAATCCGGGATAGCAGCGGGAAACGGCATTGGAATAAGGGAGTTTCCTGCCAAAAAAAAGGGGAGGGTTGACAGCTATGTTGAAACCCCAAAGAACTACTGCCAGTGTAGACAGTACTGAGCTAGATGGACCAATGGTCTAACTCAGTAGAAGGCAGCTTCCTATGTTCTTACGAGCTCAAAGTACATGTTGGGGCAGAGCAAGCTCACAGCCCTTGACTCTTTGCCTCACCTGCCTGCCCTGTTGTGTGCCTGCCCTGATCCCCAATTTGTATGTAGCATTTGGAGAAGCTGTGGCCTTTGTAGGTTGTTGCACTCCAGCACCCATCAACCCCAGCCAGCACAGTCAATGGGAATGGATGGTCGATGTTGTAATTCAAGATGATCTAGAGGACCACAAGTTCCCCACCACTGATTTAAACAGAATCCAAACATGTGGGCTCTATTTGTCCATCCTTGCTCCTTAAAAGTTTGGTGTATATTCCATCAAGGAGGTGGGATAGAGGAGATGGCAAATTGGGTGTGAGAAGATGCATATTCTGACTCTGCCATGGGATATTGACGTCACGTCTAACATATGAACACAATGCGAGAAACTGGGTATGTTTCTATGTCCCCATTGGACATAGGTTCTGGAGTATCTCTCTGGATCAAATGGGTCCCCGCCTTTCTCTCTCTTTTCCAGAATGAAATTTATATGAGGTTGAAGGAAGCAAGGGGATACATTTCATTGTGTTAAGAATTCATTTTCTCTAACAAATTTATTCCTGAAAATACTAACAAATGGTTATGGCAAACATGATCTTGATTGCAAGCAGGCCTGTTTTTCTTCAGAAAGAAGGATGATCAGCAGCATATGTTCCAGGAACAAGAAGCAAACTACACACTGATCATGCTTAACCATGATTCTCCAGAATCATGGCATTATCCACAGTGCAGTTTGACATCTGTTCTTGAGAGTAATCTCCCAAACGGGAACTAACTTGAAAAGAGGAGAAACAGATTCCCATCCACTGTCCTAATTATTCATATCCTACCATCCTAAGTGGCTGCGCTTGGTGCATGTTTTCTTAGTGTAAGATTTTCCACACTCATAGCCTCTCTCTGGTGTACGGTCAACAGGGAACTGCTTTGCTGCCTGTGAGTGACCTTGTGCATCTTTCAGCAAGCTCCAAAATCCAAATGCAAAAGCCAGCAGTTGGAGACTTCGTGTGGGCTTGTGGCTCTCTTTGGAAGCACAGCACTGGCTCCATAAATCAGGGAACAGATTACTTTCAACACGGCGTAGAGAGATTTGTGTCTGCGTACCTGCTAGAATATGGACAATAGCCTTCACTTTTGAAGCAATCCCGTAGACTGTTGGAAGAAGGAAAAGGAAGGAAGCAACGAGTCAGGATGTTCACTACAAAAGGACCACATCCAGAGAACCATTTGGGCCTAAAGTCCAAATTGAATACAAGAGGAGTTATAGATTGTTGTTGTTGTTGGCATCAGTCTGCCTCAGAAGACAATGGAGTGCACCTCCGGGGGTGAAGTCAAACTGCGACATTAACAGCACTGAAGTAACCTTCCCGGAGTGCAAGCCTGGGCAGTGTGTACGGAGGTCCTGGGCTGTCCAGATGACAAGACCCTCCACTCTTGGCCTCACTGATGTGGTCCAAAGGAAACCAGAGCAATATATTTGCTTGGCTGCAGGAGTTGCCAGGAGGTGGCATGCAAGGTGCCATCCAACCATCTTAGGGACTCCACTCTGGATTGGTGTAGAGTTTACTCATACAGAAAGAAGAAGTGTGAAAAATAAAGTCATATCCAATTTCTCTTCTGCTCACAGCCCTTAAATCTTAGGCTGCATCGTTGTCAGTTTTTATTCTGCAACTCAATCTTCAGTGTCCAATTTGATTTACCTGAAGGGATGTACTGACTGCCACTGGTATTGTCTCTGATATGTACACTGGGGTTGTGTACATATTATTGTTTACACTGCTTTTGCTGCACTACCACCATTAGTTTTGGAAGCCATATACATAGGATACCAGCCACAATGCAGACTGTATCTATCCTGAAGTTAATTGTCCGACAACCAGATATTATTCCCCTTGGCAGAAAGCTGCACCCCATCGGGTCCAAAATGACCGCTCCCCACCTCAAATGGGGGGTGCTCTTTGCATGGTCGTGCGCAGCCCCTTGATCCTACACAATCTCCGGCAATTCAGCCAGGCTTCGCCTCCCCAAGATACCTGGAGGTATCTCCCCAAGATACCTGGATACCTGGAGGTTCCCGCCCAACCTCAGACAATTAGCCAATCCCAGCTGGGGAGGTGTTCCAAGGGAGTTGAGCAGGTGGGGTTAGGACCACCCTGAACACACAATAGAGGGTGGAACTTACCTGGGAGTCCTGAGCTGAAAAGAATTCTGAAAAATATTCTGAAAAGAATGTCTCTCCCAGTTGTGGAATAGGCATAATGCTGCTGTTGTCTAATGTTACAATTTTATTTTACAACACGAATACCTTTATTGGCATTACAAGTTAAAACATTTCAAAACACTAGGATAAATTTAAAAGGGACAGGAGTGAGGCTGTCAAAGGTCACAAGGCACTCAATTGTTCTGCTTCACCCAGTCTATTCCCTAGAGCAGGCATCCCCAAACTGCGGCCCTCCATATGTTTTGGCTTACAACTCCCATGATCCCTAGCTAACAGGACCAGTCGTCAGGGATGATGGGAATTGTAGTCCAAAACATGTGGAGGGCCGAAGTTTGGGGATGCCTGCCCTAGAGGGAATTAAGAACCCCTTTGGGTAAGATGAAGATTAAAGAGGAAGCCACTGAGGCAGTAACATCCTTGTCCTAGGAGGAACCTCATTTGGCTTTCTCTTGGAGCCGTGGGTCGCAGGTCCAATATATTGCTCAGCATCTGTTTGTGGACTCTGATGTGCAAAGGGCAGTCCAAAAGAATATGGTCCAGTGAATCTGGTACTCCCTGATTACAGGCACATAGGCGGGCTTGATAAGGAATTTGGCTAATGTTCTACTGGATATTAATATAAAACATATAGGAGTACTGGCTGGGTCAACAGCAGCTACAATTCCCCTTTCCCTTCTGACTGCATGGGTAATTATGAATCCGGATGTGCTTTCTTAACTTTTATGTTTATTTTTAAAACACATCTCTCACCCCCCCCCCAATCCAGCCAGTGAATTCTGTTTCAAGTAAGCACTTTACCAGCCTCACTGCCAAAAATAGGTAATTCCTCTTATTTAAGTATTAGAAACAGACCAGCTGAGCCCATTGCTAGGTGTTGGCAAAGTGACTCGGGAATGTCTGTTTGGAGCATACAGGCATTGCATTGCATAACTTAAATAATTTTTCAGCTTTACCCCATTAAACAGGAGTTCTAGCAATATTTTTACAGCAGCCGATGTGAAAAGGCATGCGAAATCAAAAGAAAACACACCTTGTGTTTAAGCAAAATGGGAAAAGCGCAAAGGTGAACACATTTTTCCCAGAGCTGCAGCTTCTTGCGCATTTTGTGTTGGAAAGAGGGTTATTCACAAAGGCTCAGAAGGGTTGGGTCTTTCCGAAATGTTACCTGCACATGTTGCTATAAACCATTCTGGTTCCGTATGAAGTAAAAGTGATGCTATGACTTGATTACAATCTAAAATCCTTCTTGCCGGCATGATGACATCAGGCCTGGATACCGACGTAGTTTTAAGAAATCCATTGGATTCAACACTTTTCTGCTTTCCCCCAGGTCCCTGAAGTATGCATGCAAGCACGTGTGTATGTTATTGGGCTGTTTTTGTATGAATTATGTATTTTGTGATATTTTCTTGTGATTTCATCTTGTGACCCGCCCTGAGACCTGTGGGCATAGGGCAGTATAGATATTTAATAATAAATAAATTAATTAAAATTTCTAATTGCATTTCTATCCCAGCTTCCCTCCAAGGAGCCTAAAGTAGCACACATGGTTCTCTTCCTCCTCATTTTATCCTCACAACAGCCCTGTGAGGTAGGTTTGGGCTGAGAGACAGTGATTGGCCCAAGGTCACCCAGTGAGTTTCATGGCTGAGCAGGGATTTGAACCCTGGTCCCCCAGGTCCCAATTGAACACTAACTACCATACCACACTGGCATCCTGGTGCCTTTCAGCTGCTTTGGACTCCAACTCCCATCAGCCCCAGCCAGCATGGCTAATGGTCAGGGACGATGGAAGTTGTAGTCCTCTGGCGGCAGCATATTGGAGAAGGCTGGTGTACTCTGATTGAAATTCCAGTTGCAATGATTTTTAACTCCAGGACAAGGCCCTGTTTCGTTTATTCTTCATCAGCTCTAGTTTCTTAGTTTCATAGTCAAAGTGTACCGAGTGTGTCGGTTTCTTAGTTTCATAGTCAAAGTGTACCGAGTGTGTCGGTTTCTTAGTTTCATAGTCAAAGTGTACCGAATGTGTCGGTACACACTCGGTACACTTTGACTATGAAACCAAGAAACTAGAGCTGATGAAGAATAAACAAAAGAGGGCCATGTCCTGGAGTTAAAAATCATTGCAACTGGAATTTGTGTCATACTTGAAACAACAAAAATAGAGGAAATTATTGTTTATTGCCGTCCTGGCCCGAGTCCTTGCAACCTTGCTATTTGATTTCCTGAATTTGTCAAGGACTCCTATTTCTTTATTGGTCTACTCTGATTGGCTGCAGCTCTTCATTGTCTTTCCCTGCCAGGCACGCTGACTTAGGAAGGAGATTGGCGGGCTGATGTTGCGTACGACATCATGACATCATGTCTGGGCGTCGCACACGATGTCATGTTGTCGCGCGTGACACCTTGATGTTGGGCATTGCAGAGCAGTTTCCTCCACCTCCTGCCACCGCCACGGACTTGGGGCTGCTTTCCCTCTGCGGCAGGAGGAGGAGGAGGAAGAAGAAGAAGAAGAAGAGTTTGAATTTGATATCCCGCTTTATCACTACCCGAAGGAGTCTCAAAGCGGCTAACATTCTCCTTTCCCTTCCTCCCCCACAACAAACACTCTGTGAGGTGAGTGGGGCTGAGAGACTTCAAATAAGTTTGACTAGCCCAAGGTCACCCAGCAGCTGCATGTGGAGGAGCGGAGACGCGAACCTGGTTCCCCAGATTATGAGTCTACCGCTCTTAACCACTACACCACACTGGCTCTCACAACCACACAAAGCCCAGACGTTGCACGCGTGACAGCACCGTGTCCAGATGTCATGTACGATGGCGTGACATCACGTGTGATTCGCGGATGAACATTGAGGGGGCTCAGCCCCCTGTAACAGATAATGGGAGGGGATCAAATGGGTTCAGCCCCTAGGAGTCAGCGCCCATATTCCCAGCTCTGCTTCTTGAGATAGGCTCAACACGGGCTGTTCTGGCTAGGGCTGATGGGAGTTGCGGTCCAAAAGAGCTAGAGGGCACCAGGTTGGCGAAAGCAGACTCTTTCAGTAGGACAATGACAGCTGCGCCCCATTCTTGTACAAGGCCCTGTTGCTGCAGCTCGGCTTGTTGCTACAAGCTCCATGTTCTTGGCAGGCAAAATGGCTAGAAACCTTAGGAATGCGTAACTTCTAACTTCAGCACAGTGGCCTTGTTCCTAAGCATTAGCAGAGGTTAACTTTATCCACTGTCCAAACTTAATATTATCCTTTGTTTAATATGCTGATAGGAGGGGGGGGGGAATGGACTCTTGCCGGTATGACTGTATTTCTTTCGTGGGTCGAGGCCAAGTTCACTGCTGATATAAGCAGGTACAACACAACTGAAATGAATGGAATAACAAACCACCCATTGTAACAGCAGCCTACCAAGGTAATGGCTGAAAATCACTAAATTTGGGGGGGAGTTTCAACAATTTTGGTGGTTTCCTAGTAGTTTTCTAACACACACATATGCACAGTGTATTTTGATTTGTCTGATGGTTCATAGTGGTTCTACTTTTAGCATACCGATAAAATTCATGATACCTTTCTAGAAATTCCAGAAGTATTACTCATGGCGGTGGCTATTTATACAACAGCAACTGCACACAGCATAAACACAGCATTAAAATTTTGAGTAGGAAAAGAATATAGTAAGGAGAGAGATGGGAACAAGGTAGCAAAGGAAGAATGAAACTCCGCACTTCCCTTGTTCAAAAGTAGATGAACAAGCAGTATAAGGAAAGGTTATCAAAGTTATTTTAAAGATCCCCCAAAACAGCCACTCCAAATCCAGATTGACTAAATAGAAATGCTATTTAGCTAAGACTGTATCACAGTAGAGGAACATACAAAGAAACACAAGTTGTTATGGGAAACAAAGTTTTGGCAGCTATAGGTTACACGAGGAGAGCAGAATTTTATTGAGCGTTCTACCTACTGAGTAAAGTTGTCAGTGGCAGAAGCAATAACAGCCAATTTTGGGGGCTGAAGTGCAAGGTTGACTTTGGAGAGAGAGAAAATTGTTTTTAAAAGAACCATTCTAATGACTATGCAGATACTGACTATCTGGACAACTCCCAAGGAGGTGCAGAACCCAAGAGGAAGAAAGTGATTTTGTTTGTATAGCAAAGAAGTAGAGAGAGCAGTGGACTGCAAAACAGGAAGCTGGAGGAAATGTACATGGAGGAAGTGACAAAGATCTGAGAAAAAGAACAGAAGAGATGGGGAGAAAGGGGGCTGCAGAACAATAGATATTGAAAATGTGTGCTCACCATGTAGTCATTTGATTTGGCTCCCTAAAAACAAAATCACTTGTTGAGCTACTGGAAAAATTCTAAGGGTTTGGTTATACTTTCAAATAGCAAATCAATGAAGGTAACCTTGGGCATTGCGTTTGAAACATGCATCCTGATTAAAATCTCACAAAATGTAGTATTGCATGTAGTTAAGTCAGACCTGTCCTGAAACCACAATTTAAGATCAGAATAACCAAGTTAAGAAGATTAGGAAAAAGCAGAAACAGGAAGAGGAGAGCTCAAGGGACATCTACAAAGCAAAGCAAAATAAAAAATAAAAAATGGGGAAGCGGTGATGAAGGAGCTTATAATTTAGTCATTTACAAGCTTTATTATGGTACTGGATCTCCAAAAGACATCTGTGTAACATTTTCATCAGCCTGGCAATGAGAGAGAGCCAACAACAGCATTTGTCCATGGGAACCAAGCTAAATATTTAAAGGTGAACTCAAATACTAAAATGAGCATTGAGCTAATCCCCAAAATATGTATGGAATGGGCACACGCTAACCTGGGATTGTAGGAGGCCATTCATCACAAAACTGCCTCATTCTTGGGATGTATGTACTGTATGTACAATCTGATACATGCCTACCTGCTCAGATGAAAGCCTCATTGACTTTAACAAGACTTACTCCCAGGTAAGTGTGAATGGGGCTGCAGCCACAAAAGGATTAAGCAGTACAGGGACATAACATTTAGGAAGAATCCTAAGGGAAGGGAAGGAAAATTATATTTAGCTGGTAAAGTCTTTGGAGCATGGAGTCTTTTAAAAATGCTTTTCTGAAGAAGGAGAAAGAGAAAGAGAAGGAGAAGGAGAAGGAGAAGGAGAATTGTGGTGGATCGATGGCCAGTCTTCTTGCAGGAAATTGTAATTGCCACGTTGAGCTTCCTGTTTCTTGAGTACACTTCATATTCCAATTGTGATAAAACATGATGTGAGGGATAATAGAAAAAATGGGTCAATATCCAGAGCTGAGTCAAGGCAGGGGACTTAAAACTTGGCAACAATCAAACCTTGATTATAATTTTCAAACTTCCTATTATCAGAGTAAATACTAGGCACATCCACAAAGTGATGAACACTGAAATACCTCATGGTGTTCTTTGATCCCTCGGTATTAGAAAATGACAATCAGTTTAAACTTTTGGGATTTCTGCCAGGCTATTATGGTAAATGAGCCTGTTACCCTGGGTTTAAAAAAGTGGAGAGATATTATATTGAACACATGTTTATCTGTGTAGTTCCATGTCAATACCGGTAGACAAATAATCCTATTGCAAAGAAAGGGCTGCAATGCCATTAGAGGCAACAAAAATGGCTTGAAAATGTGAATTTATGTATTCAGTTAAAGTAGGTTTCTGGAAATAGATTCTAGGCTTTATGGGCACTTTTGTAAATTTACAATATTTCTGTGCTTATGAAGTTCTATATAATCCTATCCCCCCCCCCAAAAAAAAATTGTATGCCAACAGCAGCTTCTAGATCAATTGCCACATAGCAATCACACAATCCAGTTTACAGTATTACACATACTTCCTCTCTGCTAAAGAATGGAATTATACATCTCTGTTCCTACAATTCTAAGAGGAGCTGGCAATGCAATTTGTGTTTGGCAGACAGCGAGATCCACTTTAGATCAAAATTCCACCCACCACTGCCCAAAAGCTGCTCCATATATGTTTGTTTGTTTGTGTGTGTGTTTTGTCGACACCATCAAAGATCTGGAAGTTAGGTTTATATTACATAAGCATCAGAAAACACAAATAGCTGTTGAGGCCTACCCCCTAGCTAGGAGTGCCATTGCAACCATAGCCCAAATGAGTTGCAATTTAGCAGCATCACAAAGTAGACCGGTGTGGTTACAGAGGTTCTCATTGTGGCAGCTGATATCTGCACAGGGACATGAGTAGAGTAGCACTGCTCTGTCCATTTAAATGGTTCTCAATTTTAATCACAATACAGCTTTTCCTCCATCTGACCACATTAGGGCTGGGAAAAGGAAGGTAAAGTTGCAGATGAAACTGTACAAGCAAAAAATGTGCTTATTCTGTACATTTGAGAGTTGTTGTTTTTTTTACAATAAAGTGGTATATAACTTTTATTAAAAAATAAATAAACTAGCACCGAGATGTTTCCTGACCAGTAGTGGGTGGGAGGGAATGCTGGGCTCTTTTGAAATTCCTACGTATTTTCCAAGCAACCTTTTGAACCATTGGAGAATTCCAGTCCTCTCCTGAAGAACATGTAGCAAAATGGCCTCTCCGAGTTTGGCATCTGTGGATTTTTTTGGATTCAATTGTGGATCCAGTTCTAAGGTTTTCTAAAGATTATTATAATACCATTGAAGGAAAGCCATGTTTTTGACCCCAGCTACTTCCAGTCCTCCTCTCTTAAGCTCACTGCTTCCTTCACCCACCATTATGAACAAACAACAGAGTTTCATTCAACAATGAGCTGAAATTTCCCAGAAAAGAGGTTGTTGTTTTTTTGTTAAAAACCGAGAAAACATCGCCTCAACACCCCAAATATTTGTCAAAATTCTGCCATTGCTTGTGGCAAGTGCTCATGTCCTTCTACTTTTTCTTAATGCTGTAATATCTGAAGCTAGCGTTAGAGAACGGTACGATCTTCTCATCAAACCCAGATTTTGAAGAGCATGCCCAGTCCATCAGGCAAGAGTGACATCATGAGGCACAATGTACAGCCTCAGTTCATCATCAGTGCCATTTAATCTCTTGCACAAGTATTCAGATTTGCCAAATGAATGAGAATATGTGAACATACATAATATGTAAATTAAAAAACAAACAAACGAATCTCATTTTTTTTTTAGCATTGTTGTCTTCATCCCAAGCAATTGAACGGAAGGAATGTTTGTGTATGGAAGCCATTGCAAAGAGGAACAACTTTATGAGATGCTAGACAAGGTAGAAATACCAATTTTCAACTATGGGGCGTCCCTCAATAAGGCTTGTAAAAGTGAGGGAAATTTGCTGCAGCTGGAATGATTCAACCAGAGTCTGGTAAAGTATATTGTTTCTGCCACAGAAAGTTAAGAATAGAGCTGCCAGCCATGGAGGAATATATACACTGGCATAATCAAGAGTGCTGACCCGACAGCCGAAAAGGTGCCAAATATCATACCCTAAGACCACAGCTTTGCCAATCTAGTTAAAAGTCTTCAGCTTTCTGGCGCAAGTCTCATTCAGAAGCAATTGGTGATGTGTGCCTACTGTTCCGAGACACTACTTCAGCAAGGAAATGAAACTTTGGCTGGAAAACTGTGGGTTGGAAGGAGAGGATGAAGAAAGACCATCTGGAGAAATGTCAATCGGATGCTAAAACCCCCACAATGAACAACAATAACCCGATGCCATGAAGATGTATTCTTCAGCAGAAACCTTAATAGTCTTCAGAGGGGATATCCTATTAGTTATAGAATGATCTTCAAAGGGTAACTATTTTCACACGAGGCCATTAACAAAAGGATATGTTTTCTCTCCCTGGTGTGCTTTCATATTTCTCAATTACTGCCTATACAAATAAGATTAGGCCGAGATGTATCGTGGTGTTGTTTGCTTGACATAAGGATTTCAAGAATTTCATACCAAATCATTCTCACGGATTCTCATCTTATTTGAGGCCCTACACCTGCGGTAAGGGGTTAACTATTTTTTGGCCCAAATGCCATATTTACCAATATCCAAACTTCTAGGAACTGTGTGCCACTGGTGAGAGTGTCTCTTCCCCCCAAACACACATAGCGAAACATACAGAGCTGCCCCATCCTCAGCTAATCTGTGCAGATCAGATGAGGTAGAGGTTTATCGTCTCCTCACTCTTCTTCAAATGACTTGGAAAGCTGTTGAGATCACATATTTATAGCAACTAAACTGTAAGTGTAGCATACCAATTTAACTCTATGTCAAGGCATTCTCCACAGTACAGGCTTCACAATGCTTATCCTATTCAACACAAGCTTCTCCACCTAGAAGGTAGCAAGATTTCTGCTCTTAGAGTTGATTCTCACGATGCCAAAATGACCCTGGCCACACAGTCAGTACAAATCAGGTGCGCCAACTCCTAGGGGCGGAGTTGTGTCTTTGGTCCCCTCAACTGCTGTCTGGGTGCTGAGCTCCCTCAATGTTGTGGGGATGGGGGAAGCCAAGCGCTGAGCTGAGCACGGCGCAGTTCAGTGGCTGGCTTCTCTTGAGCGTGAGAGAGGAAGCCACACTGTGCTGGGTTCTGTGATCAGCCTCCTCCCAATGATGTGACGCTGCATGTGTGACGTGTCACAAGCATGACGTCACACACGAGCATGACATCACATGTGCGACACACAATGGGCCTCTCTAATCTTGGGCACAAGACAGCGCCTCTGGTATAAACCATGATAACGTTAGTGTCAGGCATCAGAGGATCCAACCCTTATGGTAGGTTGCCAGGAATGGATAAGACAAGGAAAGTTCTTACCAACTGCATTTTATTCAATATTCACAGAGAGAGGCTTAGAAATGCAGCCTCTTGGAATAATGGCGTTGCTCCGAGTAAATCTCCAACCCCCTTCTCTCCCACTTCCTCATTCGTCAACAGCACCACCACCCTTACGGTTGCCGCTTAGGGCCATATGTCTCCGAGTCATTTGCTCTCCTACTTTTAAGGCTTGCCGGGTTCTGGGAGATGGTGGGTCTGGAATGCTTTCTAGTGACAACGTGTCAGCCAGTTGCTGCTCCGGCTCTGTCTGCTCCTCTTCTCCCATTATTTCCCAACTTTTCCTCTCATCTTCCTCTGAGTTGTGACCTCCCGCAAACCACTGTTGCAATTCAGAACGGTCTTCTTCTTCTCTGGAAGGGTCACACTGAGGAGGCGGTCTCCACCATGCCTCCTCTGCCCAGTCCCTGACAGTTAGAGTGCATGGCAAATCAAGCAACCTGGTTGCTTTTATGACCTAAACAATACTTAGTACATGATCAGAGTTTTCATTGTTGTCAACACTCTGGACACAGGGCATGGCAGAACAGTCAGATGAAAAAGTTCCATCCATACAGCCTCATTAATGTGCTATACCTAGGGCCAATCCGCTTCGCAGACAGTTTTTCTGGGTCATGTGGCCAGCATGACTAAGCCGCTTCTGGTGCAATTGAACACCGACACCAGAGCAGCGCACAGAAACGCCGTTTTCTTTCCCGATGGAGTGGTACCTATTAATCTACTTGCACTTTTTGGCATGCTTTCGAACTGCTAGGTTGGCAGGAGCTGGGACCGAGCAACAGGAGCTCACCCCGTCGCTGGGATTCGAACTGCTGACCTTTCGATCGGCAAGCCCAAGGCTCAGTGGTTTAGACCATAGCACCACCCGCGTCCCATATATACATATACATATACATGTGTGTGTGTGTGTGTGTGTGTGTGTGTGTGCAAAAAAGTGAAGTCTTCTTGGGAACACATTGAAGTACAAAGATTTTCTTGTCAAGCTACCCCTATCTTACTCTCTTGCCGCTAAACTATAACTGTAGTCTACATTACTTAAATGCTTCTCATAATGTTACAGTTACAATTGGAAGCAGCTTATCCCGAGCTTAGATGATTATTGTGCAATCATTTATTGCATGTTCCTTTAGATGTCCATTTCCTCTTGAGCCATCTTTAGTGCCTGAGGTAATAGGAAATAGAGAAGATATACCACCCCTTCCCAGGCTAGGTTCCTGGGGTTCTAAGCAGGGGATGAGCTTAAGAGAAATTGTCTTGTATTTCTGGATTCCTGAAATACGAGTCTAATTGAGCGTTGGAAGAAATCCATTAAAACTGTCTGTAAAAATAATTTTCCCCTGAATGATTATCCATATAGTATCATTGCTTATACAGTTGTAAAAAACATTTAGCACTTTATAATCCAATCTTTGCTCCTATGCAGGCCTGGGAACGCGTTCTACTTACACAATTTTGAAATGCCTAGAAGGGTAACAACTTTTACAAAGTGTTCCTTGTGGAAATCACTTGGAAGCTTTCCAGGATGGCATTCCAGATGTTATAGTTTTAGCAGTCACAACCATCCACTGCATTGTATTTCCAGATCCAATATACAAACTCTGTTGATTATTTATGTGGAGGTAGGCCTTTCACCTTAAACTGAGAACAACGTCAGTGAATCATTCCGTAACTCTGCTTTAAACATGTAGGCTGGGAATATCAACCGGAGCAGCAAGAGACCCTGAACATGGATCTCTCCCTGTTTCAGCTGATACAGATGTTGTTTCTCAAGTGGGTGATGGAAGGACACTAGAAATTGAGAAAGATCAAGATACCCAAGATGTATTTCAGGAGTCGTTTGAACAATCTGCACAAATTCAAATCTATGGGATGTGAAAACTCCATCTGGTGCGCAGGCTGAGACCCTACCTGTCTGCAGACTGTCTCGCCAGAGTGGTGCATGCTCTAGTTATCTCCCGCTTGGACTATTGCAATGCGCTCTATGTGGGGCTACCTTTGAAGGTGACCCGGAAACTGCAATTAATCCAGAATGCGGCAGCTAGACTGGTGACTGGGAGTAGCCGCCATGACCACATAACACCGGTCCTGAGAGATCTACATTGGCTCCCAGTACGTTTCCGAGCACAATTCAAAGTGTTGGTGCTGACCTTTAAAGCCCTAAACGGCCTCGGTCCTGTATACCTGAAGGAGCGTCTCCACCCCCACCGTTCAGCCCGGACACTGAGATCTAGCGCCGAGGGCCTTCTGGTGGTTCCCTTACTGCGAGAAGCAAAGCTACAGGGAACCAGGCAGAGGGCCTTCTCGGTAGTGGCGCCTGCCCTGTGGAACACCCTCCCATCCCATGTCAAAGAGATAAATAACTACCTGACATTTAGAAAACACCTGAAGGCAGCCCTGTTTAGAGAAGTTTTTAATGTGTGATATTTTAATGTATTTTAGTGTTTGTTGGAAGCCGCCCAGAGTGGCTGGGGGGACCCGGCCAGATGGGCGGGGTACAAATAATAAATTATTATTATTATTATTATTATTATTATTATTATTATTATTATTAGCTTGGAAAATTTTGACCTGTTATATTGTTCAATAAGGTGTGGAACAGTATCCCAAGCAATAGTTTGGAGATTCAGGTAGGTAGCCATGTTGGTCTGATGCAGTCGATATATATATATATATATATATATATATATATATATATATGTGTGTGTGTGTGTGTGTGTGTGTGTGTGTGTACAAATACACACACACACACACACACACACACACACACACATATATATAAATGTCCAGGAGTACCTTAGAGACAACTACGTTTGTTCTTGGTATAAGATGCACACTTCTTCAGAGACACTGAAACAGAAGTCATTTCTGTCTCATTACATATGCTAATCATCTGCTTTTTCCTGTAGGACTAATTGCAGTCGTTAACAATCGTCAATAGGTTTACCATACCCATTGAGTCAATCACCCATCTCCTACTACCCTCCTGAGAAAAATCCCACCCCACCCTCCCACTAAAAATAAGGGTCTGGTGACTTCTGTTTCAGTGTATCTGAAGAAGTGTGCATGCACACGAAAGCTCATACCAAGAACAAACTTAGTTGGTCTCTAAGGTGCTACTGGACATTTTTTAATTTTTTAAAAAGATATTTCAATAGCTTGGAGGGTAGGGCATTAGAAGATATTTAAAATAGATACATGTGTAGGTACCTTTTCTGGTCCTGATGACTCATGCCAGGTGATTTCCCCCCTCTGTGGTATGAGACCATTGTCGGTGACATGAAATACAGCTTTATTGCCTAGAATGGGGAAGCAAAAGTACTACTCTTCTCTTGTTTTGACCTTGGCTTCAACTAGATATGAAAGGCTTTATTTTCAAAACAAAATAAAAAATAAAAAAAATTCCTTCCAGTAGCACCTTAGATACCAACTAAGTTTGTTCTTGGTATGAGCTTTCGTGTGCATGCACACTTCTTCAGATATTTTATTTTCAGTCCATGTTAATTTCCCACAAGTCTATCAATATGCAATTGAGGGCAAAATCTCCACGGAGATTTGTATATTCTTGCATGTTTGATCACAAAATGCATATTGCGTCTCTATGCATGCATTTCGAAACACATTTTATCCTAAAACATGCATTTTGTTGCATTTTTTGAGCTGAGAACTGTATTGCAAATTTCAGAGAAATGTGAAATCCAAAGTGTAGGTATTTCTGACCAGCATGTTAAGTTTGGGAAGTGCATATCAAGTCAGTTTACAATGGAATTCACACAAATTTAATTCCCCACACATTCCTGGCTTCAACATCATGCCCTTATTGACTGAATAATGCACCGCTTATTCCTTATGCTTTCCTTATGGTTTGCTTGTTCCTTATACCAAATGGATTACCTGGGTTCAATTCTGAGTACCATTGTTGAAGGTGCACATTGACATGGAATCAAAATAGTTCGGTGCAAAACGAGAAAATGGTAAAATGAACCAAAGGCATCTAACTGAGTACATCTAACTAAGAGAAACAGTATTAAAACATTGTGATCCTCTATAATATGTACCTGAGGGTAGCTGCTACTGAACTCTGTGGAACTGAGCAAAGATAAATATGATGAAGTTAAATTTGGTGGTGGGGTGTGTGTGGGTAGAGCAAGAAACTCAGACAAGGGGGAAGACTGAGAATAGTATAACTGGAGAGCTAAATATATGTTGGGCCTCATTTATTCCGCATTAGATCTCTTTACAGATTCCCAAAATGCCCCCACAGTAGGAAAACTGGGTATCTGAAATTTTCTCTCTCACACAAAAGGTCCTATTATTATTATTATTAATAATAAATTATTAATAAATTGACCCGTTATCATGTTTAAATCTTACAGAGGTATTCAGGAAGGGATCAGAGGAATAATAATAATAATAATAATAATTTATTATTTGTACCCCGCCCATTTGGCTGGGTCCCCCCAGCCACTCTGGGCGGCTTCCAACAAACATTAAAATACATCAAAATGTCACAGATAAGAAACTTCCCTAAACAGTGCTGCCTTCAGGTATTTTCTAAAGGTCATGTAGTTGTTTATCTCTTTGACCTCTGATGAGAGGGCGTTCCACAGGGCGGGCGCCACTACTGAGAAGGCCCTCTGCCTGGTTCCCTGTAGCTTTGCTTCTCGCAGTGAGGGAACCGCCAGAAGGCCCTCGGCACTCATGCTACTAACACAAACGAAAGAGTTTAACAAAAACTATTTCAAAACACAACCGCATTGCGCTGTGACAGTGCTGAAAGCTCAGGGAGAGAGGGAGAACCGCGTTTCGGCTTTGCCCCTGGCAAACATTCTGTCAAGCTATCCCTTCCTCTGCCCAACCAAAACCATTCTTAAAAAACGAAAAGGAAACATGTTTCCAAGTTACACCCGCCGGCTTTACACTAGCTGTGGTAGCTTCACTGGGTCACAAGCTGGGGGAGGGGAGAGAGAGAAGCTCGCTCACATTTAATTTGCCCATCCTGAAGTATTTTCCCCGAGTGATGCCAAATACCATAAAGCTCTCTGTCAGTGATTTGAAATTATTGTACGAGCTGCATATCGGGTACACTATTGTTAATGAAATGCACACAAGATGATAAACAACTTCCTTTTCCTGCTGAAGCCCAGCTGCAAGCAGGCCCTCTATCCTTGATGCAGTAAATCAAGCCTTTGTACTCCAGGAGGATTCAATCAGCCGCAGGTGTGGGCTCGCCAAAGCCCGCCTGGGATTAGGTAGCAGCATTTGATATGAGATCCCAAACAGCACCAGCAATCTACACGCCACATGCGGCCAGTCTTTGGAGAAAGCAAAGGAAAAACGCTGATGAAATGTGGCATAGGACCATGGAATGCAATTTCAAACTTCCACATCTGCAGGAAAGGGAGAAAGAGGAAAGATCCTAATTTTACAGCGGTGATGTCACGGGGAGCGCATGACAGTGAAAGCCATGGCCTGAAGCATGAAAATTAACCACTTAGTTTATGTCTGCCACAACTGCAGCAAGGATTTAACATGCGCAGAAGTGGAAGGAAACAGAATGGACCAGAAGAATGGACCAACAAGCTAATGGACTATTCTGAAATGGCAAGACTAGACTAAGAGCCTCCAACGACGAGATGTTTGTAGAAAAATGGAAACTGTTTTCGGATTACTTAAGTAAATACCGTAATTCTTTTTCAATACGAGATGGGTTTATAACTTGATAAACAGGAGGGCAAGAGTATGTTATTTTCAGGTTTTACACTACGTGTAATATTAGAAATCAATAGGCAGTTCAGAGAGTGGAGACAGAACGTCTTATCGAGTGATATGGGAAGTCACAGAAAAAATAAGAACGGTAACATGCGATGTTGCTGAAGATGTATTATGTGAAAACCTAATAAAGAATTGTTTAAAAGAGAAAGAAATTAAACCACTTAGGATGCTGTTCCATAATACAAGCATTGTAGGGAACACCATATTGACCCCAATGCATTTCGGGGCGGAAAGGATCCCATACATTATCTAAAGAAATCCATTCAAATCTGGTTTCGCAGTCTATACTTTTTTCCTTATTTCTGCTTACAGAGAAAGAATTTGGGATTCTTCCTCCCAACACTTGTAGAAGGAGGGACAAAATCACTCATCTTAGTGCATAGTTTAATGAGCCGTTCGTTATCTGGTATTTATTTATTTTTTAAAAAATAACTTTCTCCACTATAGTTGTGGATATGAAGGAGCAATTTAAAAAGGTCTAGTTTTGTTGTTACAACAAACACAAAATATAGACAAAAAAAGCAGATGCTTGATATTTTTTTTTTTAAGAATCTGTTTTCCATTAGGTTATCTTGATAGCTGAAGTTAAGCATTACTTTGGACCATATATGATTTAGCTATTATGTCATTAATTCATGTACGATTCATGTACAATCCATCTGAATAATGATTGTGGTTTTCTGCTTTACAAATTCACCTACTTCACCAGAAACCAAGAGAGTCAAATTCCACACAGCATCTGGTTTCCATTTTATGTAATTGCTATTTTCAGGAGTTATAATCATGTGTTATTGTAAGGACCACGGTGTCAATCACGCCACTAATGGGGAAAATTCAATGCCTAAATAATACCTAGGAGAACAAGAAACTGACTTAAACAGGTGCATTTAGACACTTCGTTTTAAGTGTAATGCTAGTCTACCAATTTAAATAAATCACTTTAAGAGGAACCTATATTCTTTCCATACCATTTTAAAAAGAAGAAATTTAATAAAAGGGATACTGAATTATGGGACGGGATGTGTACCTTCGCAAAATCAAAATGGAGGTTTGTAGAAGAAAATGGGATCTTAGGGATCATCCGGCCCATCTCCAGGAAAAGAACCCTTAAAACTTCCACACGAAACACTATGAATTCCAGTGTGACACCAGAGGCGTACCTGATCATTGGTTCTGGTGCTGCTGATCACCCACTTGGCAGGGGAGAGCTTTGCAGACAACAATGATAAATGCATCGGAGATACAGCTTCACTGTAGCTTTGCTCGCTTCCTGACATATGGGGATAATCCAAGCAAATGGTAGGGCTGGATTCAGTCCCAGTAGTGGAAGCCCGCACAAGAACTTCCACTAGTGTAATCTGGTGAACCGGGTTCGTGTCTCCGCTCCTCCACATGCAGCTGCTGGGTGACTTTGGGCTAGTCACACTTCTCTGAAGTCTCTCAGCCTCACAGTGTTTGTTGTGGGGGAGGAAGGGAAAGGAGATTGTTAGCCACTTTGAGACTCCATAGGGTAGTGATAAAGCGGGATATCAAATCCAAACTCTTCTTATTTCTACAATCAGCTATAAGTCGTATAGCTTTCCTGAACTATACCACCTTGCATGTCATGTAGCACAGATCCATGTTTGAATGCCTCCCCAGAAAAAAACAAACTGAACACATTCTGTATTAGAAAGTTAAGGAGAAGGGTTCATTTTCATTTTTCTTTTCATTTCACTTTTAATTTGTATACCGCCTTTCTATATTAGGTAAAAGTAAAGGTAAAGGACTCCCGAATGGTTAAGTCCAGTCAAAGGCGACTATGGGGTTGCGGTGCTCATCTCACTTTCAGGCCGAGGGAGCCAGCGTTTGTCCACAGACAACTTTCTGGGTTATGTGACCAGCATGACTAAACTGCTTTTGATGCAACAGAACATCGTGATGGAAACCAGAGCATGGAAACACTGTTTACCTTCCCGCCACAGTGGTACCTATTTATCTACTTGCACTGGTGTGCTTTTGAACTGCTAGGTTGGCAGGAGCTGGGACAGAACAACAGGAACTCACCCCATCACGGGGATTCGATCCGGCAACCTTCCGTACAGCAAGCCCAAGAGGCTCAGTGGTTGAGACCACAGTGTCACCCGTGTCCCTTTTTCTATATTACTACACACAAGGCAGTTTACAACAAAATAGATAGCAAAGATCACATACCTAATAATAATCTGATCCAATGCAAAAAAGCCACAATAAAATAAACAACTTATATTCAATAACCCATTAGAATATAATAGTAAAAGGTAAAATTAAATATCAGGAAATAATAATTAAACAGTTTACACTTAACAATGACAATAATTATTATTTTTTTTAACTAAACTTTTATCAATTAAAATAATGGCCTGTCACAATGCATAAAATACCACAAAACATAAAAAACCATGTAAAAGGATCAAATTGAGAAAAAAGGACACACAATTTATAAACTTTTTTTTTAAAATATCCCTGAACCCCTCTTCTGGTTCACCATCTCTTCCTTTGCCCCACATTTTCCCCAAACATGTTGTTTTTCTATCCGCAGGGAGTAATTGTTTTTCAAAACAAATAACAAATAACCATCACCTTGAAGCCTGGTCCAAGCAAAAAATCACCACCTGCTTTTGCTGTATAAAACCACATTCTCTCCCATTTGCTGCTGCCGACTGTATAAACCGTCTTTCTGTTTTTAGAACAATACATCTAATTCCTAACTATTGACTTGACCTGATATGTTATATCAAGCACACATTAGGAATCTGACGAAGTTTCTACAGTTGTAAAAAAGAAAAGAAAAGAAACCACTAATTCCAAAACAGCATTAACTTTGCCTGGCCAGAGAAAGCAGCCCTCTGGCCCATCGCTGGAACAGAAAACAAGGCCAGTTCTCCACATGGCATGAACTCAGCACAGCTAGAAGCAGGTACACAAAGAAGCAGGAAGAAGAGGGGTGGAGTTGTACCTACAAGAGACAGCTCCTTTAAGGATAGCAGTCAGGGATGGAGAAATCTGCCCATCTCAGTTTCTTTCAGGTCAGTTTCTCATTTTTCCATATTTAACTTCAATTCTCCACATTTCTTCATCAATTTGCAATTTATTCATTAAAAAAACAACAACCAACCTTCCCAAGAACTTACACCAGCAAATTTCTCCTAATATACTGTACACATTTTTCCAGGTAATTTTGCCTGATACACATTTTATTTTTGCATGCAATTTCCCATAATATGGTGCATTATATAAATTTTCACGAATGTGTGAATTTTCATGCATACTTTGTTCGGCCGCAATGCATTTTTGCACCCATTGGCTGGAGATCTGCATTACAAATTTAAGAAAAGTGTGGCTTTTGAAGTATAGCTGTGTTTCAGTCTGCATATTGTTTCAGAAAGTACAAATTAGGTATAAATATTATTATTATTAGATTCATCAGTCACTTAAGGTCTCCAAGCAACTTACATTCAAAACCACAAACATAAACACATTAAAATTCATATAAAACATTAGCATCCTCGTACAAACACCTACAACCCATGTAAACAAACACACATGCAACAAAATATATTTGGCTTGAGAGCAGTACATGTGAAAAGGATCTAGGAGTCTTGGTAGACCACAAACTTGACATGAGTCAACAGTGTGATGCAGCAGCTAAAAAAGCCAATGCAATTCTGGGCTGCATCAATAGGAGTATAGCATCTAGATCAAGGGAATTAATAGTACCACTGTATTCCGCTCTGGTCAGACCTCACCTGGAATACTGTGTCCAGTTCTGGGCACCACAGTTCAAGAAGGATACAGTACTGACAAGCTGGAACATCTCCAGAGGAGGGCATCCAAAATGGTCCAAGGCCTGGAAACAATGCCTTATGAGGAACGGCTTAGGGAGCTGGGTATGTTTAGCCTGGAGAAGAGAAGGTTAAGGGGTGATATGACAGCCATGTTCAAATATATAAAAGGATGTCATATAGAGGAGGGAGAAAAGTTGTTTTCTGCTGCTCCTGAGAAGAGGACACGGAGCAATAGATTCAAACTACAAGAAACAAGATTCCACCTAAACATCAGAAAGAACTTCCAGACAGTAAGAGCTGTTCGACAGTGGAGTTTGCTGCCAAGGAGTGTGGTGGAGTCTCCTTCTTTGGAGGTCTTTAAGCAGAGGCTTGACAGCCACCTGTCAGGAATGCTATGGTGGTGTTTCCTGCTTGGCAGGGGGTTGGACTGGATGGCCCTTGTGGTCTCTTCCAACTCTATGATTCTATGAAAATACCGCCCCCTACCCAATAGCAGTCACAGGAAGCTTAGGCAGAACACTAATCTAAGTTCGCAATAGAATCTGAACTGAGCCAAATTTCTTTCCCATCCCCAGTAGCAGTTATCCCATGGCTGCGGTAGAAATGGACTCACACCCTTTCCAAGTGAGCGGCGGTTGCAGCCTGTCATCCTTCGACGCCATCCCGGCAGCCAGCTATCACACTTTTGCAGACTGTTTGGGAATTTCCCCAGCCAGCGGGATCTTAGGGTGGGACTTCCCACCTGAACCTAGCTTCAAATGGGCCAATCAGAGGGTGGGCAGTGCCTTGCTGGCTGGCTGGGCATTGGCTGCTGCCACTCAAGGTAGCAACATTCTAAAAGAGCCAGCTGTGCTTGTCTTCTGCACTGTCAGCTGAAGAGCAATAAATGATGTTATATCCAAAGTGGCTCTCCCACCAATCAGGGTTTACAGGCAGTTAAAATACTCTCCTGGAATCTCAACCTGAGACTTTTTATAAAGTAATTGGCTAGAGGTGGCAAAGGTATCGATGGCAATAAACTGCTCTCCCTAAAGCTAGTACTTGAGTATGATAAAGGGTGACTCAACAGTTAAGTTGGCATCAAAGGAAACTTAACATCTTACACACATCAGATCAGGAAAAGCAAGAATTTATTTTTAAAAAGCAACTTGCATTTTGGATGGATGCAAAGGGAGGTTGCTGGAAAGAAAGTGGCGGAGGGTCAAAGATTGGCAGAAGGGTTTTGAACTTGGAGACCAGTGTGCTGTCTCTTTGCAATTTGAAATGTAAGATCAAAATCGGAATATTATAATTCGCAAATAACGCAAACATAAGTCCATCTTCATCACATTAATTCACTGTATATTCGAACCTGATCCCCCGCTCTTCCAAAATAGCATTTCAAAACAATCGAAACCCTGTGTCAAAAACGAGACACAACATTTTAAAAGAGGCAGTGGGAAAGAAAGCTATATAAAAATGTCCTTCTCTCCTTGATAACTCCCAACATGAAGTAGTCATTTGAATGTAGAAAAGAAGAAGAAGAGTTTGGATTTGATATCCCGCTTCATCACTACCCAAAGGAGTCTCAAAGCGGCTAACAATCTCCTTTCCCTTCCTCCTTCACAACAAACACCCTGTGAGGTGAGTGGGGCTGAGAGACTTCAGAGAAGTGTGACTAGCCCAAGGTCACCCAGCAGCTGCATGTGGAGGAGCGGAGACACGAACCCGGTTCACCAGATTACGAGTCTACCGCTCTTAACCACTACACCACATTGGTGTAGCAGAGTTGAACAGAAAGAGGTATTGTATCCTATGGCATCCCCTCAAACGGTACTAAGGTAGTTCTGACATTTTACTTAAGAGTCATACAGCAATAAGATATCAAGCAATATTCATTCCTGCCTGCCTGTCTGAATCATCCATAAGTACCTACCAAGACATGATCCACGAGACCATCAGAAGAGTCCTTCTGGATAAGGGTCCATCTCATCCAGCAACCAGTGTCCTACAGAAGACAAACTGATGCCTCTAGGTAGACCACAAGCAGAGCAAGAAAGCTGCTACTCATCCTCATTATTTGTCCCACAGTATTAATGGGTCTCCAGGAATTTGACTATGGGGGTTCCATTCAGCTGTCATTGGATGGCAGTCACTGACCCAGCTATCCTCCATGCATTTGTCTTTGTCTATTCTCCATGTCTATCCTCCATGCATTCCCTTTCCGAGTCTCAGAATGGTGATCATCATCAGAGCCTGCCACAACTAATCCCATAAATCGCAATAAAGACCTGCACATCCTGTGACTCACCTAAGGTAAAGGTAAAGGACCCCTGGATGGTTAAGTCCAATCAAAGGCCACTATGGGGTTGTGGCGCTCATCTCGCTTTCAGGCCGAGGGAGCTGGTGTTTGTCCACAGACAGCTTTCTGGGTCATGTGGCCAGTATGACTAAACCGCTTCTGGCGCAACAGGACACCGTGACGGAAACCAGAGTGCATTGAAATGCCGTTTACCTTCCCGTTGCAGCGGTACCTATTTATCTACTTGCACTGGCGTGCTTTCGAACTGCTAGGTTGGCAGGAACTGGGACAGAGCAACGGGAGCTCACCCCGTTGTGGGGATTCGAACTGCTGACCTTCTGATCGGCAAGCTCAAGAGGCTCAGCCGTGTATGACACCCACCAAAGGCTCAATAAACCTTCCTGGGACTGTCAAAAGGTGGTAGGGCGAGGGTTGTCACAATACATGTTTGCTGTGCTGCATTTGGCTGCATTACAAATTTTGTAAGTCTAGAGTCATACAATGAGCAAAATGTCATCTTGGTTGTTTGCCTCTTCCTGGAGCTATGACTCCGTAGTATCCTTTTTCAATTTTCTGGGTGCGGTACATTGTTTTATTTTTGTTTTAAAGATAGTTAAACAAAATTGGGCCAATGTAGTTAGCAAACATAGAGTAAGAATAAATTTCGGGGGAAATGAGGCTGGAAAGCAAAGGGAATAAGAACTTCCTGATGGTGCTGGCGGAACAGCCTCTTAAGGGAAGCTGTAGGGGTTGCCTAGAATAGGCCACTTAAAACAAGATGAAACAAACCACTTAGGAACAAATACCCTGAAGGAAATAATCCTAGATGAGCAGGGAATTGACATAAAGACCTTTTAGTTCTTTTCCATATAGGCTTTCTATGGAGGCTGCAATATCAAAAAACTAATGTACCGACTCAGTGCAGAAATTAGCTAGCTTAAGAGGATTTGGAAAGTAAACATGTGGATCGCTGCTGGAAATATTCATGTTTTCCTCTCAAAGCGAGCCAACGTAAATATTATTTCATATGTTATCAAGTCATTCGAAAACGAAAAAGAACTCGGTTTAGGAATGCCCACGATCAAAATCTTACTCCTTTTCCAAATAATTTGTACTAAAAGTCTAACCTAAGTCCTAGGATGGGGATAACTCCAGTTATTATCCCTTATTGACAACGTGTTTTCAACAGTTTTATTTCCGTATGGAGTTTAAATAAAAGCTCTCTCTCTCTCTCTCTCTCTCTGTGTGTGTGTGCGTGTGTGTGTGTGTTGTCCTTACTTTGATGAACTCATAATGGCTAAAGGACAGAGAAAACAGAGAAATAAGGAGAGAGAGAGAGGAGAGGAAAAGATGGGGGCCGTCACGGAAGATAGTGATATTTAAGAGCAGATATTTCACATTTGAGTGCAGATGTCCTTCTCATCACATTCTCATTACACATTGTGTAAGCCGTTCCATCAGTCAGTTTCTTTGGATGTCCATGAGTTCTAGTGTTATGGGGGGGGGGGACTTCTCTCTCTCTACATTCTCCATTCCATGAAATTTTCAAAAACTTTTATCTTTTCACAACTTTCTCCTATTTTCTCCAAACCAAATGCTGTCACCTTTCCTCATAGAGTGATGACTCCATCCCCTTGATCGTTTCGCCAGCCCTTTTCTGAACTTTTTCCAATACTGCAAAATCCTTTTTTAAGATGAACGTGGTTGCACCATAGATCTGTATGATGTCATTAAGATATTGGCAATTTCATTTTCAATTCCTTTCCTAATGATTCCTAGCATGGAATTTGCCTTTTCACCAAATGTGCGGCAGTTGTGAATAATAAGATAATAAGATTTATTGTCATTGTACAAGTACAACGTTGTACAAGCGCAATGAACAAGTGCACTTGTACAACATTGTACTTGTACAATGACAATAAAGAAATCTTATTATCTTATTATCTTATTATTCATGACTGCTGCACATTTGGTTGACTTCTTCATTGAACTATTCATTATGACCTCCAAGTCTCTCTCCTGGTTTGTCACCACCAATTTAGACCCCATATATATATATAATTCAGATGTATTTATTTTTTGCTCCGATATGCATCACTTTACACTTATTTACATTGGATTGCATGTGCTATTTTATTGCCCATTCTCTCAGTCTGAAGAGGTTCCTTAGGAGCTCTCTGCAATGCCATTTTGTTCTAATGACCCTGAACAGCTTAGTATCACCAGCAAACATGGCCACCTCACTGAGCACTCCTACCTCTAGTCTGTACTGCTGCTGTTTTAACTTTCCGTGGCTTCAGATGGAAATGGCTCCATGGACCTGGGACATATTGATTGCTCATTGGCCAGTGTTTCCTCGGACAGTTTTGGCTGCTTTCTTGGCATGGCATCAGTATGGAGTTTGGGGAGGAGAAGGGTGTTGCATTTTGTTATGTACTGAGTTGAATAGGATCCAAAATGCAGCAGTCTGATTGGTCCTAGAACAATAGGATTCAGAATGCAGCAGTCTGAATGGTCCTAGAACAATAGGATTCAGAATGCAGCAGTCTGATTGGTCCGCAGGAGCCACCCAATCCAGCTCCAGGGGGAAGTGAATCCGCAACTTGATTGGCCTACAGGAATATCCTGGAATTAGCCAATCACGTGGGGCCCATTGTGTAAATAATGTATATAAAGCAGACGTTCTGGGGAAACTTTCATTCCTTGCTACTATGAGCTGAATAAAGAGCATGAAATCCACACTCGACTCCGAGTATATTACATTTCCTATACACAAAGCTTGCACCAATGAAGCAGCAAGGGTGTTATATTTTCTCGATCTAACTTGCGGAGGAAAGGGAAGGCAGGTGTGCAAAGCCTCACACAGTTGTGTCGACTCTGGCAGAAGCAAAAGAGACGGAGGGAAAGGATGAAGGGGAGAAAGTAGCTTCAGCTGAGCTGTATATCTGTCTTGTTCATCAACCTTCAACAGGAAAAGGAAGATAAAACAACTTCACAGTTAATTGTAGACATCAACATTTTGAAGTTGTAAGTGGTTTGATCCCATGCTACTAAAGATGCAGGGCTGGCCCTGCTATGAGACATGCCGAAACATCCTGCTTCAGATGGAAATATGGAGTGGGTAATCAAGGGAGGAATTGTTCTCAATTGCAGCAAAGCTTTCTAATTTAAAAAAAGTAGGTCATGGAGGACGGAGACATCTGAACTCTTTTTCAGGCAGTAGAACGTATTGTGCCAATACTGTACAAAAGACTTGGAACACATTCACACAATACATTTAGTGCACTATGATACCACTTTAAACAGTTGCTGCTTCCCCCAAAGAATTCTGGGAGCTGTAGTTTGTTAAGGGTGCCGAGAATGGTTAGGAGACACCTCTTTCCCTCGCAAAGCGACCAATTCCCAGAGTTCCCTGGGGAGAGGCAAAGATTCTTAAACCACTCTGGGAATTGTAGCTCCGTGAGGGGAACAGGAGTCCCCAAAAAACTGTCAGCAACCTATAGCTCCCAGGATCCTTTGGGAGAAGCCAGGACCATTTAAAGTAGTATCGTAGTGCTTTGAACCAGGCATAGGCAACCTTGGCTCTTCAGATGTTTTGGGACTACAATTCCCATCATCCCTGTGATCACTGGTCCTGTTAGCTAGGGATCATGGGAGTTGTAGTTCCAAAACATCTGGAGAACCAAGGTTGCCTATGCCTGCTTTAAACGTGTGGTTTTAACATGGCCTTGGTTGTTTCCAGGAGTGATGGGAATTGAGAGTCAAAAGATACAATGAGAGGATTTCTCAGACCTACAAGAAGAAGGGGAGCACCAAGGATGCTGGAGTGTTGTTTGACTTTGCAGATGGAGAAACTAAAGGGGAGCCAACATCAAGTAAGACGTGCCGACTGGCTTTAATTTAGAGGCCACCTGCTTAGCAGATCAAGAGAACGAGCCTCCAAAGGACCGTTGAACATGCTGAGTTTTGCACTTCTTTCCCCCTCGGTAGAGGTTTATCCTTTGCGGTCTTTAATGTATGCACCTGCACAATTCAAATCTATCCCTGCATAAGTGATATTATTCATGCCAGGGAGAGGCAGAAAGCAAGAGAGAGGGACCCATAAAGCAGCAAATCAACAAATAATTAAAAATAACAGAATTTAACATGGCAGGCTATACACCAATATAAGCAGCTGATGAACTTTTAACAGCTGCTGGAAACTAATCTTTGGGACAAGTTTCTTTGTTCTTTCATAATATTTGGGGCTTTACATCCGTTATTTTTTCAAATATTTTCACAGTTTTAACTTTCCTTTACTTGTTGAAAATAGCCACAGCTGCCTGATGCTCCCACCTCAAACTTGCAGGCAAAATTCTGAATAGGCACTATCAGATGTAGTGGATGCATTTTAAACATGGCATGGATAAGCATCATCTTGACCAATAAGTAGAGCTCATGGGAATTTCATTGATTGATTGATTGATTGATTGATTGTATTCCTGTGCCACTTTCCGTTCAGATGAATCCCAAAGTGGCTTACAAACAATAAATATTAATAATGTATAGAACATCACAAGCACAACACAACTCATATAATATAATTAGCAAATCACCAGTAACACAATTACAATCTATGAAACACTATTAACAAGCCAGCAACTGAAAAATAACATAAACATCACAATTACAGCATGCCATACGATTAAGAAGTCAGCGAGGTATTTATCATCTGTAAAACAAATATTAGCAAAATAGCAACTAATAAATGAGCTGAGCACTACTGACTTCAAACAAACACTCTTCCCCTTCTAATGACTAATAATCTTATGCACTATTCAGTACAGTACTTTAAAATACACATACACATTATGATCTAACAGAAATACAACTTTAATCTATTAATTATTAAGTGAAACTGGTGGTAAGAAATGTTCAAAGCTGTTACCAGCAACAGCACAAATATAGCAAACAATTTTTTTTAAAAAACCCTCCATCTCCTTGGGCTTCTTCAGCTGGCCAATGCTGAATAAAAAGAAGGAGAAAGTGAGCCAGGTCAGGCCTGAAGAGAAGGCAGACGCTGGAGGAGACCCTGGGCAGGATCAGGTCCTGCAGGTGGTGGGATTGGTTGGGAAGAGCACTTTGTAGCTGGCAAAGTGCAGGCAGGTCTGTGGGGGGCTGGAGTTTGAGGGGAGTGGAGGGGCAATGAGGTTATGGGACCCAAGGGTGGGTGCTGCAGGTAGCTGGGTTTTGGGGTGGGGGTTACCTGTATCATGAAAAAGTGCCCCACCTTGACAGTGATACTGATGTAGAATAGAATGTCCCTACTTTCATCTCAGGAATCTTGGAGGCTATGGAAATTCCAAAGTTTTCTGGACCGGGTTTACTAGTTCTCAGGGGTGCCAACATGAATAAAATATTGGGGGGGCAGGTAAGTCCTACACAGTGGCGTAGCAAGGTCAGGTGGTACCCGGTGCAGAAAATTTCTTGTCAACCCCCCCCCCCCCCGATTTAATTTTTTTTTCTTTGGCCTGCAAAAATGGTTTGATTTTATTTCATATTTTTGGGGGGAGCCAGTCAGAGTTGTTGAGCTTTTTTTGCGGAGATTGCGTACCTTGCGACAAGAAGTTTGCCTGCCGCCCTACAGGTGAGGGGGAGCCATTTTGGCAGCAGTAAACCTGTGTGCGCCAAAGCCACAACGTCTCTCACAGACGTTGAGTGCCGCACAGCATTTTGTCACCCCCCTCGGAGGTGACACCCGGGGCGGACTGCACCCACCACACCCACCTTGCTCCACCCCTGGCCCTACGCCGCATAATCAATGACAAGATTATATAATCAATGACATACAAAATGTTTTATTGGGATCTTGGCTCTAGAAGTTGGCTCCTATGCTAGAAACCAAACGGTTGCTTTATGTCGGTCCTCAGTCCTTGGTTTATATTTATTTGTGGCAGTTCCAGATTTGAGGAGGCTCTCAGTGCAGTTGTCTCTCATGGGCCCACTACTGCCCACCCATGGGGGGCTTATGCGGTGACATCCTGCAGCCATTTTGTTTTCCCACAGTGCTCTGACTTAGTATCGCTCCAGGACATTGTGAGAAATCAAAATGGCTGACAACAGGCCTGATGACAATGAACTTCAAAGCACTAAGAGGAAGCCAATGAGGACGGCACTGGAACAACCTGGCAACTACTTCCAAGCAGCAGAGATGGGGCCCATTTTGCGGCGGCCTGTGTGAACGCTTCTGCCCACTCCTTCTTCCACTCTCTGTTTGCTCTGTAGTTATCTGAGCTGCTGTGGCTTGAGGAGGTGGGTGTACCGTTTGCAGCTGTAGGATTGCATCTCGAGATTGCAAACAACAGCTGGAAAACTTGCCTCCAGTGCCTCCGAAAACCGAAACTAAAAATAACAGCACAGTTATTATTTTAATCTCATGACTGGGCAATGTGTCATGGTTTCTGGATGCTGATAGATGAGTTACTTCGCTGCTTTGAAAGTGAGCTTTGCAGATCCCCAGCAGAATAAAACGCAGGGTGTTGAGTCCCAACCTCTTATGGGTCGTCCTGGGGGCAACTTTCCTCACACATCTGCTCTTCTTGGTGGCAGCAGTTGCCATGTTTCTTTAGGATACTAAGCACACGCACAGTGTTAGAACAAAGCTTACATTTATACATGAATATGGTACATAGGAACATAAGTAGCCATCTTATACTAAGTCAGACCATCAGTCTACCTAGCTCAGTATAGCCTACAGTGACAGTGGTGCTGTGGTCTAAACCACTGAGCCTCTTGGGCTTGCAGATCGGAAGATCAGCAGTTCAAATCCGTGCGACAGGGTGAGCTCCCGTTGCTCTGTCCCAGCTCCTGCCAACCTAGCAGTTCGGAAGCACGCCAGTGCAAGTAGATAAATAGGTACCACTGTGGCGGGAAGTTAAACGGCGTTTCCGTGTGCTCTGTCTTCTGTCTCAGTGTTCTGTTGCACCAGAAGCGGTTTATTCATGGTAAAGCGATGTCTTTCTTGTGAAGTGGCTTTTAACCCTTAAGAGTGCATGCTTTTGTGAGAGTCCTAGGCTACTCACCAATACTGGCTGGCCCCACTGAAAATTGGCCAGAACTCCTGTTCTAAAATTTAAATGCATAGAGATCCTATAAATTTCCTTGAGCAGGTTATTTGCCTGGCAGGTGCAAGTTAAGAGCTGCAAGTAACTGCTAAGATCTATGGATTCATTGCTTTAAAATGCTGTTATTGAGCATGGCTCTGAATCAATCAATGTAAACAATAAATGCAACTGAAAGGGTCTGGATTAATCCTGGCAGATGGAGCTGAGTCTGTTTGTGTCTGAGCAGTAGGGATGGGGGTCTGTGACGTATTGGAATAGCTACCAAATTGGTAAGGGTAGCATCCTAAAAGCCTTTCAAACTTTCAGGAAGCCTAGAGAGACGTGTAAGATTCCAGATTTCAATTCTCCCCTCCACAGCAATACTACACAAGGCTACACTAAGCTTTGAGAAACAGCTTGTTTCTGAATGAGTTAAAGTCCAGATTGCCAGTTAGCAATCCATTGTTTTCCCACTCCTCTCTGTGTGAAAACAGAAATATTGTACATAAGAAGCCTATCGGGAGAAACGTGTTTTTTTCCCCCAGCAGTGACCAGATGGCACACAGATTTTTGTGCATCATTTGTAAATTATTTCAAAGTATATTTGTCTATTCCGAGGAGATTGCTGGAATCTACATCTGCATTTTAATATAATTGTTTCCATGTCACATGTACGAGACATGGGAGGATTATGAACGAATGATGAGCACCTATAATGTTGCAGGATCACAGCTGCATGAACTGAAGGGCAGTCCTGCTGCCTACTAATCCTACCCTGCCCCCCCCGCCCCCGCATCTTGCTGTTTTTGAAACATTTTGCTGCAAGGATCGAGGCCTTGTGGGAAGGTTCTAACTTAAATTCACTTTCATTGACAAATTATGTGAGGAAAGTAAAAGTTTGAAGGCAAAACTTGGTAAAAGAAAACAAAAACTAAGGGCTTCTCCAGACAACATTCATTCTGATTTCCTCGCATGAAGCTTATGTGATGTTTACACTGATATCTGGTCTTTATTTGGCATTCATGCTGATTTGTTTGCAGGGAGGTTATACAGCAGTGAGCTTTCATTCTGACTTGTTTAAGTGGTTTTTATATGCCTTCCCAGTTAACTGTTTGTTCATCCTACACTTTCCGGTGCCTTTCGCTGTCAACTGCAAATATACAGTATATTATTTTAAGTGGATTTGGGTGAATCCAGGCTGTCATTATTTCATGGGAGGGATTCAAGAGCACACTGGAACTTTAGGTTTATGCAATTAATGTGAATAAAATGTCTCTGGTGCATCCACTAAAAAAAGAAACTTTTGTGGTCTGGAAAGTTACAGGGAACTGCACTGAAAAGTGTGAGATATATGACTGGCTTTGTTGTTGTTCAGTCGTTCAGTCGTGTCCGACTCTTCGTGACCCCATGGACCAGAGCACGCCAGGCACGCCTATCCTTCACTGCCTCTCGCAGTTTGGCCAAACTCATGTTAGTAGCTTCGAGAACACTGTCCAACCATCTCATCCTCTGCCGTCCCCTTCTCCTTGTGCCCTCAATCTTTCCCAACATCAGGGTCTTTTCTAGGGTCTTTTTCTAGGTCTTCTCTTCTCATGAGGTGGCCAAAGTACTGGAGCCTTAACCTCAGGATCTGTCCTTCCAGTGAGCACTCAGGGCTGATTTCTTTAAGAATGGATATGTTTGATCTTCTTGCAGTCCATGGGACTCTCAAGAGTCTCCTCCAGCACCATAATTCAAAAGCATCAATTCTTCGGCGATCAGCCTTCTTTATGGTCCAGCTCTCACTTCCGTACATTACTACTGGGAAAACCATAGCTTTAACTATACGGACCTTTGTTGGCAAGGTGATGTCTTTGCTTTTTAAGATGCTGTCTAGGTTTGTCATTGCTTTTCTCCCAAGAAGCAGGCGTCTTCTAATTTCGTGACTGCTGTCACCATCTGCAGTGATCATGGAACCCAAGAAAGAGAAATCTCTCACTGCCTCCATTTCTTCCCCTTCTATTTGCCAGGAGGTGATGGGACCAGTGGCCATGATCTTAGTTTTTTTGATGTTGAGCTTCAGACCATATTTTGCGCTCTCCTCTTTCACCCTCATTAAAAGGTTCTTTAAATCCTCCTCACTTTCTGCCATCAAGGTTGTATCATCAGCATATCTGAGGTTGTTGATATTTCTTCCGGCAATCTTAATTCCGGTTTGGGATTCATCCAGTCCAGCCTTTTGCATGATGAATTCTGCATATAAGTTAAATAAGCAGGGAGACAATATACAGCCTTGTCGTACTCCTTTCCCAATTTTGAACCAATCAGTTATTCCATATCCAGTTCTAACTGTAGCTTCTTGAATGGCTAACACCCACTAAGGAAGTCAGGTTGAATGCTGAATAAGAACTGGATATAATTTAAGCTCTGCATAAGCGTTGTATAAGCAAATCAGGATGGATGCTCAATAAATACGGCATCTGGAGATGGTGGCATAACTAGGGGCTCCTGCTTGTCTTGTCGCTTTCCCCCAGGAAAACCCTCTCCTTACCACTGAATCAGAGCAAATGCCAGTTGGGTTTTCCATGGAAAGAGGCAGGTTGAGCAAAAAAATTATTGGACCCATGCTTCCTAGGCACAGGCAGAAGTGTGGACAAGCTCTAAGGTAGTGTAAGTGTTGTCCCAACACTGCGCAAGATGTGGTACACGTGCAAGATTGCCTGCTTCTGATGGAGTGCAGCTTACAATCAAATTTAAGAAATTTCACACATATCCAATATAGATATAGATATAGGGGGAAAGGGAATATGATATATGGTTTATTCCCGTATTCCAAAACATCTGAAAAGCACTGGGATTGGGAAAGCTGACCCAAGCAATTTTGTTTCCTGTGGTGAAAGGCAAAAATAGTGCATTCCACATTCCACGTTCTGAAGATGTCCAGATTGCTAGCAACACCAGCAACAAGGCAGCACCCTCCAGCACATTTGAGGGCAGCAAGCTCCCTTTGGGGGTCCACAGTGCCAACATTTTGGTGCCACTCTTCACCATCTGCCATCGACTGCTTGAAGGTGACCTCACTCTTCTCAATGGTAGGGCCAACCCATTGATCTCCATGGATTTTACTTGTCTGTGGGTATGCCAAGATCTTCCTGCTTCTCAATATTAAACACCACATTGTGTCCATACTGCCTCTGAAGCAATGATGTGTCATGCCGCATGGCTTCTTCCTAAATGTTCTGGGTAAACTAGATTAGACAACACACTGTGCTAAATTTCAACAGAAGAAATTGTCATTACTGCTCCTGCAGCCATTGATATCACAGCTCTGTTCACTTGAAAGCTCAGGAAATTCCGACGCTAAATGGGCTGCTACATCCAATCCGAAATGCCAGTTTGCATTTCATTATGTGTCAGATCACATGCGGACTAATGACATAAGGAAAGACCACATTCTAAGGTGTACGCACAGAGGTATCAGAGTTATTTTTACACGTCTAACCTTCACCTTAGGAATTTCCGGATTTTGGCTTTCTTGAAGGTATTTTATTTCTTGAATGGAATTTCCTCGCTTTGTTTTCAAAAGCAAAATCAACACGTGGGATGGCCATGCTAGAAAACACCTTCGGTCACCGATCACCTGCCTTCTCAGTCCGGAACATAAACCAAGGAGGGGATGCATTCAGAGGTGTAGGAAGTGGGGGGCGGGGGGGCAGGCTGCCCCAGGTTCCATCATGGAGGGGTGACAAATTATCAAGGAACAATTACTGCCCTACTACCGGTAGGGTGGTTCATAAAAAAACATTTTTTTTAATAAAAAAAAATGCCTGTTCCAAAGGTCTTATCTTACTACACTAGGGATTATATAGCTATATATGACATTTCATGCATATCAGTTAATAGCTTGACCCTCCTCCATGAAAATAGCTGTTTACTTGGCCGTTTTCCTATGTCGTGAAGGCTGAAATTTCAATTCAGTGGAGCACTTACTGTTCCCAACCCTAACCCTGCAGAAAGCCATCTAATTAGACTTTAATTTGATTTTGACATGTTTTTTGGAGGTAATTTAATTGTTGTTTGATTTTATATCAATGTTATGTATCTGATGTTAGCCGCCCTGAGCCCGACTTCGGCCGGGGAGGGCGGGATATAAATAAAAGTTTATTTTTACTTATTATTATTCCTTTGTAAGAAAATATGAAATAACATAAAACCAAAAATAAAAATGGGGTGGGGGGGGTGACAAGAAATTTTCCGCACCGGGTACCACCTGACTTTCCTACGCCTCTGGATGCATTGCCATAAATGGTCAAAGTTAGTGGCTATCTTTTGCAATTAGAGTTTGGATAGTGCACAGCTTGTTGGGCAGGGATGACCAACCTGCTTTTGCTCAAACCTCCTCTTCTACACACCTGTTCAAAGTTTGGGAGGCCCACACAAACATGTGGGATCTGCCGATCCTGAATGTCAACGCAGCAAATTCAAACCCAACCAGGGAATCAGGTGTGCCGGGTTCCGCCCAACATAGTTGCAGGGTCTGAACAACTCGTTTTAATAGCTACACAAACTGCCTTATTTTAAGCTGTTTCCTGCATTCGCCTTTTCCCCCCATTTGGGACATGCTTGCAGCCCTGCACATTCACAGCCCTGCCCCTCTTTTCACTAGCAAAATGTTGGGGGAAATGAACTCCTCTCCTTGCCCTTCCTGCCCCCCTCCATCCATAGCTGTCAACTTTCGGATTTGAAAATAAGGGATTTTTCCCAAACTT
This sequence comes from Darevskia mixta, assembly GCA_034641385.1. Lineage (NCBI taxonomy): Eukaryota > Metazoa > Chordata > Lepidosauria > Squamata > Lacertidae > Darevskia > Darevskia mixta. The sequence continues at coordinate 4,979,251 of JAWWNH010000207.1, forward strand.
TTGGATTTTGAAAATAAGGGATGCCGCGAGGGTGGTGCAATGGCACCAAGTAGCCTCGCCACCCTGCACTCCAGAGGCTGCACGTGAACGGGTGAGCGAAAGAGCGAGGGCGTAGACGGCAGGCAGGCTGTCTGTCTGGTTGGGCGTGAGGGTCTGGCTGCACAAGGCATGCAAGCTCCGCCCCCAGTCGGTCTCAGACTCCTTATTGGCAGCCGAGCAATGCAGCTGAGGAGCCTCCCTGGCCGGCAGGGAGGGAGAGGAGCTGCTTCCTTTGAAATCCGGGAAAATTAAGGGATATCAACAATCCGGGATAGCAGCGGGAAACGGCATTGGAATAAGGGAGTTTCCCGCAAAAAAGGGAGGGTTGACAGCTATGCCTCCATCACCCAGGCCTGAGCTACAAGGCTCCTTTTCCAGGCTGACTAGAAAGCTGGTTACAATAACAACAGGCAGAAGTTTATAAGGCGCTAACACAGGCAAGAACATCAGAATATTTACCACACGGCTTCAATTCGTGCCTCTGTCATGGGCACCCTGCTCCCACATAGTTTCCACACGGGGGGACACAGTCTCCTGATGGCAAGCCGAAAACTCATAAAGAGAATCCCCATTGATTTCAGATGCTGTGCTTTATTTATATAGAAACCTATTAAAGTTTTAAAAGCTACTACTGTATTAACTCTTCCTGCAGTGATTGGATGCTAAAGGCAAATGCACATTTCTTCCATTAACGCGGAGACCCTGGGACTAAGGTTTCAGATGGATAATATATTATTCCACCACTCTTTCAGGGCCTTCATTTGCTACAGGCACATGACCATTAGTAATGGGAGAACCGTTTCTCGGGGTAATTTAATGGCTTGGATTTGCTTGTGAGAGAAAGAAAGAACATGTGGCCAACACAGAAGCCTATAATGCTGGTTTTCAAGGCTTGACTGGGCTTGATGCATGGCTTTCTGCACAGTAGGACTGAGCGGTAGTTTAGAACTCTGCACGAACATACTAGGCAGCAGGAGAGTTGAGATTTAGTGTAGCCCTCTAAATAGCCTATTTGTATAGTGTTTTGTTTTTTAAGGAAGAGAGCAGAGGAAAGAAAATGTTGGTTATGAAGCAGGAATAGTGGAAGAGTTAGATGTCTGCAGAGTCCAAGGCAAAGCAACTGGTCCCATACACCCCAAACTAATATGTGAAATGAGACATAAATTCAAAGAAATTCTAAAGCACTTTGCAAATGCTTCAGAAAAAAGATGGATTTTGTGATTTTATGTGGTGAACTGCCTGGAGATCTATGAGTATGGGGTGGTATACAAATTTTAATAATAATAATAATAATAATAATAATAATAATAATAATAGGAAAGAAACTTTTGAGAAAGTGGAAGAGAGAGTTTTTGCACAGGATTGCTGGAAATTGAGAGAAAATCAACCAAACAAAACAGAATAATAATAATAATAATAATAATAATAATAATAATAATAGGTAACAGGTTATTTTTTTAATATATATATATATATAATAACTATAGAAACTGCAATCAGAATAATTCAATCAGATTAACCAAAACCAGTGAGGTCTGGGCAGTGAGGTGGATTTCAACTCTCCCTTCTCCTGAGACGGATGCCAACCGCATGCTGTGATCATATAGCAAGACCCCGAGAAAACTCCTTCCCCCCCTCACTACGCACTCCTTGGGTATATGAACCTGACATGCGCACCAAGACCCCATTGGCCAACATTCGCCCCAAAGCTCCTGACAGACCCAATACACCACTCTGCCTCTGAAATTAGTTGGATATTTTCCAAAATCCACTCACCCAAACCAAATGCCAATTAGCCAAATTCTAACAAAACACCACTCCAGTCACACAGACAAAACTCAAGAGTGTGAAGTAGGCGAAAAAGGCATGACACAGGCCAATTCGTGCCGCCCCCTAAGATTCCTACTCAGCCCCCTCAAAGAAGGCAACTAGCAGAGCCCACACTGGGAAAGGGGGTCGGGACGGTGGGTGTCTCGATGAGAAGAGGGCAGAGGGCAGAGTGGAATGGGCTTAAATAGCCTGATCTCCACTTCTCCCCTATAGGGCAAATGGCCCCTTATGGTTGTCCCCACTGTTTGGAGAGTCTACCTCTCCTTTTCTCGCAGGGGAGAAGGGTTCGGCCAATGCGTTCCTCCCCTATATGGGGAAAGAATGGAATAGACAGCATCAAATAAGTAGATGGCTGCAATCCTGCGCACACTTTTCTGGATGTAAACCCCACTGAATGCAGTGCAACTTTACTCCGAGTAAATATGTATATGATTGCACTGATGGTTTCTCTGGCCAGAAACCATGCAAGCCATTAAAACCAAACAGCAGCAGCTAGCCAGCCGCAGCTGTGTTAGGGAATGCTGTACAGTACTGAATACATTTAAGGTAAATGAAATGTGTCTTTGATAGAAATCATATGTCAAGCCTGCATCAATGGCACAGTGCTATTTCCCATGGTTCGCGCTAATAAAAAGCACACCTTGCATCTTTTCAGGGAAACAGCGTTGTTCATTTGCAGCAAAGTGGGTGTTTTTCCTCCACATTTTCAAGAATCTATAAAAACCTATCTCCACCTTTTATTCATTATGGCTGCAATCCAATACCGACTCAGTTGGACTGACTTCTGAGTAGACATTGATCTGCAAAGAGGGCCCTTCCTCTCATTTATATTTGACTGCATGCTTGCTGCTATTAAGCCTTCAAGGTGCAGATACCACCTGCACCTCAACAATATGGTGTGAGAGAGTATTTGCTAAGCAGCTGAGTTTAGAACCAAACATTGTGTTCATCATTAACCCACAAGACAGCCATAGGCAAGCCATTATTGGGGTGGGGGGAAAGACCTGCCCATCCCAAAAACAGGGGTAATAACACCAGCCTACCTTAAAGGGAAAAGGGACCCAGGTGGCGCTGTGGGTTAAATCCCAGAGCCTAGGGCTTGCTGATCAGGAGGTTGGCGGTTCGAATCTGTGCGACGGGGTGAGCTCCCGTTGCTCGGTCCCAGCTCCTGCCAACCTAGCAGTTCGAAAGCACGTCAAAGTGCAAGTAGATAAATAGGTACCACTCCGGCGGGAAGGTAAACAGCATTTCCGTGCGCTGCTCTGGTTCACCAGAAGAGGCTTAGTCATGCTGGCCACATGACCTGGAAGCTGTACGCCGGCTCCCTCAGCCAATAATGCAAGATGAGCGCCGCAACCCCAGAGTCGGACACAACTGGACCTAATGGTCAGGGGTCCCTTTACCTTTACCTTTACCTTAAAGGGATGTTTCAGAGCTGATTTTAAAAATCTTTTTTTTTAATTGACATTTTACATTAAAAAATAAATAATAAATAGGGCTGTTGTTTTTAAGTACCTCGAAAGCCAGAAATGCAAATGCATTATCTCTTTGAATGGTACAAGAAAGTATCTTAAAGAAAAAATGCTGCAGGAAATTAAAGGATGTCCTTGTCAGCTCTTTTGTGCAAGATTTGGCAAGTGATAATGTTTTATACCTTGCAATGAAGGGCTTCACCTGCTGGTTTCTGAACATTACACAAGTTTTGAAGGTGCAAGAAAATATCAGGCTATTTTTTGCCTTACAGGTTAGCTGGCAACCCTAGTATCAGTCCCACTGAAAAGCATATATTTTTTCCAAAGCATTTTGAGGGCTAGAGACAATGTCTTTCTTTTTTCTTAATAGAAGTGCCAAGTCACTATAACCTAGGGCCTGATGTTTGCAATCTTGAATTTGGAATAGGCCAGAACTGGTTGTTCAGTAGTATATTTGGCCACATTCATAGAAAACCGAATTACAACATGTGAAATCATTCATTTCACATGTTGTAATTCGGTTTTCTATGACCCCAGGCCCTGCAGTATGGCAATGTCAAGTAGAAAGTATGTTCATGAACACATTGCATTTCACTTTTTATTTCTGTACCGCCTTTCTATATTATTATATGTAAGGCAGTTTACAAGCTGAAGAAACCACAAAGATCGCACACCTTATTAACATTCTGATCCAATGCAAAAATGTCATAATAAAAAAACATAACTTTAATATCAAATAAAATAATATGCAACAGTCCATTAGAATATAATAGTACACAATAGTACACAAAGCGAGGCTTCGCATGGGCTTCTCCTTACCTCATAAAGCCTTCCCATTCCATTGGGCAAGCTCCCTTCCTACCCGATGCCTCTTCTGTTTCTGCCGCCCGAGGCAACTGCTTCACCCCGCCTCATGGGTGGGCCAGCCCTGGTGTTTTGGTTCTCAAATTGTTCTGGAAAGTGGGAATTGGGTAGATTCAGCTTTAAATGAGAATTGAATCAAATTTCTCCACCATCTTACCTGAATATGCCAGGGATTGAACTTGACCCCTTCTGCATGCCAAGCAAATTGTCTTCTTCTGGTTTTTTTTTTTTAAATATAATTTTTATTCTTTTTCAAACATACACAAAAGGCAAACAATCAAGCAAAAACACAAAAATAAAACAGAGAAAAACATAAAAAAGATTCTTTTTTCTCCTCTACTTTTCTTTAACAATGTTAAGTGACTTCCCTTGGTCCTTCCCATCTGATTTTCACATTAAGTCATCATTAGCAGTTTAGTTTATCACCATACCTAACATTTTAATAATAAATTGTTAAATTGTCATCTTCTGAGCTGTGGCCTTTCTCCCCCACGCAGTGCCACCATTCCTATCACCTTCTAATCCTTTGCTCCCTTCAAATCTCCCTTTGTGCAATGTCTTGGAGGAGAGGGGGAGCAGGACTGGATGTACCTGAAAGGGTTGTTGAGGACCAGAGCTTAGTGGCATATGACATGCTTAGAAGGCCAAAGTCCTTGTCCCACGTGGGATCTCCACTTAAAAGAATCGGGAAGTTGTTGGTTTGGAAGACCCATGCCTGAAACCTATTGTATTTTCTATTGTAAACTGAAAAGATGAATGCAGATGTAAACGTTCCTAATTTATTGGTGCTGGACAAATTGCCGATAATAGAAAGTAAATAAAGAGATGGGCTGTAACTCATAGCTGTCAACCCTCCCTTTTTGAGCGGGAAACTCCCTTATTTCAATGCCGTTTCCCGCTGCTATCCCAGATTGTTGATATCCCTTAAATTTCCTGGATTTCAAAGGAAGCAGCTTCTCTCCCTCCCTGCCGGCCAGGGAGGCTCCTCAGCTGCATTGCTCGACTGCCAAAAAGGAGTGTCCATTCTGAAGGACATTGGCCCTGGCTGCTCACCGGAAGGACAGATCCTGAAGCATCGCATAAGAAGAGAAGACTCCCTGGAAAAGAGACCCTGAGGTGGGGAAAGATGATGGTGTGTAGCCTGGTGTAAATTAATTTGTAGCCTGGGGGGATTACCGCAGTGTGGACTGTCCCCGAGAACCGTAAACTGTCCCCGGGACAGGTGAGGCTGCTGATCCATAGCTGTCAACTTTTCCCTTTTTTTTGTGGGAAATTCCCTTATTCCGAATAGGATTCCTCACGAGAAAAGGGAAAGGTTGACAGCTATGTGCTGATCCCTTATTTTCAAATCCGAAAGTTGACAGCTATGCTGTAACTGCAGGCTGCCTTATTCTCCATGTATGAACTGATCAGAGCACACTGACCACTTGGGTCATCTTCCATTCACTACTCAACTGAGACTATCAAGCCCACATTCATAAACTGAGAGAAGAGAACATATTTGTATCCCAGCTTCTGTAACTTCCATTTCACATCACCAAGAGCTCTAGTGCAAATGTAAAGAATAATTCCCTGAGGATTTCCTCCCCCCCCTTTTTTTTAGGATATGGCTGTTTTAGATGTTTCAGTATTTTTCTTTTCTTGTTAAAGAGGGGGAAAAACTAGACTCCCTTTTCTCAGGGAAACCAACTAGTTTATTACACTTTACACCCAGGTGTTTGCTGTAGAATTTGATACACAACTGTATCCCGGAAAACTATAAAGTAGTATAATTTATAGAAATGAACCGAGAATCATTATTTTTTATGGGTACCACTTAGTGTGCAGAAAATGCACGCTTTCCAAAAACATGGAATAAACGTTCTGTTAGCCTTATTGGGTCCAAATGTTAGAGTTTAAATTATTTTACTATGCAAACTTTCTTTCATATCTTGGCAGTGGTGATTTCCATTTTTATTCCTTCGGCATCCATAATCTTATTAGAATCAAAAACATATGCTTTGAGATCATTGGGCAGCTTCCCTGCTGCCCCGAACCCTCCCCAGTTTAAAAAAGAAAAGAAAAGAATGATCCCAAAGTCTGATATTGTAGTACCAAAAATAACAGGGCCAGTACAGGAGAAAATTATGTGGCTTGACGGGGTTGAATGGGAAAATGGTTCAAAAGGTGCAGTGAGTTTCATGCTTTTGATTTGCAAGTCATTAAGCCGCAAGAATCTCTGAGTCTCCTGCTGGCAGCTGTTCAAAATCCATTTTTCCATCCATAACAGAAGATGCTTGCTCAAGGATCTCAGATTTATTATATAAAGAGAGCTCGGGGGGATTTGGAGCTTTATAACCCTTAAGAGGATGTTACACTTCCTGAAACCCATACGCACCTATCAGGGGACTAATCTGGAAGATCATTGCTGCAGCTTGATGGCTACCCCTTGCTATCATCAGAGCTGGGAGTAATTTCTCATCTCTCGAGCCCACCGGCTCGGCGGCATCTACAGGGATAACGTCTCTTAGGCTAGGTGCAGATGATAGCTTTAAAGAGACCTGGAGGAGAAATGGGAGAGCCTGCCGTTGCCTGTGGTATGCACGTTCATTTCGCGGCCCTATAATGGATCACTGTTCAGAGTGATTTTGCAGGTTTCTTCGAGCAGAATCTGAGAGGAGCTGGGAGTAGCTCCGACGAGTGTATTCTGCACTGCAGCATCAGATGTGCGAGTCTTTTGATGTGATTTCTGTAACCTCATACTTGCTGTAACAAATAGCTCGTTCCGCTGCCTCCCATGCCCAGAATAGTTTAGAAACAATACACACTTATAATGTGCGCTGAGCAGTAATCCTCATTCAGTTCAATGGGGCTTTCTCCCAGATAGGGATGGATTAACCTGTCAGCTTCTGAATCTCTCAATTTTATCGTTTTTCCAATCTTGGGTTCTGTTCTCCGCATCTGCAGCGATTTGCATTTGTTGGATTGCAATTGTTGGATTTTTATTTTTATTTAAAAAAATCCTTATGAAAATTCTTCAGTGAAGATTTCTCCTAGTGAACACATTTGTATACACAGTTTTGACAAATATCCACACGTGGTCAAAGTGTGGTGCAGGGCTGTTTAAAAGCCCTCTTGCAAACAGCTTGGGGATGCCTGTCTCTCCTTCTTCCTGCTAAGCACTCCACCTTCTGGCAGCTCTGGATTCCTCCAGGCAGCTAGACCCAAGATGGAGTTGATCAAAGCCCAGACCTGCCCAAATCAGCTTGATTTGGTTTGGGATTTGGCAAAATCCAGTGCACACCTCTGTTAGCTGCATGACAAAGTTGATTGAAGTCACTGCAGTTTTGAATGGTTCAGCCCACTATCTTGATTCAAAATGGTGTCCAAATGTATCCAAACACAGACCAAAACCAACGTCTCAGTTCCAGGAGCCATTGTGCCAAATGGGGTGATATTATCCTCAGAGGTGTCCAAATCACAGAATTACTTCACACAATTCTATGATTCTATGAATTACATCTCTGTTCAACAGGATGGGCAGTGTTCCAAATACCTGTAAAACTTGTATGGTCAGAAGAAACAATGGGATAAAAGAAATAAGCGTGTTGAACAAGGAAAGTGACACCACTTTCAGGCCCTGTTTAGCTAAAATTGTTGTCCATCTGCAGCACTACTAAAGAGGGCTGTAAGTTTATGGGCCCATTTTTCCAACGTAGCCTTCTTTTCAATAAAAGTCGGGAATTAAAAGCAAACAAACCTCAGGTGTAAATAAAACCAGCAGTTCAAACTACACATTATATGTAAAAGGAAAATGGCCTATTAAAATGCCTGTCAATGTTATTTTTAAGAATCTGTTCTGTTATGTACTGAGCTGAATCCTAGAACAATAGGATCCAAAATGCAGCAGTCTGATTGGTCCTAGAACAATAGGATCCAGGTGGAAGTGAATCAGTGACCTGATTGGCCTGCAAGAGCAGCCAATCAGGCTCCTGGATGAAGTGAATCCGCAACCTGATTGGCCTACAAGAGTAGCCCGGAATTAGCCAATCACGTGGGGCCCATTGTGTAAATAATGTATATATAGCAGACGTTTTGGGGAAATATTCATTCTTTGCTACTATGAGCTGAATAAAGAGCATGAAATTCACACTTGACTCCAAGTATATTTCATGTTCTTTAAAATTTGCATACCTCTTTATTGTCAAAACCTTCTTATCCTTACCCTTTTCCTCTCTTCTTCAAACGAACTTCCTTTGGAAGGCACCTTTCCTAAGAGTCTGTATGCAATATATATATGTATCTGACAAGGTTAAGGTTTGCTGAAATAACCTCTAGGTTTTCTGCCATGGACTGATGTTGCTGTCAAAAAACAGTATCCCTTTAAAGAGTAGCAGATATGCTGGAAGGGCACCAAGGGAACATTATATAGTACTGGTGAACAGCATCTTTCAAAGCAGCAGCAATGCTGCAACACTCACGGGAATCAGCTTGTACACTTATTCTTCTGCAGCAAAAACAGCAACAACAACAACAACAACAAAAGAGCTCTTAATTCCTGCCTTTGCTGGCGTTACCAGCGGTCGTCGGTCGTTGTTGGTTGAAAACTAAAAATGTATACTTTTACATTCTTCACACTAGCGGAGGCTGCCAGCTGGCTAGGATGGCTTTGCGTTGCAACCTAGGGGGCTTGCAGGATCTCAACATCTGCAAAATTACACTTTGATTTCTGGCAACGGCAGGCCTCGAGGGACGAAAACTGAAGCAATCAACAGCCAGAACTCACATTTTGACATGTTAAGCAAGAGACTGCTCCTCAGTGTGTTTGCCATTTGGAGGAGAGGAGCAAGCAATATACTTGAAGAGAAGAAAAAGAAGAAGGGGGCGGGGGGCAGGGAGAGAAATAGAGTAGCCGACGCAGACATCAATGCTAACAGTATTTCTGCTACCAGGGAAAGTGGCTATTGGAACCAGTGCAAAGGAACAAATTATGAGAGGGATGGGAATGGAAGGAAATTGGCAAGCGCCAACCCCTAATGCTTATTTTTCAGTTCCACCGTGTTCATTATGTTCATTGCAGAAGTCTAAAAAGTGTAATTACTTAATGTTTGGGCTGATGGAGAAAGAAAGAAAAATATGATGAATCCTACACTGGGGAAAACTGCCATTTCTTTTCCTTCTCCGAGTTCTTACTCAAGCAACCTGGGATCCTTTTGAAAGTTTTGATAGCTGTGTAAACAAACTAGCTAAAATCATCTCGATCCATATTAAATTAGACAAGCATATGCAGAATTGAAAGGGGTGGGGATGGGGAGGGAAGGCAGGTAATCTTGCTATGGGACTCGTTGCTTATCAAAGCTTGCAAAGGAAGAAGAACAGCACAGCACAGCACAGGGCAGTCTTCCCCAACCTGGTGCCCTCCGGACGCTGTTGGACTCCAAAGCCCATAAGCTCCAGCCAGGATGGTCGGTGGTCAGGAATGATGGGAGTTATAGTCCAACAACATCCAAAGGGCACCAGGTTAGCTAAGGTTGGCACAGGGAGGTACACAACACCTGTGCTGCTTGTCTTCAAGAACAAAACATGATCGTTCCACCTATTAAAGATGTCAAAGAGAACAACAACTACCAGACCTTTAGAAGACATCTGAAGGCAGCCCTGTTTAGGGAGGCTTTTAATGTTTTATAGATTATTGTATTTTAATGTTCTGTTGGAAGCCGCCCAGAGTGGCTGGGGAAACCCAGCCAGATGGGCGGGGTATAAATAATAAATTATTATTATTATTATTATTATTATTATTATTAAACAGGGGAAACCCTGGTTATCTGTCAAGGCAGTCAATATTAGCTCCCTGGCAAATGTACCTGCATGATAAAATGTATATGCAATGATATATGTTGCTTCTGTTTTGACATGGGCACTGAAAAATACAATGGGTGGGTTCTTCAATATGGGGTTATCAGCTGCCCTTCATTGTAATTTATGGGGTGATGGGTCTAAAGCCATTTTGATGGATCAGAGTGCTTTCCAAATCATAGTTCCATCTTCCCTCAAACCCTGTGATATAGATGACCTGATGGATGCCTGAGGATGATCAGTTGATTCATTGCAATCAGTTTATTTTGGGCTCAACAACTGAGGAAACAGACACTGTTTACCACGGACCCTTTTGTGGCTAGGATTGCTACCACAAGGTAGCACATATCCTGAAAGTGCTACACTGTCAGATTCAGCACCTGCAGCTTTACATGTACGGTAGCCCTAACCATGGGCTGGATCTTCCCTGGTCCCGACACCTAATAATGGAATAGAGTTCACACAACCTCTTCTGCATTGGAGCTGCCCTTTGCTGCTGGCAGCCACCCTCTCCCAACACCCACATGTGCTGAGCACATAAGAAGAACATCTGTGTGTATACATTTGTAGGTTTGTGGAACTCCTACCCACATACCTGAACTTCAGGAGCCTGACCATGGTGTTCAATGAGGGCAGACATCCAATTCTCCCTTCCACACCTGCCTTCAATGCATCTAGGGCTGTGTATGAACCCCTTTAAGCTCTCCTTGGATCAAGAGCTTGCTCACCCACTTATGCCTACAAAAGTTCACATTAAAGATCATGTCAAACTATATTTAAAAGCCCACATTCCTTTGGGAGCGTGCAGACATGCAACACAGCTTCACGTTGCTCCACTTTTCGTTTCCCATCTGCACCGGGCTCAGCTTCCTCAGTTACAAAATCCATTCCCTTCACTACCGTGCAACAGCCTCTTGAGGTGGAACAATGACCACAGCGGTGTGTGCCAAGGCCCCGCGACCCTGAGTTCCCCAGTAGAAAATAAACACACGTACACAAGTATTTTGGTTTATGAGTTCAAATAGGCCACGACTTTATTGGTTACAGATGTGAGTGGTTTGGCTTAGGCATTGGGTGAAGCCAGGCTATATGTCAACTCCTGCCCATCTACAGGGAGTCCAACTAAGGGCAAACCACCAATAGGGGGAGCCCTATGACTTACATCAACTAGGGGCACCCCGAGGGGTCCCCGTTGGGGTTGTGGCATGGCCCTAGTCCATGTCTGGACAATGAACAGAATCCACAGGTGGAACAATGACCACAGTGGTGCTTGTGAATCCAGACGCAACAGTGAAGCAGCTGGCATTGGTTCAGATTTTTTAAAAAAAATACATATGATTTGATGTCTGAACGGAGTCACACTGTTCATTTTGTGGTCCAAATGCTAGGACTGAGCTACAACACTCTTTCTCTTTCACTGGAATAAGGTGGGGGGCAAAACTCACTATGAGGCTATGTGCTGGTCCGGTGGGTTACCCGAAAGGCGAGGTCCAAGTCTGGTCCGTGGTCAGAGGTACAACGTAAAGGCAGTCCGTAGTCACTGAAGCTGAGTGCAGGGCAGGGAGTCAGGCAAAGTCAGGAACAGGTAGGCAAGCAGGGAACCAGGGCGGGTCAGGAGCTCAGGCAGGAAAGCAGGACAGGTTTCAAGCAGGAACTGGTAGCTCCTGCAACTTGGGGCTGGGGCTGGCCGGCTTTTATCTGCCCCGAGGCATAGGGCAGCCCTGATCCTCTGGTGACTTGCCTCTCCTGGCCTGGTGGCGAGCACTCCTCCTGTGGGAACTTAGTTCCCTTCGCCTCTCTGCCCTTCGCCTCTGCAGCTCAGGAGAGGCTGGAGGGTTACCGGACCCAGAGGCAACCTCAGCTTCCCCTGACAGGGCTGGGAGTGGAGCACCTGCAGGCAATGGGTCCTCCATCCCATCAGGAGCCAGAGCAGACTCAGTAGATGCCTGCACCTGAGGATCCAGCACAGGTGAGGACCCTTCAGACTCAAGCCCTAGCCCCGGCTCTGCTGATTCTGGAGGCGGGGAATCCTGTGCAGGCTGGGATCCCTCAGGTTCAGCATCTGAGTCTGAATCCCAGGCCATCACACTATGGTTCTTCTCCTGCTGCAGCCTTTGTCAGATAGCTGCAACCTCTTTCCTCTTGGAACGTTGCTACTTGATAATATGGCCTCCTCCCAGTGAGCATTCAGGGGGAGGATGGCAGTTCCAGCGGGCAGCTGTCAGGAGGTGTGTCATAGACAGCACCGTACATTGTAGTAGCAGCCAAAAACAAAGGGGCAGTGAAAAAAGTAGGCCAAAGCTTTCACCATCACTCCCCCCACACTTGCTCCCTGTTGCCCCCAAATGTTCTTCTCAGTGAAGCCGTAGCAACTGCTACTTCTAGGTGGCATAGACCCAAACACTTATCTAATTCCCCATGAAATAATACAACTGTGGAAAGAGGACAAGGTGATCCTTTGCTATTCATAAAAGAAGAATAAAACACACACAAACAAACATATATGAATGAGATGGCGGTCCTTTGCTATTCACAACAGAAGAATGCAAGAGAGAGAGAGAGAGAGAGAGAGAGAGAGAGAGAGAGAGAGAGAGATGCATTCTTCTGCTGTGAACAGCAAAGGACAACCATGTCCTTTCTCTCCCTCTCTCTCTCTCTCTCTCTCTCTCTCTCTATATATATATATATATAATTTTCACAGACAAAACATGACCCAGTACAAGCTACCCACAGTGACAACAGCACACATCTGTATCTTGTTCTTCCTCCAGAGAGCTCAGTGTGTTTTTTATTTATTTCAAACCATTTATATACCACTTCATGCCTAAGTGGCGTACAGTAAGATTAAGAAGACACCACAAAACTAAAATCAGTTCAAACTAGCCATAAAAATCAGAACATTTACTTTAAATGCCTGCTGAAATAGAACGGTTTTAATAAGCCATTGGAAGTTTGACAGGGATAGGATTATTTGATCTCAGCAGAAAGAAAGAGTTCCGCAGAGTTGGACCCACAATACTAAACACACAGTTCTCCATGGATACAAGCCACACACCTGAGCTACAGGTGACCACTAACAGCTACTCATCTGAAGACTTGAATGATGGAGCAGTGATATGAAGAATCAAGCTGTCCTTAAGGCATCCTGAAACAAGTTGGTAAGGGTGTTGTAAATTAATGTAAGAACCTTGAGCTTAGCCTGCTGTCATTTGTCCTTATAACAACTCTCTTAAGTAGGTCAGGCAAAAAGTAACTTACAGCCCAGTGGCTATAACCAAGTAGAGATCTGAACCTGACTTTCCTATATCCAACTGTATCTTTTATTCAGTGTTCAACACCGCCTTCCTAACTCAGAGGTGGTGAACCTGTGACCTTCCAGTTGTTGCTGGATTACTGCTCCCATCATCTCTGATCATGGGCCATGCTGGGCTGGGGCTGTTGGGAGTCTAACAACAGCTGAAGAACCACAGATTATTCACTCCTGTCCTAAAATAGTTTCTCGAGGTATTTTCTCCTTAATTGGCCTCCAGCCTGTGGGAACAGAAGATCTGAACTCATGGCAGACAGTGAAGTACTCTGCATGAACACATCACAGCTCAAAGCTCAAAGCCACAGTTTCCTGGCTCGGCTACTGGTTAAAAGACTGAGTTGTGAACATGGCCCAAATCTACATCTCTTCTGCTCTAGTCACAGTAGTTTTGCCAACTGTTCCCTTCATTCTATTATGTTCATTCTTTCCCCCAAGAATCATGTTTCCTCCACAGTTGAAAATTTATTTAGCTTCTCAAGAGAGGCCAAGAACTTCTGCCTAGCAGCTGAGGCAAAAATCAAGGGTTGCCATTTCAGATGAAGTTGTTCCAAATTACCTTTTTTTGTTTTGTTGCTACAGACATGCACAATATCAATATATATCATCCCTGACCAATAGTCATGCTGGTGGGGACTCAAAATAGAGGAGGATGTCAGATTAGGGGAAGCTATTTCGCAAAATATATGGAAGGAACCAGATTGGGGAAGATTTTTCTACAGGACACCAAGCATAACAAGCACAGTTGGTTTCAACTGGAGTGTCAGGGAGGCAGAAAAAGACCGTAACAGAAAAACTTTGATCCAAACTAATATGTTGAAGCTACTTACCCTAGTCTTTAAAAAGGTACCATATATTTGTTCTTATTTACTCAGATATAAGTCTCAGTGACATAAATTGGACTTACTACTAGGGCTGTACATAGACCCCCAATCCAATTTGTAAATCCGGATCAGACCCAATCCAATCTGGAACTTAATCCAGACTGTGACAAATCTCCAGAAAACCCATCTTCTTGCATTAAAGAATGAAAAAAAGACATCACATTCTTGGATTTTCACACAGGTCATGAAATCTGGAGGCATGGTAGCCCCTACAGAGGGGATCGTTATGAGTGTTCACAGTTGATCCTATGGACCTTCCAATGGGGGAGAGAAGAATTTAACATCTACTCATCATAAGTAGCATATGAAAACTCTGCCTGCTTCCTTTCAGGGAGAAAACTTTAAAGTAGGAACACTGAAACATAAAAGCTAGCCCTCCAGTTGACACTCCCTTAGGGCAGGGATGCAGGTTGGGAGAATAATACAACAAGCAGCATTAGCAGTAAATAATCAATCTTTTGCAATATGCATCTCCTCCTACAGAACAACCCTTAAGGCAATGGATGTAGCAAATGTGGCTGTTTTAGAGTGAGCATATAGGAGTACAAATTCAGTAGCTATTGAATGATTGAGAAATCTTGGGTCATCCCAGCACCTGAATTTTGCCCCTGAATGGAACAACAACTATACATGCATGCTAATGTCACTTACATAACCATGCTGGGAATGATTCAGACTTTGTTCACTCACCTATTTACTTTGGGGATTAAGAGAGAGCAACAAGATTTCAGTGAGGCAGTGGGTGGGGCAGAGAGCTATGGGGAACATTTACAGGTGCAACATTGTTTGTAATGCTAAGCTTAGGCAATATGGACCCATAAGCAGGGAGGGGGGGATTGTGAGGACCCAGGGCAGTTTGCCCCCAACTCTCTGCATCCATGAGCAAAGCATTGCCATGTTGCTGACACCCCACCCCCACCCCATTCTGGGAATTTGGCAAAGCACAAGTCATTGTGGGGGCCTAGCCAGCAGATGAGTGACTCCCCACATGGTGAGCAGCCATTATGGGACTTTTTAAAGTGGCCCTGCACAATAATTGGGTTGTCTGTATTCACTGCCTTCTAATTTAAGGTGAATCAAAAGGAACCAGATTGAAGCTGTAAACATTTCAGCTTAGAATTCTGGTTGAAGAGTTCCAGAGTTTGTAGTCTCATGGAATGGGGCCAACAAGAGAGAAACATAAAGCTGTCATGCCCGTGACGTTAAATCCTCCCTTTCATTTATCTGGGAAAGCCCACTAATATTTTTGCCTGAAACCAGAACTGACTTTCTAACACCAGAAGAGTATGACAAATGTTGCTGGTTACATCTTCTCCCCAAACTCCCATTTACACGAGACTTCTCGGATAACACAGCAGTAAAGGCAAGAGGTCTACGAAGCCACAGTGTGAAGTGGAATGTTAGCTACAAATCACGCAAGTTGCTTATTCAAGATTAAAACTGATTGAAGTGACAGTTACTTAAAAGAACAAAAAGGGAAGATGCTGGGATCAGTGAGAGATTTGAGAATATTATGTGGCCTCCATGCAGTTTCCAATGATGACGCATATGAGGAAGGAAGTAATTCACCTGCAGGGAACTCACTTAAAAGACAAGTACAAATACAGTAGTATTACAAACTCTCCCTGAATTTAAAGTTATATTGTTCACAGCATCAGAACACGCGGGGTTGGTTCAGATATTTTGTGCAATGATAAGCTCCTGTTTAGGGAGCTGTATGAACCTCAGGAATGCACACATGACAATGTCATGAGGCAGGTATCCACAGGTACAAATGTACTTCTCTCTTAGGAGAGCGGCACATCGTGTAAATTGCGGCTTGTATGATGTCATTCATACAGTGGCTGGTATACCAGAAACCTATTCAGGAAGTTCAGAGGATTTGATGTTGAGTTCATTCACAGATGCATAACTATGGTCCAGTGGAGAGTGTGTTGGAACTAGATTTAAGAGACCAGGGCCTAAATTGCCTTTCAACTATGAATTCTTGAGGTTACCTTCATCCATTTGTTAATCAATCTCAATTCCCTCAATTTGCAAAGTAACTTGCTTTGCAGGGCTGCTTTTTTAGGCAAGGACAAAGAATACAATGATGGAAAAGCACTAAAGAGGTGCCATAGAGTTAACATGCAATAGGAATAAAGTCATATCTTTATTGTTCTGTCAACTATTTTGTGTTGGTTAAAAAACAACAACTTGTGTTGCACAATGATTGCTTTTTAAAGTTTAAAAGGCTTCTGTGCAAAGGAAGGCAAAAGATTCACAAGAAAATATAAAAGGGTGGGGGTTTTTTTTTGTTTTGCTCAGGACATTCTGCATAAGTGGGCTTATGGTTCATCTGAGGAACTCGGAGACGAAAGGGGCGAGAGAAACCTAACCAAGTCTCCACTGTCCTTCTGACTGGTTAAAAGGTTGAAAGGGGTGGTGGTGGAAATATTGTATATAAATCAAGTTAGAAAACAGAGTAGTTAGTCAGGAGGTTGTGGAGTCAGAATCTTGAGCAGCTGAAGTTCAGGAGATGAAGTTGAAGAGCTGAATGAGAGAGAAAGAGATGAAAAACTGGAAAGAGTTCAGGAGCACAGTTGGGCACTGAAGTAAGAAGGAACCTGAAGAAGTTCACAAAATGTTCCAGAAGTTGAAATGAGCAATGCAAAGTGATAGGTATTGATTTGGTTAGGGAAAGAATCCAGAATAGGTATAGCTGAATGTGTTTAACTTCTGTTGTTGTTGTTGTTGTCTCTCATAGGTTAGCTATTCAAATTGCACAACTGGCATTTTTTCTAAAATAATTTTTCTTAAAAACTGTATAACTTGCTGCCTTACAAAACCTTTAAGTATAATATCTGGGGGGGGTGTCAGTGTGGTGTAGTGGTTAAGAGCGGTAGACTCGTAATCTGGTGAACTGGGTTCGCGTCTCCACTCCTCCACATGCAGCTGCTGGGTGACCTTGGGCTAGTCACACTTCTCTGAAGTCTCTCAGCCCCACTCACCTCACAGAGTATTGGTTGTGGGGGAGGAAGGGAAAGGAGATTGTTAGCCACTTTGAGACTCCTTCGGGTAGTGATAAAGCGGGATATCAAATCCAAACTCTTCTTCTTCTTCTTGTCGGAGGCCTTGTTGTTTACCCCCATGCCTAGGTGCCACACTGCTCTAACCAGTATTGGGAATAAGTTGGGCTAGTTAAAGCTCAGGAGGTTGAAGGGCTCTTTAGTGGAGGCAGACAGAGAAAAATAAAAAAGTTCCACTTGGTGGCAGTAGTGATGTCAACAAGAAGAAGCTAGTTTTCTAGTTTATTTGCCTCCCTTCCCTCTCTTGGTGCAGGCTATTATATATGCATCATCTAATATGCCCGGACACTGAGATCTAGTGCCGAGGGCCTTCTGGTGGTTCCCTTACTGCGAGAAGCAAAGCTACAGGGAACCAGGCAGAGGGCCTTCTCGGTAGTGGCACCCGCCCTGTGGAACGCCCTCCCATCCCATGTCAAAGAGATAAATAACTACCTGACATTTAGAAAACACCTGAAGGCAGCCCTGTTTAGGGAAGTTTTTAATGTGTGATATTTTAATGTATTTTAGTGTTTGTTGGAAGCCGCCCAGAGTGGCTGGGGGGAACCGGCCAGATGGGCGGGGTACAAATAATAAATTATTATATAGATACAGACATAAACAGGTTTTAATTCCTGAAGTACTGAAAGCATTGACGTTCAAAATGTCTACATTCAAGGAACCTTCCTTTCATAGCAGTCAGACCCTCCAAGTGCCCCTATTTTCCAGGGACAGTCCCAGATTTACAGAAGCTGTCCTGGTTTTTGTTTTGATCCTGGAATGTCCTGCTTTTTCCATAGGACATCCCTATTTTCATCAGAGAAATGTTGGAGGGTATGGAGTTATGCGACCCCCCGAGAAGACCTCTGAAGGGAATGTATAGGGAAGGTTTTTTAAAATGTTTAATGTTATTATTATTATTATTATTATTATTATTATTATTATTATATGTGTTGGAAGCCACCTAAACTGTCTGGATCAAACCACTCAGATGGACGTGGTATCAGTAATAAAATTGTTGTTGTTAAATAGGACACCCCTAATTTTTATTGGAGAAATGTTGGAGGGCATGAGTGTCTGTCAGGAAACTTGTGCACACTACAGAGAATTCTGGGTAGGAGAAGTCCTAAGCTGCACACTCAGGTCATATGGAGTAGTCAGACTCATTGGACTTCACACCACAATCCTACAAGATAATGCTTTCAATATACCTCTGTGGCTGTGCATTGGGAGGATAGATCAGTGGTGAGTTGCAGGCCACTTTTAGACAGCCTTGTTCATCATTCTCTTACCTTCTCACTGAGGAACCTCTGGTAACCTCCAAAAGAACCACAGGGTTCTACAAACACTGCTTACAAATCACAGCTTTAGGGGAAAGCACCAAAGGGACCTAAGAAGAATTCAAAATATCACATTAAAAAGAAACCCCAGATATGACACAATTAATGTAGAACTCATTGCAGGCCAACAATGTGATAAGTTGTCAAGCTTTAGTTAGCCTGACATCATATATTAACAATGTTCTACAACCAGCAATTAAAATTCCATTTTTGCAAGACAGAGTGAAGACTACTTAGCCACAGTGACATTTCTTTAACCTCCACAGCAAGTCTCACACCTATTTCTTATCACTCACAATATGTCACTCTGTTATATGATCCGATAATAAAAGACGGCCTCCCTCCCCCTCCATCATAAAATGTAATATGCACAGTGGGGGTAGAATTAAGTTTACCAAGGGAGCCTTAATTTTGAATTTCCTGGCTCTTGTGAGTTTAAGCCTCAGACCGATCACTGTATTAACATAGTTCTAATTGAGAGAAAGTTGAAGAAGGAAACAAAGTGTGCATGAAAAGTCTTTATTAGGGGACTGGATTTGCCAATGAACAGATTTTTTTTCCCCTGGGCACTTTTCATTCCACATTTCCTATGCAGTTCAGAACTAATACTCCATTTCTCCCAAGAAGTTTCCTACACTAAAAATCTACTTGTCTCTCTAGCCTGGTGGAACAATATCAGGGGTTAAGGGTAAAGGGACCCCTGACTATTAGGTCCAGTCGCGGATGACTCTGGGGTTGCGGCGCTCATCTCGCTTTACTGACTGAGGGAGCCGGCGTACAGCTTCCGGGTCATGTGGCCAGCATGACTAAGCTGCTTCTGGCAAACCAGAGCAGCGCACGGAAACACCGGTTACCTTCCCGCCAGAGCGGTACCTATTGATCTACTTGCACTTTGACGTCCTTTCGAACTGCTAGGTTGGCAGGAGCTGGGACCAAGCAAAGGGAGCTCATCGCATTACAGGGATTCGAACTGCCGACCTTCTGATCAGCAAGACCTAGGCTCAGTGGTTTAACCCACAGCGCCACCCGCATCTAAACCATATATATATGGAAAACAAAAGCCACCCGCGTCCCTTATATATCAGGGGTTAAGAAATGATAAAATGTTCAGCTGTACTGTGTATAGCAGAATACCAATTATTCTTAAACACCTGACCTTGCAAGAACATGCTCAGGCTGTGTTCAGAACACACACACACACACACACAATGTTGCCCCAATCACATTTACTACTTTTCAATAGCCATCATTCTAAAACCATTGTATCAGATAGTTACATTTTTACCCTTTTAAAATAACAGTTATGTTTCAAGATTTTTTTTTAAAAATAATGTTGTATACAATTTTGTTTGCGTATCAATAATTGGCTTCTTTTTTATGATTGTAGATGATTGCCAAAGAAGGAACTCGTGTTCCAAAAATTGCAGTGAACTGCAGTAAATCTCCTGACACTTCTGAAAACAAGTTTCCCCTTCTTGCATTCTTTCTGGTTTCTGTGGCTCCTTCCTGGCTTGCGTACAGGCATGAGCTGTGAATCTGGAAGTTCCTGGTTAAAGTTTCACTTCAGCCTCAGGTGGCCCTGTGCCCTACTTTACTGAAGACAGTCCTCTGTTCGAAAGGCTGTTGTAAGTCCATGCCCAGCTTAAAGATAGAGAGCCATAAGAAGGGAGAGCACAAGGGGCTTTGAAGATGCCCACCAACAGTTAGGAGCCACTGGACAGTACCGGTCACAGTCTGTCTCATTATGGTGAGATGTATTGTGTTTCTGTCTAAATTTTAGTATTTTTGTTAAAATGTGTCTATACATTAAAAAAAAATAGTGTATATAAATATATACCCTCTCTTGTTTGGGATTTCTCCCCGCCCCCCTTTTTTGGAGGTGATGTATTTCCTGTTTTGTGAGAATATATAAATGGTCACCCTACTTTAGCCATAAAGTCACCAATTTAAGCAAGTCACAAATCTTTGTGGGGTGTTTTTTTTAAGTCATAATTTGAAAAAAATCATAATAATAATTCATAAAGGAAACAGTTTATAAGAAGTAAATAAGGAGGCCATGTACAGGATAAAGGAAGTCTTTTATTTTGCCGTTTGTTTTATTTTATGTTATGTTATGTTTATTTTATGTTATGTTCATGTCTAATGGTGGTGGATTCATTCATTTGAGTTGTGGTGGATTTATGTTGTAAATAAAATTAATAATAATAATAATAATAATAAATAAGCAAGTCACAAATCTTTCAGCCACACCTCTTCACCCCACCCCTAGTTTCCCCCAGAAGTGGGGCAGAATATTGGGCCACTTTACAAATGTAGGAATGACTGGAAATACACCTGAAATATCTGCACACTTGGCAAGTGCTATATAGGATGTGAGGAACTGTTTCCAGACAGCAAGTCATATCCTGGTTCTCCCATTGCCACCAGTCAGTCACCTGACATCACCATGATGTCAGGTGAGACATCTGTCCTTTGTAGCATGGCTAGAGTTCAAGGCATGCTTCAAAGGAAGATCCAAGCAGATTCAAACGACGCTTGAAGTCAGTGCTGATACAGCAGTGCTTTCAGCAGTGGTTGGTTGCACGGCAGAGATCCCAATGGGGAACTCCATTGTGCAGTCAATCCCAGTGGGCTTTCTATCATCGCCAATCAGCTGGTCAGCAGGATTGAAGGCAGAAACAGATCTCCGTTGTCAATGAAGTTGACTCTTTATTCAAGGAAATGAACATACCTCACCCTAGTAGTCTCAGCAACACTTCCTAGTAGATCTTGCATATATGGAGCAGTTTCTAGAACCTCCTCTCTTGGATATTTCCCAAGCAGTCTCCAACTACGTCCGTCTACCTTTGACCTCTGTTCTGCTCTTCTCATTACTCTGAGCTCTTGGAGGAGACCAGGGGAGGTTGTTGCAGCAGGGGAGAGACTATGGATTCTTCAGCAGTCCTTTAACACACTGCCCCAGCTTCAGCTATCTTAAAATAGCTGAAAGACCATCTTGCAGAAGATGGAGATGAAGACTTGTTCTCTGCTGCTCTAGAGCAGGGGTCAGCAATCTTTTTCAGCCGTGGGCTGGTCCACCGTCCCTCAGACCATGTGGTGGGCAGGACAATGTTTTTGCGGGGAAAATGAATGAATTCCTATACCCCACAAATCACCCAGAGATGCATTTTAATAAAAGCACACATTCTACTCATGTAAAAACACTAGGCAGGCCCCACAAATAACTCAGAGATGCATTTTAAATAAAAGGACACATTCTACTCATGTAAAAACATGCTGATTCCCAGACCGTCTGTGAGCCGGATTGAGAAGGCGATTGGGCTGCATCCGGCCCACGGGCCTTAGGTTGCCTACCCTTGCTCTATAAGTATACCCTTGCTCTTATAAGACTATAAGTAATGGCTGGAAATGGCAGAGGAGCAGATGTCGGTTAAATAATAGGGAAAACTTTCTGATTGTCAGAGCTGTTAGACAGTAGAACAGAGCCTGCCTGGGGATGTAGTGGGTGGTCTTTCGCTGGAGCTATTCAAGTAGAGTGAAGATTACCACCCGTCAGGGTTGCTCTCGTGCCCTCCTGCACTGTAGATGCTCTATTCACAAGGGGCTTGAACGAGTCTACTTCCAATGTCCCTATGATTCTATGATCCTTAAGCATCTTCTTCACAGCCAATATAGACAGAACACAGGGGAGACTTTACCCAGCTGGCCATTTGACCCAGCATTCAATGCTAGTTCTACAAAGCCAGGGGGATTAGAAGACTGAATGCCACTTTTCATGCAATATGAATGAAAGAAGCTTCGCAGTTCAGATGCAAAGTCACTGCTGGCAAGCAGGTAAGGGCTCGAACTATGACTGTTGTGTGTACTTTCAACTGCGAAATCAGTACATCACCCCTGTTTGCGCAGATATACGTACATCTCTCCCAACACAAACCCTATTGAGAAAGGAATAACCACAAAGTTTGTTGTTATTCATTAAAAGATTGGTGTGTTAAGTCTTTGGCACTGGTGTAAACAAAGCCCTTTAACTAAACTCCATTGCACCGAGCTGGGCGAGCCGGCATGTCACCGAGAGGCTGAAAAGAAAAACAGTTTCAGTACAAGTCTATTTTATCTGATTATTTGGTTAAAGGATTAGAAACCGAACCGTTTACTTTTCCAGAGTCCCAGAAAAGTCACAGCTGCGAGACAAGGAAGCTTCCTCATGCTGCCCTTCCTACGACCTCAGCGTTGACCTGCAAGGACCACCCTTATTAGAGGTGAGAGGTAATTTAGTCTCGACCCTCGCTTTGTCTGGGCCTCCCCTCAGCAGAAACCGTTGGCGTTTTATGAGGGGGATCGCATGTCAGGGAAGCACAGACCAGCAGCCTCCACATGAATTTTGACACAAAGATAGAAGGCCTGGATTTTCTCCTGTGCCACCCAAGCCCTCTGGTCCATGCCCTTTTATAGAGGGAAAACTACCACAACCTCTCTTCACTTTCACCTGGGGTCGGGAAGGCAAGTGAAGAAAGAAGCAAACGTTTCTGTAGGGTTGCCATATTTCAAAAGTTGTTGAGCTTTTTCTTTTCTTTTCTTTTTTGGAGGGGGCAAAGTTGTTGAGCCGTTTTTGGCAAAATCCTCCCAAAAAGAATTTTTTTAGCTACGTATTTTTAAGGAAATTCACCAGAAAATCAACACGTCCAACAAAGGTTGCCATATGGCCGGACATTTTTACGAACTTTCGGAAATTCCACCCAGACACTATTTCTGATGGATGAATCTCAGTAAAGTCCAGGAAATCCTGGACATATGGCAGCCCTAGTTTCTGTAAATTTACCACAACAATTTTGCTTTCACAGAATTTACCAGCGTGCCCATCCTGGAGGCCATCTTACTAAACTTATGCATCACCGCTTATGCATCACCGTAGCTGCACATGCAATTTGCAAATATGCAAATATGTATATGTACAGCTGCAAATTTAGAGGGGGGGAACTAAAATTTAAATAAAATTGCATAGTGTGGAAGGCTGTGACCATTTGGCCCGTGTGCTTACTCGGTTTGCTGCCAATGGACAATTTTAATGTTCCTTCCTCATGTTTCTTATGACCCTTCAAACAGAGGGCTACCGGAAGACTCTGAGACCAGAGGGAGGAGGCGGTGGAAAAAGACTGGAAAAAACTGAAAGACTACTTTAAAAATGCTGTTTGATTCTAAGATTTGATGATATAAAAGTTGGATTATATAAGAGACTGCAGAATGAATAGAATGGATGATATTTAATGATAGATGATATAGATATAAGACATAGGTTAAGAAATAAGATAGGTGAATTGTAAAAGTTAATTTAAGATGTTAAGAAATTACTGTGAGGATTTAGAGGATATACAATGATACATAGCGGGGGGAGGTGGGAGGAAGCCACCCCAAAGATGATATTGAAAGCTGAAGAGAAACAAGATGTTTGTTGTGTTTGTCTAGATTGAAAAATGAGTAGAAATGATGTTACAGAAATGATGATTTATGTTTATTTTTGAGGTTGAAAAATCCAATAAAAATCTTTTTTTAAAAAGCAAAAAAACAGAGGGCTGTCCTTTGTAAAACAGGCCACCCTCTCTGTACCTACTGCAATAATAATAATAACAACAACAACAACAACAATAACAACAACAACAATTTATAATAATTTATTTATACCCTGCCCACTCTGGGTGGCTCCCAACAGAAAAAACCACAATAAGAGAGCAAACATTAAAAACTTCCCTAAACAGGGTTGCCTTCTGATGTCTTCTTAGTTGTTTATTTCCTTGACATCTGATGGGAGGGCGTTCCACAGGGCAGGTGCCACTACCGAGAAGGCCCTCTGTCTGGTTCCCTGTAACCTCACTTCTCACAGGGAGGGAACTGCCAAAAGGCCCTTGGAGCTGGACCTCAGTGTCCGGGCTGAACGATGGGGGTGGAGATGCTCCTTCAGGTATACTGGGCCGAGGCCATTTAGGGCTTTAAAGGCCAGCACCAACACTTTGAATTGTGCTCGGAAACGTACTGGGAGCCAATGTAGGTCTTTCAGGACTGGTGTTATATGGTCTCGGCGGCCGCTCCCAATCACCAGTCTAGCTGCCGCATTCTGGATTATGTGATGAAATCCACCTGGGCAGGATGACACAGGTGACCAAGGATGAGGGGTTTTTACTCCTACAGTAGTATGGCGGTCTAGATGGGCTCAATGTATATATTTACGGTTGCCTTTGATTTAATGCCTATTGCACGTTAGTCTGCACCTCAACAGCAAAATCCCTTCAGGTACAGCATCAGCTCCTGCACTCTCTGGAAAATCTAAGCCTTTTTAGGAGCTGGCTGGTTTTTAAGGTCTTAGAAAGTCCTGCAGGGTTGCTTTAAACAGCAATGAAAGGCTGATTCGAGCTGTTAAATTTTATGTTGTGTGTAATGTTGTAATTGATGTCAAGCCTTTTGCGTATTCTTAACACTGGCACTGGGCAGCATCTAGAACTGAAGGAGCTTGGTTTCAGGATTAGGTTGCAGAATCACAGGCCGGGTGGCAGAGTGGGAGTTTATTACCAAGATATGAAGTTAAAACACAGAATGATTAAGGCGTAGCCAAATATAGCCAATTTCCTTCCCATCCGTTTGTTTTGGTGGCTTTCAGTATTTTGCTTCACACCGCTTCTCCCGTAAATGGATATAAAACTTTATTGCCCTTGTAAAAGGCAAGCTGTGTGAGTTTGGATGCTTCTGTGTGTTTGGGAGGACATAATTGTTCCTTTTTGCAAAACTACACTCACCTGGGCCTTAGTAGAATGAGCTAACTTGCAAAACAACTGCTCCTCAAAAGGAGCTTGCCAGGAACGCATTACGTGTTAACATAATGGAGCACTGGTAGAGCGTGTTTAATTTGTCAACTTTCAAATTCCAAAAAAAATGAGTGGTGCTAAAAGTTGTAACATGACTTTGGAATTAAAAAAATATATATTTTCCTCAAATTAATATACCGGTAATTTAGCTGTTTTTGGTAAGTAAAATGTGTGCAGAATTACAGAGAAATCATTAAAAATGATTGTCAAGTACTTGCAATTACATTATACATTGATAGCAATATTATTATTGTTGTTATTACTATAATTTACTTCTGATGTTTCAGAAGGCAAAATTAAAATTCTTTGGTTTTCCAAAAGGAGTTTATGTGCTTTTTCATCAAATGTAGACTTACCGAGCTAAATATTGTCGAATCAAAAAATAATTGCAGATTTGAGCTCCTCACACCCAAAGATGTATTTTTAAGATCCCTCGCTGAAGAAATTTAAAATTGGAGCAGAAAACTCCAAAATTAACATAGGTTTCCTTCTCTGTAATAGACTGTCATTTGTTTATAAAGCAGCATCTATTCAAATAACACTTTAAAAAGCTTCGTATGTACCTCTCCTCACTCCCTGTACACACTTGTAAAGATCTCAGGAATGAAATAATTTCCTAAATACGTTTACAAATGTGGTATTCTAACTACAGTATTTTGAAATACTGGTCATTTCTTATCCAGACTACAGCAATTCCTCCTTGTCTCCCCTCCTGCCATTTCCCCCCTCTTCAGTTACATCAGAATGAGTTTAAGGTTGCAATCCTATCTGCACCCTTATTGGGGAACAAGCACTTTTCAACATAGCAGGATTTGTTTCGAAGTAAATATGCATAGGATTGCCCTGTAAAGGTGTAGCTACACATTACACATAAACACATGTCGTTGAGCTTCAGGCCAATGTTGATGTTCCCAGCTTTCGAACCCCTTGCCCCTTGGAATTGGCTGGTGACATTTAGTATACAAAAAAAGTATCAGGTGTTGCAATAATTGTGATCAAACAAAACCAAAACTCCAAAACACCAAATTGGCTAATAAATATTGAGAACAGTTTACTCAATCAAACATGTTAAAATGAACACATTAAGGTGCAGCATGGAAAACCAAGCCTGTAAAAACTCAATAAACTGATGGCATAACACTGAGGCTAATGATAATGTCCTAGCGTAATCAAATTACGCAAAAGTGTTGCAAATGGTACTCTACTGAACGCGCAAAGTCTTTTGTGAGGGAACAGCCGCAGTCAGCCAAGAAAACATGGTCATGTGTGATGGTAATAGCAGATAGGCCCTCCTCGCCGTCCCTCAGCGAAAGTAGATCTGAAGACCTGAATCCCGGATATAATCAGGTTTCGCGGGAGCTTCTTCAGTTCATCGTGCTGTTTTTACAACACCATACAATGAAATTATAGATTCTCACAGGCACTAACATTTAAGCACCAGGATGAGTCATGTCATTGTTGTTTCTTACATTTATTTATCATTTATT
The DNA here is from genome assembly GCA_034641385.1 of Darevskia mixta. Lineage (NCBI taxonomy): Eukaryota > Metazoa > Chordata > Lepidosauria > Squamata > Lacertidae > Darevskia > Darevskia mixta. Next base: position 5,006,207 of record JAWWNH010000207.1, read on the forward strand.
ACTTATTTTAGAGTATTTCTAAGCCGCTTACTCCCCCCCCTTAAATCTCTAAGTGGTGTACCCTATCTACAATATAAAAACGGTATCCATTAAAACTGAAATATACGCTAAAACCAATATATATATACAATGTTAAATATACAATATATACACAATATTAAAAACCCATAATAGTATATAAAAGCAAATAAAACAAGAGATTGATATGTAAGCTTCTGATGATTGCCATTGCTGCTGTGAGATGGTACATGTGTTATAGTTTTCAAGTATTTTTTATTAAGTGTAATTAGGCTCTTGTATATGCTTCCCGCCCCCTCCTTCACTTAAAATTACCTTCAGTTCTAACATGCTTATACTGGCTCCTTGTCAATGTCAATTTCATTAACTGTGTTCTGATTCCAATCAGGACCGGTGCTAGGGATTTTGGCGCCCTAGGCAAGGGCGTGATGTCATCACGCATGACGTACGGTGCCCCGCCCCCTGCCCGGCCGGGCGCCCTGCGCCACCGTGGTTTTCATCGCTGGTTGGGGTGGCACCGGGCGGCGGCGCGGAGCAAGGGGCAGGCTGGCCAGTGCCCCCTCCATTTTGGCGCCCTAGGCAACTGCCTAGTTCGCCTTAATGGACGCGCCGGCCCTGATTCCAATCATGCATTCACTAAATGCAGAGGTTGGTTGGAGGGGACCTCCTTCTGACCTCCATGTGCCCAGCTGAAGGTTAGTATAGAGCCTATCTATGCAGAATTGTCCACATGACATACAGGGTTCCTAACTGTGTGGAGAGACCACAAAAGACTCCCTGTCCCCAGCGAATGTGTGAACAGGACGCTTGTGGAGCCAGTGTGGTGTAGTGGTTAAGAGTGGTAGACTCGTAATCTGGTGAACCGGGTTCGCGTCCCCGCTCCTCCACATGCAGCTGCTGGGTGACCTTGGGCTAATCACACTTCTCTGAAGTCTCTCAGCCCCACTCACCTGACAGAATGTTTGTTGTGGGCCAGGAAGGGAAAGGAGAATGTTAGCCGCTTTGAGACTCCTCTGGGTAGTGATAAAGCGGGATATCAAATCCAAACTCTTCTTCTTTGACAGCATTGTCAAAGCTGTTTTCCCTATTACCAGAAACGAAGAAATGCATAACCACAGAAGAGGGCAAGATTTGCACAAAATTTGCATATGCTGATTTATATGTACAAGTGCAAATACAGAATTAATTATTATCATTTAAATACAAATACATCTGACTATAGGGTGAAGACGGTGACCAGGTGACCTATGTGTTTGCTCATTCGAGGTAGTAACTGTTGATGGGTAACTTCAAGGCCCCTGCTCTCCTTTCTTGTAAGTCTCCTTCTCTTTAGTCGTTCCTCAAATACATAACAGTCTTCTATAAAGAGGACACATAGCTATCTTAACAGAACCCCATTGTTTCATGAAGACTTCCATGCAATGTTGTGCTTTTCAATGAACCTAGCTATTAATTGAGGGGGTGAATAAATTGGATAAAACACTCTGAGCAACTGGCAGATCCTATTCTTCATACCTAAGGTAGCCACATGTTCCACTTACTTTGGTTTTCTTGCGAATTCCTTCGTGTAAACAAACTTTGTGTCCTTTTGCTGTATGCTTCAAAAGACCTGCAATTACAATTTTATAGCTCAGTGTTACAAGATGATGGTATCTCAAGAGAAGGTGACAGTAAGTTAACAGATAGGTCCCCAAGGGCGACTGGCCCAGACCTACAGACTCCCTTTTCCAAACAGAAAAGCAGGCACAATTAGCAACTTTCAAAATGATAAATTTCTTTGTTTCAGCAACCCAGCCTAATGCAATTGGATGGAATCCCTTTGCATCCACATTTTGTGCTAATTAACTCCTAGTGTTGGGATTGGTCAGGTAAGAGCTGCCAGCTCATTTAGAGGGCATTTCCTACAATGGCATGTAATAGTGATAAGTATAAAGAATTCAGAAATGAACCTATTCTGAAAGGAATAAGCTTGAAATTAAAATCCAAGACTGTTTTTTAATCAAAAGTTTATTTTCTTCAGCAATGTCTGTTGATATTAACTAAATCCCAATAGCAAACAAAGCCATGTCGTGTATACATTTGATTAAAAAAAATTGTACACCTATTTCCTAAGCAAGGATAACTGGAATGTTTGAATAACAATACTGTATAAGAAAGGTGGCTCAATTAGTGTGAGAAAGGTAATCTATGAAAATAGAGCCCATTATGTGCTTTTGTTTTCCATATACATATGGTTTAGATGCGGGTGGTGCTGTGGGTTAAACCACAGAGCCTAGGGCTTGCCGATCAGAAGGTCGGCGGTTCGAATCCCCACGACGGGGTGAGCTCTCGTTGCTTGGTCCCTGCTCCTGCCAACCTAGCAGTTCGAAAGCACATCAAAGTGCAAGTAGATAAATAGGTACCGCTCCGGCGGGAAGGTAAACGGCGTTTCCGTGCGCTGCTCTGGTTCACCAGAAGTGGCTTAGTCATGCTGGCCACATGACCTGGAATCTGTACGCCGGCTCCCTCGGCCAATAATGCCAGATGAGCGCCGCAACCCCAGAGTCGGACAGACTGAACCTAATGGTCAGGGGTCCCTTTACCTTTACCTAATTTTGCGAGGGTTCACGTGATTGAATGCTTCCCCATTAAGGGGAAAAATTATGCACATAGAAAACTATAACTTCAAGTAGACATTTTGTTTAGAACTCTTCCTTCTTGACACACTACCTTTCTGTTTGCAAGGAATCCTTTGGTACGGTGGAACATTCAGTCATGTAGCCCAGACATGGGTTTACCACTTTGTCTGCTATTAATGAGAACCAGACCTTACAACCTTGACTGGTAGCAATTCAGGCTAAAAATAATTCTATGTAAATAGAATACAGGGAAGAGTTTGCTCTTCTAGAGTCCTTTGATGACATTCCAGTTGGGAGTTCTGAAATACGATTTGCCATCCCTTTTAACATTTTTTAAAGGACGTTTTATTCATCTACTTTCCCACAAGGTGCTAATTTTAATTTGAATAAACTTAAAATGCATACACGCCCTATTTTAAAGGAGTAACAATAGCCCTATTCACCTGAATGCAGGTGGGCTAGAAGTAGGGAGGAGGAAGGAGCACACAGGCAAGCCCTGTACTAAATTTCCTGGCACATGCTAGCTCTGCTTCAGATCTTCTCATCTTGAGAGGTAAGATCTAAATTCTAAACCCTTTCAGGTAAGTACAATTAGAATCCCAATTGCATCGGGGACCCTGATACAGGCCCAGGTTCTTTATTATGAGTAGGATGCTGAACATATTCAGATGAATCAGCTCACAATCTCCCTTCAGACCTCCCCTCTCAACTTGGAAAGGAATGGAGTTAGGCCAGCATATTTAGTGACACTGGGGGTGAGGTTTGCATGTTTTAATAATAATAATAATAATAATAATAATAATAATAATTTTTTATACCCCGCCTACTCTGGGCGGCTCTCAACAGAATATTAAAAGCACAATAAAATGCCAAACATTAAAAACTTCCCTAAACTTCCCTTCAGATGTCTTTAAAAAATAATAATAATAATAATAATTTTTTTATTTGTACCCGGCCCATCTGGCCGGGTCTCCCCAGCCACTCTGGGCAGCCAGAGTGGCTGGGGATAGTTGTTTGAATGAATGAATGAATCTTTATGTGCGCCAGCCATCGGCCATAGCAATAAATAACAATACAATATACAAAGTATAGAAATAAAAAGTCAATTATATAAAATACATTTTAGGATTTTGAATCAGTAGTCAAATAGTGGATCTTATTCTGATTGCCCCAGCTAAAAACCTTGCAAGCTTTGCTGTCACCTGCTCATCTTGATCTGCCAAGAGAAAGGACACTGTGGCAATGGTTGGGCGACCCGGAATGGACAATAAAAGAGGGGTGATCATCCCATTCTTCAAGTCTTTATAAAGAGTGCAAGCCAGAAGGGCATGCACCTCCGATTCGGTACTGCCATCTCCACAGGGGCATAAGCATTTTTTGTGTGGAATCTGTTGAAATCGTCCCTCGAGTCCAGCCGAGGGCAGTACATTCAATCTTGTGAGAGTAAACGTGCGTCTATGTTTTAGAATTGCTAGGTTATGCAGATAGGGCACCAGAGAGTCGAAATGGGAAGGTGGAAAATAGTCATAGCATGGGCAAAATATCCTTATTGTGGCCAACTTGCTCTGATACTCGATATTATTTAGGCGCTGACAAAGCGGGTTCTCCTTCATGGAGAGCACGTGTTGCGGTGGGGGCCAGCAAGTCACCCCCTCTGTTGCTGGGCGAGATCGTATAGATGGCCACTGCTGTGATTGGGTCCTGGGTGTTGTTGGGGAGATTTCTATGTTGCAATTTGTTGATGGACAGCCCAGTGACTATATACTGCTTGGCTCGCAGCGTGATATTCCTCTTTGCTGCGTGCATCGGATCTCCCGCCCCCCCTTCCCTTTATTAGGCCTCTGTGTTTGACCTTGCTATGCCTGTCATGGGGTCATCTGCTTTTGGGGCAGGGGCCTGGTAGGAATTTTTTCCATTTGGCTGATTGGCTGGTGCCATTTGGTTTTCGCCTACTGAGTAGCAATTAGTCACAACTTGTAAGGTTGGCAGTTAGGCATTGGTTATTAATTTGGTTGGTGGAGGGGTCAGGATTGACTGTGGCTGCCCCTCCAATGCTGCTGCTGTGCAGGGAATTCCGTTAAAGGAATCCAGGGGCTCGCCATGCTTTTGTCCATATCCCCCGGTCGGGGGCCAGGGCCACGCAAGAGCCCCTGGGAGCATTTGGGGAGAGGTGAGGGTCAGACCCCCGGCTCCCATTCTCTCCCCAAAGTGTTTTCCCTTTACTGACAAATGTCAGTTCTGTCCCCAGTGGGACAGATAGTCTGAATCAATGCCTAAGCAACCACTCACATATTTTGTATTTTAATAAAGTTGTGGCCAAAATATGCCAAAAACCTTAAACTTAAATTTCTGTCTGAAGTGTGTTTCATTTGAGGGGTAGTTTGGGACCTCAACACGCAAATTAAACTGTTTGCTTTACTAAAACCCAAAGTGAGTAGCTGTTGTGATAAACCACGAGAGTGAAGTTTTTGATATACAATTTTAGTCCAGGCGCTCTTGTGACAATCTTGTAGCACTAGGGATATCAGACCGGGGGGATTTGAGTTTAGGCGAAGCTAATAGTTAAGTGTCCTATGCCAGATCCGTAATTCTACCCATGGAAGATTAGCCTCTAGGCGCAATGATGCGTTTGGGAGACAGGGTGGTACAGAGAAAATTTGCCTTAAGAACTTTGATTGGACAGCTTCCATAGATCCAAGGTCAGTGCCTGTCCAAATCTGAACCCCATATAATAACTGTGCTAGGGGTTTAGCTTGGAATCAGATAGTTGTTTCATTCCTTGACATCTGATGAGAGGGCGTTCCACAGGGCGGGCGCCACTACCAAGGAGGCCCTCTGCCTGGTTTCCTGTAACCTCACTTCTCGCAGTGAGGGAGCCCCCAGAAGACCCTTGGAGCTGGACCTCAGTGTCCAGGGGTGGAGACACTCCTTCAGGTATACTGCACCTGCCCTCTCTGCACATTTGGCAAAACACCAGAACAGGGCTAATGTCAAGTCAGCTTCAACTTAAGACATGAATTGCATTCAGACACCACATTTCTGATCCTCCTACCCATGATTCTTCAACCCATTTCCTCCTTTCTTCGTGTACATGGAGAAGTTTGTGGTTTGATCAAACCATAGTATCCTGTTACATCCATACTGGCAAGGTATGGTTTGAATAAGCCCTTCAGACTAAGATTGTAAACTACAGTTGAGTGTGGTCTTGCAGCCCTGGCTTGGAAGACTCATCATCTTCTCCAATACTTGCACATGGTGGGAAGAGCACCATGCCGAGAGATAATAAGCCATAATGCATTGGCAAAGCTACTTGTTTGCACACCACTTATGTCGACACCATCCGAGAAGGATCTTTTGTGTTCCTTTGCAGTATGCTACAGCAGGAAGTCTAGCTGAAGTAATGAGATGCCATTTGGCTGAAAAGCCAGACAAACATCACGAAGGTTGGCAGCATGTGCCCAATTTACATTAAAGAATTAAAAAGAGAGCAAGTGAGAGAGAGCAAGAGAGAGCAGACCACCTTGTTTAGAAATTGGCTGAATGGCAACTCCAATGCTCTTTGATCACACTTTCCCCCCCCTTTACTTAGTAACATAATGCTCTGTTTAGCAAATATATATATAGAAGAGGTAGCGTATATGAAACAGAAATATGTTCTACTGAATGCTTAAGTCACATTCTTACGAAGTAGTCACATTGAGGGAATGAAAGTGAGCTGAAATTCAGGTTTCAGAACAAGTCCTACCAATTCAACATTGCACCACCAAGTTCTCTCCAAAATGAAATTAGAGATTTCTAATTCTAAAGTGAGATTGGTAGCTCTTGGTCGTAAAGATATCATGCTTGGCCCATCTTACATTTGCAAAACAGCAAGAAATCAGCACAAATTCTGTACAGAGAGGATCTCATATGAATTCCTGTACATCAGGCTTCTTCTCTCAAAGAATCCTGGGAACTATAGATTAGTGAGGGTGCTGAAAATGAGAAATTATTGGTTCCCTTCACAATGTTTCAGTTCCCAAGGTTCCTGGGGAGGGGGGGTGACTATTAAAACCAGTTTAAATCTACATCCTTAAGGCATACAATCCTGCTTTACTCTCTTCATTCTAAGAAGAGGTCGAAGGAAGTTGAAATTCATAGCATTTGCAGTTCTGTTACTGGCCTGTTTGTGACATTATAGCCTTACGAATGCTTTCCTGAAAACCAATGATACAAAAATTCCCCTTTTCAGTTTGGAATTATACTGGATTTTTATATAACACAATACACTATATTTTCTATATTTTGCAGTTGTTTAAACTACGCAGAACTTACATTCCTGCCGTAACTAAGGCAAACATGCATTCACTTGAAGTTACAAGCTATGAAGTTATGAAAGCTGCTGACTCCTGGGAGTCTAATCTATATTTGAACTTGAACTCTTGACTCATGCCTTCTTCATCCACCCGAGTGACAATGACACCACTACCAGCACACAGAAGTCCCGTTTTTGTAGATCTTGGTGATATTCCAAATGACAAACTTGCACAAAAAGATGCAGCTCAAAACGGTTAGTGTTCAGTCATATAATGCCAAATATTGAAGCCATGTATCTCCAAGTGAACATCTGCAAAGTATTTTCCATGGCCAGAATAAATTCTTATATGTTTCTGAACCAATTAGCCATTTAGAAAAGCCAAAAGGGCCCCAGGAAGTTTTTGTAATAGTGATTTAAACAAACACACACACAAGGACACATGCATACACACCAGGATTGTGGTTGGACATGAAAGAAATGAAGGGAACAGTGAGACTTCTACACCCTGAATCAGGAAAGAATCTGTCCATGGAAATGTCTCGCTTCTAGATTCTCTTGCACATCAACAAGAAGCTGTTTGGTTTTTAAACGCTGTTGCTAATGAACCATTGTTAGTCAAGGTTCAGGGTCTGGGTCATTTTACAACTAATTGTTTCTAAATACAGTGGTCCCTCGACTTACAAAGTATTCGACATCCGTATTTTTCGACTTACGGATGAAAAAAAGTGGCCACACGCCTACGAATTTTTCGACATCCGAATGGAAATCGTTGCCGGTTTAGATGCGGTTTCCTCGACTTACGAATTTTAGATGCGGGTTTTTTCTACTTACGAATTTTTCTGAATATTTTTCTCCCAATGCTTTCCTATGGGAAATCGACTTACGATTTTTTTCAACCTACGAATGTCCATTCGGAACGGATTAAATTCGTAAGTCGACTGTATTTACAGACTGCAGTTTCATAAAAATATAGTAACAGCATGCAGCATACAAAATGCCACTAAAAATATCAGTATATAAATGAGGGGGGCCAATTTTGGCTGCAAGAGTGGTCTGTAAATTATGCCAAACGTAAAATAACCAAATAATACATTCAGGGCCTACATTTAGGATCGTTACACACACACACACACACACAGAGAGAGAGAGAGAGAGAGAGAGAGAGAGAGAGAGAGAGAGAATCCTCAGATAACTTCAGTACCGTAAAAACAAACAAACCTAAAACAGTAACACCTCTCTGATTGACAATGCAATAGAAACTTCAGAGAGAAGTTTTACGGCATTGACCCGTGTGAAGAATATATCCTATACATGGAATGCTGCTTCATTTTAAAACTGCAAAAGCACCGTAGGGCGCACGCAGAAATGTCCGCTGAAAATATTTGGAGAAGGACAGGGCAGTGGCAAGCTGTCCTTGAAGCACACGTGTGCACACAAGACAAGAGACGGGTGAAGGCTGGGTGCATTGTCAAAGCTGTTTTCTTAACCTCTGCAACTCAGGTCTCAGATATGCTTGCCTCCACCCTCACCCCTCCAACGTCTCCCAGTGTGCTGTGCAGTGTCAGCCAAAACACCCAAAAGCCTGAGTAAAAACAGCTCTCTGTTGAAGGAGGGAGAGGGGTGGGGCAGAGAATCTGGCTTCTATGCAATTTTTTTTTGTCGCATTCCAACAAAGCCAGTGACAACAGTTAGCGTGCGCAGCCAAGGAAACGTAATCTGAACCATTGCTTATCAATTAAGATCTAAACCCCGAGTCCTGGATACTTCGAAAGTTGTTACTGTTGGATGCTGTTATCTAGCTGTTCCGTGGCTTTGGGGAGACCAGTTGATGCCCTCTGTCTGGATCCTGACAGACTACAATGCAAGCTATCACGCCATATGGTATTAATTAGTTGTCTAAACAAAAGCGTATGTACGACATAGTTACGAGGGGCAGGCTCGCCTCTCAGGGTGCAATCCGCCTACAGTAAGGTCAATGAACATTTCGTCACTGAGTTTAATGGAAGGTGGATCACACCCTCAGTATTCTGGCTTGCTCCTTTTATTCCTGGCCAGAATCATAAAATGAGACAATGTCAAGTTTTTCTTGTGTTGGGCTAAATAAAGGGATTAGCTGCTAACCGGATGATAGGTTTGTTAATTTAGTTTCATCTCACCTTCACTGATGCTCTTATACAGGGGATATTAAAAACACGATAAAACATCAAACATTAAAAACTTCCCTAAACAGGGCTGCCTTCAGATGTCTTCTAAAAGTCAGATAGTTGTTTATTTCCTTGACATCTGATGGGAGGGCGTTCCACAGGGTGGGCGCCACTACCGAGAAGGCCCTCTGCCTTAAATAAATAACACTTCAGTGTGATCACTAAAATCAAGCTAGCCAGGATCTAGTTCTCTTACCACTCAAATAACCCATTATTGTTGGATGGGTATGAGGGTAGCTTTGCTACAGATCATCTGCAGGTAGCATAGCTGCTTGCCATGTTTCTTTCCTAAAAGTGAAGTACACTCCAGTGTTGAGAAATGGAGCATACATTTTACATTTAAGGGGGGGGATTGTGAAATTATAGGTGGTTGCTGCAGCAGAGGGGAACTTACTGGTGGCCTTTATTCCAAATTAGATAGAGATAGATAGATGATAGATAGATGATAGATTAGATAGATAGATAGATAGATAGATAGATAGAAAGATGATTAGATAGAAAGATAGATGAGTAGATAGATAGATAGATAGATAGATAGATAGATAGATAGATAGATAGATGATAGATGATAGATAGGTAGAGATAGATAGATAGATAGATAGATAGATAGATAGATAGATAGATAGATAGATAGATGAGTCCTTGCTCAGCCATAAAAATGTAAAATAAAAAGGTAATTTGAAAGACAGGTATCATAATGTTGGGAAGCATTTATCAGTTGTCACCACTAGTGAAATGTTTCTAGGGAATGGCCCCCACAGTGTGGAGTGAAGGCACATGAGGTGACTACCTTGCTGAAGCTAAGCAGGTCTGGGTCTGGTTAGTCCTTGGATGGGTGACCACTTGGGAAGAAAGGTGGAATATGGAATATAAATGTGAGAAAATGTTCAAGACCCAACCTATGTCTCCTGATTGTATTTTTGTGATTGTTTGTTTTTTAAACTGTCTTTAATGTTGTATTTTAAATTGCTGCAACCCACACTGGGACAACAACAACAACAACAACAACAACAACAACAACAACAACAACAACAACAACAACACAGAACTACAAACTGCAGTTGAGTGAGCTGTGAGAGTTTTGGCACCCTTCTCTTAGAAAATGTGGCTACCCACACATCCCAACAAAAATATACAAATATGGGGAGTGTTGTTAACACATAACAATACTTTGTACCCACTTCAATTCCCCACATGAAAAATGCACCTTCTGGAATGTTCCTTATCACTTACTGAAGCAATTTGAAGAGTAGAGTGAATTATAGCACTTGAGGTTCCTTACACATACGAGAGAGAGGAACAAAATTAATGGCATATTAAATATTTGCTTAGAAATTGAACCAATGTAATTTCCCCTCTCATTTTCACAGTACGTTTTGGAGTTCTCACATAGATAAATGGCTGCTGGAAGAAATCCCACGGCATAGAATCAATCTTCATTCTTAGGCTTTCTTTGGGTTGGCTGCTCTGATAGGAGCGGCAGCAAGATAAATGTTCCAGTAAAACATTCTTGCCATAGGAACAATGTAGCACAAGCAATATCAAGTCCGTCAGCAGTAGTGAACTTGCCTTCCTGAATAGCCTGCGACAGGACAGTTCAGAGGAAGGAAAAATTCATTTCGACAGAGCAGTAGCTCTCTTCATATTTTCTTATAACTGCCATGTGGAATTAAACTGTTATGGTGAGCATGGGTGCAGAAGGGGTTTCTGGCTCCAGTACACTACATGTATATCGGGCACTGTGCCCCATCCACAATAGAAGAAACAATTTTGCATAAAATCTACACATGTGAAATTCGTGGGTACAAATTTGTAAGTAATTTCTAGGCCAATTACCACGTGGGGGATCTTAAAAGGCTTATAGTATTTATTAACAAAAATATTGTAATTATAATTAATGCAAAATAAGAATGATTATGAATGTAATATTGTTTATCAGTGTGTAACAGGGAAAGGTGAAAGTTTCAGCTCTAGACGAATCCTAATTATGAATTCGCATGAAGTTTGCTCATTGTCAGTTGAGTCTTAGTGGTTCACAGTTAGACCGGTCAGTTTGTGTTCCAGGCAGGAGGATTCAAAAGGTCAAGTTTTGATAGGCCAGTTAATGAATATTCTAGTGACTTTTATTAGTCCATGGTTATAGGCCAGTGGGCTGGCAGATATGGAGATAATTGAAAGTCATTGGTCAGAAGGGTTCTGAGAAACTGCATATAACGGCAGTCATAGCATTGTCAGTGTGGTCTGGTGGTTAGCAGAGACAGCAGAAAAACAGCCTAAGATGAAGCTGGAGAAGATCTGAACCGTGCAACGAACTCACATTTCATTAATTGTAAACCAGTTCTGTTGCTGCCTTTCGTCAATTGTTCTTAAGCTGGCATTAGGACATTCAGGAAAAGGCCGGCAGTGATCCTTCAGAAGGGTGCGTGGAAAAGATCTAAGATTTACAATCACCAAGGTCCATGCTTAGATAAATTCAGAATTAAATTGTTGAAAGCAAGCACTGTATTCAGTGCTTATGTAAAGCCTATGTCGTTTATATCTCATAATAACTATAGCAATGTTACCGAACAGCTCAAACAGCTACCCTTCCCCTGCTCACCTTTTTTTTTGGGGGGGGTGTGCAAAAGATTTGAGCCTTTGACATGGTTATACCCATTTAAGCCACCCACGAGAGACCTGCTATTTCTTTCCTCATGGGAACGAAAGCAATTAATTGACCCCTTTCCTCCACGATACTGCCACAGTCGACAGCTCTCTAGATTGCATTTCCCTAAAAGAGAAAAGGAAAATCCTAGGACGGATAGCAATATTGCACATGTACATCAGCTCTTAGGACAGTCAATAGTGGATGGTGGCACTTTGCAAATCTCCTGACAGGTGAGTCACTGCTGCTTATTGAGAGGGAGAGCGAGGGAGGCAAGGAAGCAGGAAGTTCAGCATTGTGCAAACACACCAGTGGAGCTAAAGTGATGCCAGTGTGTTTACACTGCACCAACTTTCCTGCCTCCTTACACCTCCCACTCACCTTTCCAGTAAGTGACCGCATCTCCACTGCTGGGAGGTCAGCCAAGTACTGCCGCCCCACAGTCCTGTACTGGACAAACTTTGAGTCGCTCACTTATGACTTCTCTGCTGGGGAATATCATTGTGGCAATCTTTATGAATTGCAAATTTATAAGCATTTTTGTTAAAGAGCCCCAGTAGGTCCTCGATTCAATATTAAAGATATGTGCCATGTTTATAGGAAGACTTCACACTGATTCATCTCTGAGTCATTTGGTCTTATTTCTGTCAGAATTCCACGACTGATTGTATGTTTATATTTTGTGTTTATTGCTTAGAAAAGCCCCGAACACGCTTCTTCTTTTCAATTTCTGAGAACAAATTTCAGCAAGTATCAACGCATCACGCGCCCTCCTGCCTTTTATAATGGGTCGAAGCTGTAGAACCTCATGACTCATTGGTTTTTTAATGGAGTGCGTGTTTCAACATTGTAATCCAAATCCATACAAGGTCCTCTGGATTAATGTCAGCAAAATAAATCTTCTTACAAAGATTTATGCCAAATGTTCGCTTTCACTTGATAGTCCCTCAGGCTTGTTGGCCTGTCAAATGTGTGACCCTAGAAATATAATTGAGCGTTAAAGGTCCCATGTCAATTCTGCTAGTACCATCTATAGGACAGAAACTGTCACCCTCAGCACATTCGGAATAGGGCATGGAGCCATACATTCCAGGTATGGAAGCTCATGCCTTTAGTCTTAAGTGCACAAACAGAAAACCTTTGATAAGGGCATTGTATCAAGAGATCGCTTTCTGGCAGACAGATTGTAGAGCAATGTTGCCAGACTAACAATCTGAGTCAGCGCTGTCCTAATTGTTTCATTTGAGATCCAGTCACCATTGCTGCATGGACACGGTTCAATAAAGGAGGTGAATGGAGGGACATACTGGTAAATGAATTTTCTTCAAAAAAATCCTCTAACATTACCGGTAGTGCAACAAACTGGGATGAGCTGCTCCTACCCAGTAACCCAGTTAAGGTTATCTAGGTTCCTTATCATTAGTGAGTGAGCTTTGCTTACGGTTTAGCCAAACTTATGGTTTAGCCAAGTTGTTAACAGCACCTTTTAAAATTTATTTCCACTCTATGTTATTATGCACCTTACATTAGTGAGAAGTGAGGCCTGGCCTAAGTGTGTAACAGCACAGCCCTGTAGTATTAGGATGACATACAATGCTTCAGGTTGAAGGAAGGCGCAGTGGGGATTGGGCGATACTGTTGAATTTAAAAAACAAACATGCTGCCAGTACCAGGAGGTTAGCCATATTAGTTGGCTAACACAAAACGTGCAGCGAGTCTTGTGGCATCTTAAAGACTAACAATTTGAATGTGCCGTATGTTTTGGTGGGCCACAGCCCACTGCATCAGAAGCATGGTCTATCCTTAGTTAGGAGCAGGGGTGGAGGAGAAATTGGATTCCATTTGTGCATTTGAAGGCAATTCACACTTTGGGGGGGGATATGCAAACCAAAACCCACCCTTCAAAATTCACACATTTCTGAATTTTGCAATCTGTACATAAGTTCTCTAGACTAGTACAGTGGTACCTCTAGTTGCGGACACAATCTGTTCCAGGGTGCCATTTGCACCCCGAAAAGTCCGCAACTAGAGCGGCGCTTCTGCGCAAGGGCGGAGCCACGTGCATGGGGCGAAACCCGGAAGAAGAAGAAGAAGAAGAGGAGGAGGAGGAGGAGTTTGGATTTGATCTCCTGCTTTATCACTACCCGAAGGAGTCTCAAAGCGGCTAACATTCTCCTTTCCCTTCCTCCCCCACAACAAACACTCTGTGAGGTGAGTGGGGCTGAGAGACTTCAGAGAAGTGTGACTAGCCGAAGGTCACCCAGCAGCTGCATGTGGAGGAGCGGAGACGCGAACCCGGTTCACCAGATTACGAGTCTACCGCTCTTAACCACTACACCACACTGGCTCTCACTTCCAGGTTTGCTGCATTCACAAGTCGAAAAGACGCAACATGAACCTAATGCAACACGGCGTATGACTGTAACATATACAGAAATGCATATACCTGGGCAAAGGGTGCGTAAAGATGCATCTATTAGTGAAAATAACACAGGGAATTTTTTATTTATTTGTGTGTATGTGTGTGTGTGTGTGTAGTTTATTAATTTTTTGTTTGTTTGTTTGTTTTGTTTTGTTTTTATTTATTTATTTTGCAGCGTAAAAGCACAAAACAACATAATAACAAACAAAACAATACACCCTGCAAAGTTTAAAAGGCCATAGATTAAGGTTACCGGGCGTCCCCATTTCCTGGGGACAGTCACCGGATTTACGAATCAGTCCCCATACAAATTCCATTGAAATTGAAAAGTATCCCCGGATTCATTGAAAAAAATCTGGTAACCTTACCATAGATTGTTTTGTCAAATATCTGGAAGAAGAGGAATGTCTTCACCTGCATCTAAAGATATGTAATGAAGGTGACAGGACAGCCTTTCCTTTGCAAAAATGCATATAACGGGCAAATGGCATACAAAAATGTGTATATTATGAGAAATTCACACTGAAATGCTTCTATGCTATTTTCTTGAATAAAAAAAATTGACTTTACTTGGAGTTTCTGAGTCTCTGTTCTGACCTGCCTATGACCCAGGCCTGAAACACATCATCCCACAGAAACCTGTATGTGATGTCCTTTTTTGAGAGCAATTCTGCAAATGCAAGCCACTTTTAAAATGAATTAGTTCTGGCTATTTAAATTGTAGCTAAAGCCAATATACAGAGTCTCTATTGCAAATAGTTTTAATGTCACATATAAAAGCTATAATTAAATAGTAAATAGATTTATAATTTATAGTTAACCAGATTGATTCATCTTCAATGCAGAATTTTTAAAAGCTTGGAGCCTTTAAATCCAGCAATCTTAATGCAGAACATCAGTTTTCAGGAACTGATAGGTAACACAATATTTTTCATATTTTCAGCAGAACAAAGACTGATGAGATCCTGTTCTGAAGCACTATTGTCTTTGCTTCATCACATGCCCTTAACTCTTATTGGCAAAGTTCTGTTTTTCTGGGCTTGCGATAAATTGACTATCTTTTCTCTCCTGTTCTGATAACATGATTTTTGATCTGAGCGAAACATTTGCTTTGATATTGTTGGACTAGCTGTTGGCTATAAAATAAAAATAACCAAAAGGCATATCTTTTTTGGAATGGTACTAGGATATTAGCTGGAGAGACTTCTTTTATGGAATCTGCTGCATTGTTAAGGTTAGAGTCTTATCCCTCCTCAGAAATCAGTTCAGCAATAAAAAGTGATGATTAGCTGCGCTAACCTTTGTATTCTCCCCCTGATGAGAGCTATAGATGCCTTTTATTGGTTGATTTTTCTAACACCACTTTGAAAGCATATTTGAGGCTACAATATTAACAATGAGGCTCTCAAGCCAATCTCATAAATCATATGTTGATGAACACCTGTGTGTGTGTGTGTGTGTGTGTGTGTGTGTGTGTGTGTATGTGTGTAAAACCATGATTTAAAATACAGTTCTCCTTCAACACCTCCCTCCCCAAATTGTTCTATCAACATGACTGCCAAAACACACCTCTATTTTACAGCGATTCTACAATCATCACAGTGGAGGAGTTAAGAGTGTATTTTTCCCCAACAGCAACAGCTATGTGGTCACCATGGACCTATGGAAGCACAGCAATTATTGTAGTTGTTCTGATGTCACCAAGGGCCTAGGCAGGGGATGCAACGTAGATGAATGTTGAGAGAGACCAGGGATACCTTAGAACAGGCACCCCCAAACTAGGCCCTCCAGCTGTTTTGGGACTACAATTCCCATCACCCCTGACCACTAGTCCTGTTAGCTAGGGATGATGGGAGCTGTAGTCCCAAACAGCTGGAGGGCCGAGTTTGGAGATGCCTGCCTTAGAACATCTGTTCTCAACCTTGCACCCTCCAAATGTTTTGGACTACGATTCCTATTGTCCATGACCATTTCTGCCTTAGGTTTGAAGATCTACGAACATTTGGTAAATGGAAATCTGCATATTTCTTGCAAGCCCTGGGCTTTTGACTGATGTCTTTCAGGTTACAATTTGCTTAGCCAGTTACAGAGCCTTTTTGAGAAAAGCAGGTGGGAGATTGAATTTACTTTTTATGAGATTTCCTGGTTTCTCGCAACAATTGAGTTGTTTTATCCAGCCCCACCCCCACCTCCATGGTTGGGCTTCTCCTGGTCATCCAGAGTAAATTTAGGCGAGGTGTGGTGGGTACATGGAGGGAGGAAATAGAGGAAAGCCCCATTATGTATCACCAGTGGGCATTCTGGAAGGATTGTTCATGTTTTTGCCCCAAAGTGATCTTAAGAGCTTCACAGTAAATATCAGAGTAATACCCCCATATAGGTTTGTCATTGTCTATTTTCAGTGTTTTCTAGTGGAAGACTAGAAGACTTTATTTTGGAAACTCTTAAGATATTTATAAAAAGACATTGGTGGAGGGGATACATTTTCAGCTATTTTTGTGAAGACTGACCATTAATATAGCTTATAATGAATGCAGTAGAAAATGTACGGCCAATTACATGAGAGATGCATACATTAAATGAAGTATCCCCCTGGGGTCTTTTATAAGAAACAGAGTATGTTCTCTTTTTGCTAGCTGCCAATCCTGCTCATCCATTTGCCTTGTACTTGACCTGAAAACAGGCTATATTTCAACATGAAGCCGGAAATTGCTCCTTAATCACTCTAGGATCTTTCCTGATATTTAAGATTACATCAATAGCAGGTTATTCTGGTCTCCTCTTCCCTAGCTTCCTCTCTTTAGGACAATTGATGATCATATTTGAGAATAATTAGCTATGTTGGCCTTCATGATTAAGCACCTTGGCCTGATTACATACATTACATATGCCCTGCGGTCGCATAACACTAATTTCAGGTAAGAGGTCCAAAGAGATATCACAGAACCTCTTATGAACGATACATACAGGAAAAAATCCCAAGTAACATGGCATAACAAAGCTTCCTTGAATGCCTCAGCTATTGTTGCTGCCATCTTGAGTCCCTGCAATCCATTATTCCTAGTAGCCAGAGTAAGTGCACTAAAAATCTCCAAGGGCATGTTATGGCGCCAACAGGATGGTGTGCCGAAGCCAACCGCCTCATGCAGACGGAGCCTAGGTTTAACGGACCGAGTCAGGAACAGCCGAAGTCAGGTATCAGTACCGGGGTTGAGAGAAGCCGAAGTCAGGAGCAGTCCGAGTCAGGAACCAGCTGAAGTCAGGTACACGGGATCAGGAGCAGGATGAGCAGGCACAACCACATGCTCCAGCACAGCAGTTGCAGGTGCTGGTGAGGGAAGCAGCCGGCCTTCCTTAAGTAGCCAGCTCATCGCCACACCTTTTATGAGCTGCAACTGCCTCCAATTGCTCCCTCCGTTTCTCAGCTCTACGCTCTACAGCTGAGATGGGAGGAGGGGAGGGGGCCCACCGGCTCCTCTCCTCACAAGGGCCTGATTCTGGCTCAACTTCTTCTTCCTCCTGTTCTGGCCTTCCCTCTTCCCTATCTGCTTCTTCCTCATCTGAGGAGTGTCACCACCAGTCTTCTTCAGTTAAGAATCCCTCCATTTCTCTGGACTCTTCCGTGGTTGCCACTTCGCCTAGGGGGGCCTGCCAGCACTCCTGCTCATCTGGTGCAACCCTGACAGAGCACAAGTATCAGGGCCAGCCCAAAACATTATACTACCTGAGGTTGAGCAAAAATGATGCTTCTCCTCCCCCTGACAACTCACAAGACCAAGTTATTTTGAATGCCTGAAGCAGGAAATCCCAAAAGTGTCTCCATACCTACCTGGCGGTAGGGGTAGATAATAAATTCATTCAGTTTACATTTTAAAGCAAACTGGCCAAATCTGCCATCCTCAAACTTATATGCAGATGGAAAGACAGCTATCAGCTGGATTATAAATTTCCTCAAATTTTTCAGTGCAATTTCAGTTCAAAATATTTGCAGAGAAATCAATATTTTGTTGGGGAAATATGTACAAAAATAATATATACAAAAATGCATATTTTAGGGGCACGGTGTGTGAGATATACAAAACTTTTTAGTTTCCCCTTTTTAAAAAATCCTCAAAAATGGGACAGAATGGACTTATGGTGAATGAGTAAATGTGAAACTGGCATGGAACAGAAATAAATAAATGAAGTTAAATTATAAATTACATTTGCTGCCTTTTCATGACTCCTGCCTGCCTAAACATAGTAGAAGGTTTCACCACAATTTTTGCTATGGTCTGCTCTCAATTTTCCAGACCCTTCTGTACAGTGCTCAGTAGAAATTCAAAGTAAGAAACCAAGAAAAGCAGAACAGCTACTAACCAATGGCATGCTATTATTCAAAAGAGGAACAATTGTAGAACTACTTGATAGATAAAACTTGAGGTCAATGCAGAGCTGAGACAGTTCTAAAATTACGTACCCCAGGGGAAAAAAATCAAAGACTTATAAGAATACAGAACACACTGACAAAATCATGGTGTTTGGTTGAAAAATACTAGCTACAGTTGAGCATTCTTTTAACATTAGGACTACTAAGGGAGGGCAGAAGAACCAAAGTAAGAGGGAAAAATACAAAGTTTACTGGCCTTGTTGGAAAGATTCCTTTTCAGTTTCATAAAGCTTTGAGGTGATTGCAGACCATTTAGCAGAGATGGTGTTTCTGCTCATTGCTTATATTGAACTTTTTTTAAAGAGGCAGTATATTTTTATAACCTATTCATATAAAATTTTGTCATATTAATTATTATTATTATTATTATTATTATTATTATTATTATTATTATTATTATTATTATCTCTTCTCACAAATGCTGATGCTGATGTGACAACATGTCTCCTAACTAATAAACCAGGAATGAGACCGCAGACCCAACCCCATTTTTGCAATACAAGGTTCTCATATATGAGTTAAGACAAGTGATAGATTTTTGTTGGGTGGCTCTGACAGAGGATTAGACAAATTCATGGAGGACTCTATCAGGCTCTGCCTTGAAGACCTTCCAGGTTCCAAGATGGGTTGCCTCAACCTCACCCTTCCAGATTCCATTCTAAGTCATCGTACGGGTTTCCTCCATATGATCCAGCTTGTTCTGCTCCCAAACTGTCAAAGGTTCATAGATTCTTAGGGATGCTTCAGGAATTTGATCTTAGCACCCTTCCAAGACAAACTGACATGATTTCCATCTTCCAGGACAATCCACCAACTGAAATTCAGTTACCCACTGGGATTTATGGTGTTATGAACCCCTGTGATCTGGACAAAAGAGTCAAGGGATCCAGAGGATCAGGTGACAGAGCAGAAGATAGGGAGACCATTGTTCTTGAGGGGATTGGAGAAGAACCAGACCAACAGTGCCATAGTGACAGAGCCTGAGCTACCATAGACACCTTTCCATGAGCCTTAAGAACTAGATGCCTCTCATTCCACATCACCAGTCTGGGAGTGCTAGGAATTCACCAGGAGGGAGGCTATGGAATGAAGGAGTGCCCATCTTCAGGTCAGAGCTGTCCATGGTACCACAGCCTTGCCACTTTCCCTGTGGGTTCTGGCATCAGACCAGAACACAACACGCACTTCCTGAATGTTTTGGCAGAATAGTGGCTCAACATCCATTGAAAGAACTAAAAAGGGGAAACAATATTGAACAGCTTTTGAAGCATATTTTGAGAGAAAATATGTTCAGAGATCTATTTAAATGTCAATTGTCATGTGGAACTTTCTTATGCAGATTGATGTGGAAACAGGGCAGAATGGATTTATGGGTGAGCATGTGCAGAAGTGACACAGACTGAAAATAGAATGATTTGCCCATCCCATCCACCGACTTGGCATTTTTTTCAAGACCATCCAAGCTGGAGGTGCAAAGGCTGGACCAATTAAAATTTGAATCACTCCACGGACTGGTTGTTACAAAGGCAATCCTGTTCAAGCTTCCCCATAACTGGACATGGTTGGATTGGTCTTTGCCACATACAAGTCTGTCGAGCACCATGGAAAATCTCCGTTTCAGTGGCGCCACAGCACATGTCCCTGGTGACAGCTAGTGCTGGCGTGAAAATGTTCCCACACAATTGGGCTGACTCATATGGTATACCCAAAACAAATACACAAGCATTTTTAATAGACTCCATGTGGGGTGACTAATACTTGAATTGGCTCACAGCCTGGGTTGGTAATGTAAAAAGTGGAAGGATGAGCCAGGGAATTGCACACTGGCCTCTGTATCAGGGCAGATAGCTGAGCAAATAATAGATAGCAGAACAATTATAATAGACCAGCGAATGATCTTGAGGGAAATGATTTCTGGCCGCCAACGTGTCTTTATTAGGAGTAAACCATCTCAGGCCAACTGCTCAGGCTTCTCCATGAGTCTTTATCTAATTCCCACATGATTTTTTCTAAAAAGGCTAACAAAACCTAAGAACAAAAGAGCCATACTAGATCGGGCCAAAGACCTATCTAGTCCAGCATCCTGTTCTCACAGCGGCCAACCATATGTCTATGGGAAGCCCTAAAGTGGCACTCTCAACCATCCAATCAGGGAAGATGGAAACTGTAGTATGGCAATAGCTGAAGGACACAATCTTGGCCACAAATGACATAGAAGAGCAGGAAATAAACATGATAAATTAATATTATAAAAAAAGAAAATGGTGGGGTATCCTAGACACTGAGGATTCCAGAAGAAGTGATGGAACACGTTGTTGTTGTTGTTGTTGTTAAACAGGATACCAAGATGGCTACATAATATCCATTCTTAGAGAGTTTAAGGGAAGAAGTAGAACAGGCAATTACCTGGGATGTTTTAGGCATGAGACATCCTGCCTTAGGGTGGGCAATTGGACTAGATAATCTACTAGTACCTTTCAAATTCAAATATTCTATGAACTCCCAGAACAGAAGGTCATTGCTCCTTGGAAGATTTCCAAGTAAAGCTATTTTGTATTTATAGGTAGGGAGAGGAGGCTAAACCAAAACCACACAGAACCAGAGTCAGCTGGAAAACACACAAAAGGAGCGGTGTGAGGCCCTACAAACCTGATTGATTGCCAGTTGGCCTAGGGAAACAATGTAAACCCAGGAGGACAATAATTTAAAGAAGGTATATAGCATATATTTACTCTCTATATAATATATAATAATACGAGACCGCCCAAAAGGCACAGCACTTAACATTAATCAAAGGCAAGGCTTTCTTTGCACCGAGAAATTGCCCCCTTTGTCATGAGATACTAAGGCCAGCAGTTTTATAGGCAAGCTTTAGGAAACTGGTTTATGATGTCTAACTACATGCGGGAATATAAGGTACAAAAGGTCTCTGCTATTTTAACACTCTGAATTTCGTCTCGTGGCTTTGTCTGCAGGATGCAACGCACACCCACACACCCACACCAGGTTCGCTCAGGACAAGAGACACACTGAAACATAAGATACTAATGAAAGTAGCTGTGGGTGGAATTTATTTACACACTGGCAGAGATCTACCTGCTAAATTACCAGAGAACTGGTTGGACATCAGCACCCAATGCTGTTGAGTAATTATTAGGGAAAGCAACATGCCACATTGGGAGAAGTGCCCCAAACAAATCCATTTTGGAGGGAATTAATGAATGACATCATCCTTGTGAATGTGACACAGTATCCTGCAATGTTAATCTGATTACCTCGCCTGTGTTGTGGACAGTCCACCCTGCACTCCACAATATTTTAGTTTGCCATAAATCTATGGGGAGAGAGAGATGAAAACAACCTTCCATCTGGTCTTGGTTCCTCTCCAACATCAGCTGGGCTGCTGCTTCTCTGCCTTCTCTCCTGTCCCATCCCACATATTCCTTTACATAAGTTATTGCAAAGGGCCAGGTTTCAAAGTGAGGAGGGGGAGAAATATTCATTGAAGATTAGCACCGATTATTAATGGCTTGGCTCGAAAAGTTCATTTTGAAATTTCAGCATGGAGGGTTCCCCTCCTCAGATCTGCTGGCAACGTATCAGGTTTGCGTTTGGTCCTTCGGATTCACATTGTATCACTTCCCCAGATTTGTATCCTGCAACAACAGCCATCTATGTTAATAATATCAACAAATCAAAATGTGCATTGATTAGCACATTTCTGTTTGCCAAGTTCTCCTTTGAGCCTTCTGCAGGGGGTGGGGACTTTACTACATGCCAAATGAGCTCTTTTTGTCCAGTAAATGCCCATGAGAAAGAAGAGTTCCCAAGGGAGCTCCTGTTGCGGGGTGGGCAAGGAAGCCATTCTACTTAGATTAGGGGAGGGGCATTCTGGCCACGAGCCTAATTGATTGACAGCCCAACAGTATATATAGCCAGGACATGTGACCAGTGGTCACTCTGGCTTGAGTTCGGATCAGTTCGGATCTTGGCAGAGGGTGCTTGTACGGTTGTATGCTTCTGAGGCTTTTGGCCTTGTTCGATTATTATTCATAATTTATTGCAGTTGGTTGTGTTCCCTTTATTGCATCTACCCTATTTACTGCCACCCCCCCCTCCTTCCAGTAATTTTCCCCCTCCCGTCCCTGAGCTTCCCCTCCCCCCCCTCTCTCCCCAGCGGAGCCTTTTGGGGGCTCCTTCCCCCCTCACGAGGTGGGGGGGTCCTTTGACCCGCTTGAGCCGGAGTTATACCTTGCCTCGGGACGCCTTGGGGCTCCGGGGTCGTCCGTTTTGCCGCTCCTGTGGGCCGCCTGATTTGTACCCATTCTCCCTGGGTTGCAGGCGCAGCGGCTTCCCTTTGGCAGCGCGGGCCGTGGGGTCGCGGGGGTGCGTCGGCGTTCTTCCTGACCGCCTGTGATTGCCGGACGGCGTGGGCGGCTGGGGGGAGTGCTGGGCGCGCTCCGGCGGCTCGAGCGGCTCGTGCGGGCGGGGGCGGCTGCCCTCCCCCCTTCTCCATAGGCGGGAGCGCGTGCGAGCGCTCACCGCTGCGGGCGCGGCTGTCCCACGCGGCCTTGGTTTGGGCAGCGCTGTGCCGGCCCGCGGAGGGGTTTTTTGGCGTGGTAAGGACGCGGGGGGGGCCCGGGCATATTCCCCCCGCCATTTTGGGCGCCAAGTAACCAGCGGTTCTTCCCTGCTCCGTTTGGCGCGAATCGCCATTTTGCAAGCCTATTGCAGCTGCGTAGGCTGCAGCGCCACCTGCTGGCCGACCTGATAATTGCAGCCTTGATTTTATTTCTGCATTTCTGGGCCTTTTTTAAGTGGGCCTTCCTTTTGCACTAATTCTCCTCGCGGCTTGGCTGAGCCCACCCCCTTGTTCTTGGGGGTGCCCGTGATTATAGAATTTTTCCTAATTCAATTTTAGGTATTTTGTTTTCTTTTAATTGTTTATTCTAATTGTTCCTCATTTAAATTTGGGTTTTGGTTTCACTTTTAATTTTATGTTTATTTAGGATTTAACTTTGATTTTCAGTTACTTTTATTGCTTTACATTCCGTGTTTTTGCGTTTGGCTTGGCTTTTTGCTGGTGTTGTTTTATCTTATTTCTGTAATAATTTTATTTTCTCAATAATTGGTGACTGCTTGTCTGTTGCTCAATTGTTTTCTCACCTGTACCCAGGATGTCTCAGATGGCGGACGGACAACAGGTGGTTGGCGTGCTTCCTGAGGAAGGGGCCGGTCAAGATGTGTCGCCGCCTCAGCGGTCTTCAGCGCCTGAGGCTCAATCGGAAAGGATTAGCTTGGTCAGGGCTAATCTGGCCGGTGACCCTGCGGCGTTGGCTCGCTTTGATTCTAACTTGGACTTGCTCCTCTCTTCCCAGGGTACCGCACTAGCCGATCCCGCCCAAAGCGAGGCCATGGCGGCTATTGTGTCTGACTCGTCAAGCTTGGATGAGGACCTCCCCCTTGCCCGGGCTGCTGCTTTGGTGGCGGCCAGGAAGAAGGCTACGGGGGTGGGGGCGGCAAAAGGGAAGCTGCCTAGGGGGCGCAAAGCGGAGGGTGCAGGCGCTTCAGGGGGTACCCCTCGGCGGCAGAAGCGGCCTGGGAAGGGTAAAACTGGGAGCTTACGTTTGGTGTCTTTCTTAGATGCACCAGGTACCTCCCACCAGACGATGGCAGCTGAGGGCAATTCTGAAGACGACGGTCTGACGCCGGGTCAGGGCTCTCCTCTTGCAAAGCGGCCTGGGAAGAAGGCGCACGTGGCGCAGGCTACAAGGCAGCGTCGGCGCGCCTCTTCGGCCGGGCCCAGGGAGGGCACCCATTCTCGCCGGCTGAGCTCATCAGAGTCTTCAGCGGCTGAGGAAGCCGTGGCACTTCGGAAGGCGTCCAAGAAGGCTGCAAAGTCGTTGCGGCGGGAGCCCGACTCGGAGACGTCGCCAGACGACAGCTTACCGGTCCCGGCTAGGCCATCGTCGGGTGGTAGGCGTCGCCGTCGGCATGACTGCTGTGCCCGCCGTTCGAAGCGGAGGCGCCGTGAGACGTCGGAATCCAGTTCAGGTACTTCCCGTACCTCAGATTCGGAATCTGAGGATGAGTTGAAGCTGTACTGGGGTTATGGGGAATTTGTTTCAGGCTTACCACGGTGGGCATGGCAGCGTCGCGCCAATGCTCACAGGGCCAGGTACGGGGCCCCGCTCGAATTCCTACATGGTCGACCTGTCCCGGAAATTAAAATGTCAACCAACTCGACCAGGGACATCATTCCTGGGAGTCATCTATCTTCCAGGATGCGAAAAAGAATCCTGGAGGGTCGATACGTCGACATCTTTAAGTTGGCCCCTAGGGAGGAGGACCGCCATGAGGGCGATGGGTCGAGTTCCAGCTCCAGGAGGCGGTCAGTAGCCAGAAGGGACAGGTCGTTTGAACGCTGGCTGGATTGCTATCAAGTGTTCGCTAGTGTGGTGTGCGCTTGTTATCCCCAGCGTTCTCTTCATCTTTGGGTTTATTTGTCCATCGTCCGCGCGGCCCATGCCGCCGCCGGCGAGTTGGCCGCCATTGCTTATGATAAGGAATTTAGGACTAGGGCTAGCGAGATCAGCACGGCTAGGTGGGATAGGAAGGATGTGGACGTTTGGACCACATATGTGGCCCCCTACATCACAAGACGGGCCCCTGAGCAGAAGGCCTCCAAGTTGCTGCCGTCAAAGACGACTAGGAGGTTTTGTTGCTGGGGTTATCAGAAGGGTACTTGCATTAGGTCTCCTTGCAATTTCCCTCATATTTGTGAGAAGTGTGGGGGTCCTCATCAGGCCTCGGCCTGTGCCAGGGGCAATCGGCCCTTTCGAGGGGGCAGGGGGGGAGGTCAACAGGCGGGAAAGGCAGCCCCTGCCCAACCCGCAGCAGGCACCTCCAAGTGAGTGCCTTCAATTCTTGGCCCCGACTCCTGTTAAATTGCAGCCGTTGCTTCATTGGCTAGCCCTATATCCTGATCAGCAAGCAGCTCAGTATCTGCGGGAAGGTTTTTCCCAGGGTTTCAGGATTCCCGTATCAACGCCTCCCGTGGCGGGTAAACCTGTTAATCAGAAATCAGTGCGCGAGCTGCCGGATGTGGCCAGGAAAAAGATAGGGAAGGAGCTGTCGTTGGGCCGCATGGCGGGCCCATTTGCGGATCCTCCTCTTCCTGGACTACATCTTTCTCCCCTGGGAGTAGTGCCTAAGAAGGCACCAGGTGAATTCCGATTGATCCACAATTTGTCTCACCCCAGGGGCACTTCGGTCAATGACGTTATTCCCCCGGAGCTTTGTTCAGTGCGCTATGCGTCGCTGGATGATGCTGTTAAAATGATTCGGAAATTTGGCCGGGGGGCGTTACTGGCGAAATGTGATGTTGAATCCGCGTTCCGCCTGCTGCCAATAAATCCTCAGGATTTTTGGCTGCTGGGATTTCAGTTTGAGGGAGCTTATTATTTTGATAAGACCATGCCAATGGGCTGTTCCGTGGCCTGTGCAGCTTTTGAGGCTTTCAGCACGTTTTTGGACTGGGCCTTACGCCAAAAGACGGGGCTGCGAGGCGTTTCGCATTATCTGGATGATTTTTTATTGGCCTCGAGCAGTGACTCCGGTGAATGCTTGATGCTGATGCAGGCCTTTGCTGCGCTGACTGAGGAGTTGGGCGTGCCTTTGGCGTCGGCCAAAACGGAGGGCCCAACGACTCAGTTGGTTTATTTAGGCATATTGCTGGACACGGTAGCCCAGACGTCCAGTCTGCCCGCTGAGAAGCTCGTCACCTTGAGGAGGGTTATTGAGGATGTCCTCCCCCTCACTAAGGTGACGTTGCGGCAGGTTCAGTCATTACTGGGCCATTTGAATTTTGCCTGTAGGGTGGTGGCACCTGGGAGACCTTTTTGCTCACGCCTGGCAAGACTCACGGCTGGCTTGCGGGCGCCTCACCACCATACACGTTTGCCGCAGGATGTGAAGGAGGACCTTCGCAACTGGCTGGTATTCCTGAAGGACTTTAATGGAGTCTCATTGTGGCAGGACACTCTGAACCTACGCAATGACTTCCAGGTCCATTCTGATGCAGCGGGCTCCTTGGGTTTTGGTCTATATTGGCTGGGCCGTTGGTGCGCCCAGCCATGGCCAGAGGCTTGGCAGGGGGAGGCGATTACGCGGGACTTGACGTTTCTCGAGTTTTTCCCCATTGCAGTGGCAGTGCATATATGGGTCGAGGAATTCAGGGACCGGCGTGTTTGCTTCTGGACGGACAACCAAGCAGTGGTCGCCGTCCTCGCAAAACAGTCATCGCGTTCCCCCAGGGTGTCTTCTTTGCTTAGAGCTTTTGTGCTTCAGTGTTTGCGGGCTAATATTGTTTTTTCCGCACGCTTCGTCCCGGGCCTATCTAATGAAATTGCCGACGCTCTATCCCGTTTTCAGATGGCCCGGTTCAGAGCCTTGGCTCCGGAGGCGCGAGAGCATCCGGAGCACTTTCCAGACAGCTTGTGGAGCCTTGGAGGCAACTAGCGATGCAGGGAGTAGCCTCTTCCGTTGCCCCGTCCACCTTTCGCTCTTATAATAAGGCTTGGGCGGACTTTCTGCAGTTCTTTGGGCGGGCGGAGGAGGGTCGATTTTCCTCGCCCCCGACGTCGGACATGGCGCTAGAATACTTGACGCACCTGTTTGCGTCAGGCCGCGCTCCCCGGACCATCAGGATCCAGGCGGCGGCTATCTCCTTTTTCACTAAGCTTTTCTTTGAGTCAGATCCCTGTTCGACTTTTTATATTCGGCAGACGTTGAAGGGGTGGGCTAGGATGGCTCCTTCGCAGGCCCAGGCAAGGCGCCCTATTTCTTTCGCCCTGTTGTCCAGGATGCGCACCATGCTTCGCGTAGTTTGCTGGTCACGTTTTGAGGCGTGCTTGTTTTCAGCGGCCTTCTCCCTGGCCTTCTATGGGGCACTGAGGGTTGGGGAGGTTGTCCTTGAGACTTCTCACCTCGCCGGTTCGCGGGGATTGTTGCTAAATGATATAGATCTTTCTCTTTCAGAGGTGGTCATCACCGTCCGAAATTCCAAGACGGATCAGTTGGGCCGGGGTGTGGTAATCCGGTTGCCAGCTACGGGGGGGTCTGGGCCTTGCCCGGTCAAGGACACTGCGCGTTATATGGCAGTGCGCCCCTTGGGGAATGGTCCTTTCTTGGTGCATGAGGATGGCACGCCATTGTCCAGGCAGCAGTTTGCCAAGATAATGCGTAAAGCCATTACGGCGTGTGGCCGGGAGGCGTCTGGCTACGCCCCGCATTCCTTCCGAATTGGGGCGGCCACGTCTGCTGCACGTTGGGGGCTCTCTACTGAGAGGATAAAGGAATTGGGGCGGTGGAAATCGAATGCATATAAGGGTTATGTACGTCGTTAATGTTGATGTTAATTGTTGTTGTTGTTCTGTCCTCTTAGGTCCTGCACCCGTGCGTGTGTGGATTGTCGGGCACAGCATTGTTCACTGGGCCGGCGTCAGAGCGCGGGAGGCAGGACTTCTGCCCAACTTTGGACTTACACCCAATGTTGTGATTTGTTGGTTGGGAAAAAGGGGTATGCTGTGGGAGGAGTTGTTGCCGTTGCTTTGCTTCAGGATGGCCGAGGCGGATCCGCCTGATGCCATCATTCTTCAGCTGGGCGAAAATGACTTACCTGCTACCCCATGCAAGGTGCTGCGTTATAGAATCCAACAAGATTTGAGGGAGATTGCTGCTTTATTCCCTCAGGCACAATTATTTTGGTCCCACTTGCTGCAGCGTCGATCCTGGAGAGGCGCACGCTCAGCTGTGGCGGTGGAAAGGGCACGCAGGCGCACCAACAGTGCTGCAGTTAGGGCGGTTTTGGAGAAAGGAGGGTTGGAAATCGCACACCCTGGGATTTCATTCAGAATCGATTCAGTTTTCCGCCCAGATGGTGTTCATCTTTCGCCAGAAGGGAATGATTTGTGGTTAGGGGCTGTTGGGGGGGCCCTAAAAAGTTGGCTGGGTCAGTGAGTGGTTTTGGCGGTGAGCCTGTGGCTCCAGTGGCGGTTAGGCATTGGTTCAGCGATATGGGAGGCCGGTAGTCTCCTTGAAGTGTTGTGTGTATTGGGAAGTCCGTTAAAGGAAGGCAGGGGCTCTGTATTGCTAGTCCGAACCCGGTAGGTTGCAGGGCCGAAAAGCTTGAGCCCCTGGATCCCCTGGGGACAGGGAAGGCTATCATGCTCCCAGCCTCCTTGCCTCCCCAGTTAATGGCTTCCCTGTGCTGACATGAGGTCAGCTCTGTCCCGCTGGACAGCCAGTCGGACGCTGACTAGGGTCAGCTCTGTCCCGGTGGACAGCGATAACCAATGCCTACGCAACCACTCACTTGATTTGTAATCAATAAATAAGTTGTGGCCAAAATTAATGCCATTAACCTAAACCTAAAATATGAGTCCTGTTTGAGTTACTGGGGTGGAATGGCTGGGTGCCCTACACACGCAAAGAAGAGTTCCCAAGGGAGCTCCTGTTGCGGGGTGGGCAAGGAAGCCATTCTACTTAGATTAGGGGAGGGGCATTCTGGCCACGAGCCTAATTGATTGACAGCCCAACAGTATATATAGCCAGGACATGTGACCAGTGGTCACTCTGGCTTGAGTTCGGATCAGTTCGGATCTCCCACCCCCCACTCCCTGGTATAGGATGGTGTATTGACCTTGCTGTGCCTGTCATGGGGTCGTCTCCGATTGAGGGGCCTAGTAGGAATTTTTCCGTGTGGCTGATTGGCTGGAGTCACTTGGTTTTTGCCTACTATGCAGCAATAAGTCACAACTTGTAAGGTTGGCGGTTAGGCATTGGTTCAGCGATATGGGAGGCCGGTAGTCTCCTTGAAGTGTTGTGTGTATTGGGAAGTCCGTTAAAGGAAGGCAGGGGCTCTGTATTGCTAGTCCGAACCCGGTAGGTTGCAGGGCCGAAAAGCTTGAGCCCCTGGATCCCCTGGGGACAGGGAAGGCTATCATGCTCCCAGCCTCCTTGCCTCCCCAGTTAATGGCTTCCCTGTGCTGACATGAGGTCAGCTCTGTCCCGCTGGACAGCCAGTCGGACGCTGACTAGGGTCAGCTCTGTCCCGGTGGACAGCGATAACCAATGCCTACGCAACCACTCACTTGATTTGTAATCAATAAATAAGTTGTGGCCAAAATTAATGCCATTAACCTAAACCTAAAATATGAGTCCTGTTTGAGTTACTGGGGTGGAATGGCTGGGTGCCCTACACACGCAACTTCCTTTGCAGCTGCGGGGCACAGAAGGAGGGGACATTACATCTGGATTAGGGTCACTGGGAGGCAGGTTAAATCAACAGACACTAACTTCCTTTCATATTCAGTTAAATTCATGAAAGTGACCATCTCCATAAAAAAAAGTTGCTCCTCACCCCTTGACTGTGTGGAGACTTACCAAAACGCTCAGCCATGCCTTTCAAAGTAGGGGAATAGAAGGCTATTCTTTATTCTTTCATGTAGTTTTTCAAACCTACTTAGTTTTTTGCTCTTTTGAAAAAAGGTTGAAACAAAAGGGTAGACAATGCTTTACCAAGTTCAGTCTTCTAGAAAATGTTGAAACTAAGAGAAGTGAAATATTGAACATTACTATCAAAGGTCAGTAAGTGGAGACCCAGTGGCCAAATCTGATCCAAGCAGAGATATCCCACTGGCCTTCTAGTTGGCAGCTGAATGGCAAATGAGATGTGAGGAAAAATAGCAGCTGTGGCAACTGAACTTGCTCACAGACCATGCCAGCCCTCCAGGAAAAGTATTTATTTGTTTGTTTGTTTAGTAATTTCCATCTTTCCTACAAGGAGCTAAAGGCGACATACCCATTTCCCCAAGCGATGCAGGTGGCACTGTGGTCTAAGCCACCAAGCCTCTTGGACTTGTAGATCACAAAGGTCGGCAGATCGAATCCGCAGGAAGGTGTGAGCTCCCTCGCTCTGTCCCAGCTCCTGCCAACCTAGCAGTTCAAAAGCATACCAGCGTGAGTAGATAAAGGTAGGTGGGAAGGTAAATGGCGGTTCCGTGCGCTCTGGCTTCCATCACGGTGTCCCGTTGTGCCAGAAGTGGTTTAGTCATGCTAGCCACATGACCTGGAAAGCTGTCTGTGGACAAATGCCAGCTCCCTCAGCCTGAAAGCGAGATGAGCGCTGCACCCCATAGCCAAGTTTGACTGGACTTAACCGTTCAGGGGTCCTTTACCTTTACCTTACCTTTACACATTTTCCCACTTTTATTTCTTCACAGCACAGGAAGGTTAGGGCAGGAGATAAAGTAATGATCTTACCAACATTCCCCAATGAGTTCTGTGGCTACGTGGGGCAGCTTTCTAAACCAAGTATCCTCTTGCGTCCCACTTGGACTACTGCAATGCACTCTTTGTGACTCAGAAACTACAACTGAAGGTGACTCAGAAACTGCAACTAACCCAGAATGCAGCAGTTAGACTGGTGACTAGCCACCAGGACCATAGAACGCTGGTCGTAAATAACCACATTGGCTCCCAGTACGTTTCTGAACACAATTCAAAGTGTTGGTGCTGACCTTTAAAGCCCTAAACAGCTTCAGCCATGTATACCTGAAGGAGCACCTCCACCTCCATTGTCCAGCCCAGACACTGGGATTCAGCTCCGAGAGCCTTCTGGTGGTTCCCTCACTGTGAGAACTGAGGCTACAAGGGAATCAGAGGGTCTTTTTGGTAGTCGCACCTGCCCCATGGACCTCCCTCCCATCAGATGTCAAACAGATAAACAGCTATGTGATTTTCAAAATACATCTGGGGCAACTCAGCTGGGCAGCATATAAATAATAAATTCTGTTGTTGTTGTTGTTGTTGTTGTTGTTGTTGTTGATGATGATGATGATTCAACACTTTAAACCTTGGTGCTCTTCAGTTATTCCTGTATGACAACTCCGATTATCTGGCCATCTGTCATGGATCCTTAATTGAGATTGCTGCATTGAAGGAAGTTGGACTAGATGACCCTTGGGGTTCCTTCCTGCTCTACAGTTCTATGATGCTATGATCCCTGATCCATGTCCATGCTGGCTGGGACTGATGGGAGCTGGAGTCCATCAACATCTGGAAGGCACTGCCTGGGATACCCACAGTCCAATACAACAAACCAGGAAAGCAACTGTTAACCAGTGTGATTAAGTAAGTGCTTCAATAATTACTGGACTTGACAGACATCTCTTTTCCATCTTCGTTTTTAATAGGGTCCATAGGCATCTGCCTAGAGAGTTCTTTTCAGGGCAGGGGCCATAAAAATGTGAAGCGAAAAAGAAAAAGAAATATCATTGTTAGTCATCATCATTGTTATGACATGTTTTTGGGGTTCTCTCATTGGGGAGAGTCCCTGAAAACAAAGCAACGAGGAGAAAACACAGAAGGTTAGGGATGTAACGAGACCTATGAAGTCATGTCATCTCTCCTTCTGCCAAAGCCCGTCTTGCTGCACAGAGCACACGTCGGAACCATTGGAAAGACGAGATGGCAGGCAGTACAACAGCAGCAGATGTGACCCAGCCATGAAGACTCGGCAGTAGTAGAGATGGCTCCCAAGAGGAATCCCAGGCAGCAGCCCTTGCTGAAAAGAGAGCCTTGGAACCTCTGAGAACAGCAATTATTTATAAAGTAGATTACTATGTACTCTTTAGCTGATCTACAGTTTTACAGTATATTTATTTTGTCAGTCTCTTTCCCCCTTTGGGAGGAGCACTGTGGTGTTAGCTTGTTCCAGTTTCTGATACATATCTCCACTCTGGAGTGCATGCCCTCGCTCCAGCCGTCCATCTAGTCAAGAGACGTTCCTCAAGGATTCTGCACTCCAGCCTTTCAGCAGCCATTCCAGTGAACAGTGTAATATTTCACTAAGCGCTAAAGATCAACTCCCCTGAACTTCAAGGGGACTGTTCCGATATCAACAGGTCCCTCCACACAGCTGTGATTGGAGAGTGGTAGCCTCTGTCACTCTGTTTAGCACCAGACCTGAAGAGAAACACATTGCAGTAAACTGCTGGTGAGTCACCATTTTGTGTCTTGTAGGAGAACCGCACCTTTGGCATGCCTATCACAGGTACATTTCTATTCCTCTTTGCCCATGAGTCAAAGGAACAGCCTGCTTGCCTGAGACTTGCAAGCAGCTTTTCAGTCGGTGTAAGGAAAATGTGGGGTTCGGCCCCCAACATTTCTTGTTGTTTAGACCACAGCGCCACCCGCATCCGAAACCTCTACTATATGTAGGCTATAGAAGTTGTGATATAGCAATGTTCTTAACTTTCAACAAAATAAATAAATAAATAAATAAATAAATAATAATAATAATAATAATAATAATAATAATACATATTGCTCCCTCACTTGCCACATGAAAGTATTTGGACTCATGTTCACATCTATGTGAACGTAAGCGTGCACAGAACAATTTATTAAACTGTTCAACATGTACATATGGACTCTCCTTCAGATCAGGGGGATGTTAACTCTTGCCCTCCCAGACTCCTTCTCCAATATCTTATAGCTGAGCCAGAGTCCTTTTAGTGCAGCCACAAGAGAAGGCGGTTTATACGCGGCCTAGGACCCTCGTACCTACGGGACCGCCTCTCCTGGTATGCCCCACGGAGGACCTTAAGGTCCAAAAATAGCAACACCTTAGAGGTCCCGGGCCCTAAGGAGGTTAGATTTGCCTCAACCAGAGCCAGGGCCTTCTCAACACTGGCTCTGACCTGGTGGAACGCCCGGTCTCATGAGACCAGGGCCCTGCAGGATCTGATTTCTTTCCGCAGGGCCTGTAAGACAGAGCTGTTCCACTTGGCCTTTGGCTTGAAATCAATTTGATCCCCTCCCCCCCTTTTCCTTTTTTCCTCCTGAGATGGAGCTCCTATTTGGGGACTTTCCTGGCATTTTCCCCCAAATAGTTTTGATTTGAGTTCTACTGAAATGAGGCTGCACTTTAATGTTGTTTTTAATTCTGTTTTTAAGCTGTATTTTAATCAACTGTTTTTATATTTGTTGTTAGCCGCCCTGAGCCCGGTCTTGGCTGGGAAGGGCGGGGTATAAATAAAAATTTATTATTATTATTTATTATTACAGTATGCAGCTAGTTTAAGATGCTGCTCTGTTGTGAATCTCTGCTGCAGACTAGCTTAATCGGCTGCCTCCAATATGAGTCTAATGCACTAGGAAAAAAATTATTGGGTTGCTGTAAACAAACAAACAAACAAAAACCCGGATATTTTGTCAAATTTTAAAGATCCGCCTAGACAGAAATTTTAATCCTGAAAAAGAGGCCACGTCTTGAAAAAAAGAGGACATATGGCAACCAGACCTGAAAAAGAGGGCATATGGCAACCCTACCTCTGCCCCATTCCTCTTTACTCCCTGTTCCCCCCCCCCCATTTACTTTCCTATAATAAGCAATGGACTGTCTGGGAGCTGAGCAAATTGTTCAGTGCAAGGTTCCTATTCCGCGGTTATTTATTAATTTGAGAACTATTTGATGCTGAAATCTTGTCCACACAGAAATAAGCGACAGACACTTCTGTGATTATAGGAGACCGGTTTTTTATCCACTAACCAAAGGAAGATGAATCACCCCCAAAAATGCTGTTTTGCAAAAATTGTTGGAAGTTGATTGTACTTTTCACCTGGTCTCTAATCTCTATTAGAAACTGCTTCCAGGAGGAAGCAATATTTTAACTATTATATATTGTAATAAAAAGGCATAACTCAAGAGCATGCTTTTTTCTTCTTTCTTTCACACAACCTCCCTAAGCTGCTGGCTTATTGGCTCTTGGCTCCAAGTTTTCGCTGTCTTATCTCTTACAATCCTGGCACACAACAGAGTCCAGTGGGATTTTTTAAAGAACTGGAACTAACCATGTTTTCTTTTCCTAACAATGTACTTAGGGAGGAGACGGGAGCTAAGACAATGATGGTGTTGCCTTCTGAGGCAAGATATCTCTATGGATCAGAGTGACCAACCTCTGACCCCCACCCCCAGATATGCAGGGGCTAATGGGAACTGAAATTCAGCCACACCTGGAGGGTTGTAGGTTGCACAGCCTTGCTATAGATTTATTTATTTTTAAATCCTCCATGTTCACCCAATACAGGACTGAATCCACTGCTGAGAATGCCGCGGCGAGGCTCCTTACGGGGTCTTTGCCATGGGACCACATTCACCCAGTGCTCTACCAACTGCACTGGCTCCCGGTGGAGTACAGGGTCAGGTTTAAGGTGCTGGTTTTGACCTTTAAAGCCCTATGCGGCCTAGGACCCTCGTACCTAAGGGACTGCCTCTTCTGGTATGCCCCATGTAGGACCTTAAGTTCCTCAAACAATAACCTTTTGGAGGTCCCGAGCCATAAGGATGCTAGGCTGGCCGCAACTAGGGCCAGGGCCTTCTCAGTACTGGCCCCGACTTGGTGGAACGGTCTGTCAGAAGAGACTAGGGCCCTGCGGGATCTGGCATCTTTCCGCAGGGCCTGCAAGACAGAGCTGTTCCGCCTGGCCTTTGGGTTGGTTTTAGTTTAACCCTGTTTCATTCCTTTATGGTTTGATTGGTGGGCTACTTAAAGATGAGGCTGCATTTTAAATTTTAAATCGTATTTTAACTTGCATTTTAATTGATTGTTTTGTATGTTTTGTTGTGATTTTATGGGTGTTAGCCACTCTGAGCCCGGTCTTGGCTGGGAAGGGCGGGGTATAAATAAAAATTTATTATTATTAATTATTATTATTATTATTATTATTATTATTATTATTATATACCAACTTGCTACCTGTAGCCACTGCAAGAGGAACCCCGTGGCTCTGTTTTCTACATGGGTGAAATTTTGTATTTATTCATTTGTAGCCAGCCAACATATTTAAAGGAGGCTTCAGTGACTGCAGCTGTTACGTGCAGTTTGGCAAGAAAATAATATATTTGTTTAAGAAAAGTAACATCCAGGACCTCTCTGGGATATTTAAACCATTTTAGAAATGGCACAGGCTCCAGTTTGTTTTAAAAGTTTTGCAACTAGCAAATAAAAAATAATTTTATTACAGCTGTTGCTTAAATTATAGCCTTTCAAAATGACACACCAGAGGAGGAGAAAAGCACAACACAGTGAGGAGATCTTACGTGAGCGCGTGGTGACTGAAAGAAACATTTTGACCCAAACATTATTGTAAAGTATACTTTTCTATTCCCCTCTGTGAACATGGCTGCAGGACAAGCTATACCCTCCCGGTGAGAAAGGCACAGTAAAATGTTTCTCTATGGCAAAAATGAGAGTGAGAGCTGGACCATAAAGAAGGCTGATCGCCGAAGAATTGATGCTTTTGAATTATGGCGCTGGAGGAGACTCTTGAGAGTCCCATGGACTGCAAGAAGATCAAACCTATCCATCCTTAAGGAAATCGGCCCTAAGTGCTCACTGGAAGGACAGATCCTGAAGCTGAGGCTCCAATACTTTGGCCACATCATGAGAAGAGAAGACTCCCTGGAAAAGACCCTGATGTTGGGAAAGATGGAGGGCACAAGGAGAAGGGGACGGCAGAGGATGAGATGGTTGGACAGTGTTCTCGAAGCTACTAACATGAGTTTGACCAAACTGCGGGAGGCAGTGGAAGACAGGAGTGCCTGGCGTGCTCTGGTCCATGGGGTCATGAAGAGTCGGACACGACTAAACAACATGGCAAAAATAATATGCATATTATCTAGTGACCAATCCTATTTATCCTTCAGACTTAGGGGTTGTTCTTAGGGCTGCCCCCTCTTCCCAACCTCCATCTTATGTCAGTTTATTAACAATTAAACTATGCGAAACATGTGCTAGGTACAATGTGAATACTTCCAAGACTAAGGTACTCGGACTCATAGGGAGGAATTTGACATTGTGTTTTTATGATCGTTCTATTACTGCAAGCATTTCTGATCTCCTCTTTCTTTCTGCTGTGTGCTGTTCTGGGTGTTCTCCTGGACCCTCCTGAGATAATTGGGGGGGGGGTCATGGAGGCAAAGCAGGGAAAGCATACCATCCAACATTTCTCTATTGAAAATAGGGACATCCTATTCCATATCCTCCAACATTTCTCCAATGAAAATTGTTGTTGTTGTTTAGTCGTTTAGTCATGTCCGACTCTTCGTGACCCCATGGTCCAGAGCACGCCAGACACTCCTATCTTCCCAATGAAAATAGGGATGCCCTAAGGGAAAGCAGGACATTCCGGGATCAAATCAGAAACTGGGACGACTTCTGTAAATCCAGGACTGTCCCTGGAAAATAGGGACACTTGGATGGTTTGTGTGGTGTAGTAGTTAAGAGTGGTAGACTCGTAATCTGGTGAACCACGTTCACTTCTCCGCTCCTCCACATGCAGCTGCTGGGTGACCTTGGGCTAGTCACACTTCTTTGAAGTCTCTCAGCCCCATTCACCTCACAGAGTGTTTGTTGTGAGGGAGGAAGGGAAAGGAG
The DNA here is from genome assembly GCA_034641385.1 of Darevskia mixta. Classification (NCBI taxonomy): domain Eukaryota; kingdom Metazoa; phylum Chordata; class Lepidosauria; order Squamata; family Lacertidae; genus Darevskia; species Darevskia mixta. Next base: position 5,043,342 of record JAWWNH010000207.1, read on the forward strand.
AATGTTAGCCGCTTTGAGACTCCTTCGGGTAGTGATAAAGCGGGATATCAAATCCAAACTCCTCCTCCCCTCCTCCTCCTCCTCCTCCTCCTCCTCCTCCTCCTCCTCTTCTTCTTCTGTGTCAGTGGGACTAATTGTGCTGGCTCCTGCAACTGTTCAGATGGACCTGGTCTATGGAGTTTCATGGTGTGAACAGAATTGAGCAAGAGCCACAGCAGAAAAGAGCAACCGCAGTCCCTGTATCTTTCTGCAGGAAGAGAAAAATCTACAGACATTCACTCATTCAAATTAAGTAGCCACACGTCTATGGGCTACTGAACAAATTAAAATATTCTATTTCATGTGCCATATCACATCAATCATATGCGTAAAACAGAACAAACAGAATAAAAGCAAGAAAGCATTCCCCTTCAATAAAAGCATTGGCATACAGAAGGATTTCACCTACCCATCACCTCTAGCCTGGGAGGAAGAGAACAAAGTGAATAAAGACCAGAAAGATTTCGAAAAGTTGGGCTGATACAAAATTGCTCAGAAAACAATTTCCTGCAATTTTTGATATTCTTCATTGCTTTCTCTTTTTCTGGCTCTGTCTGAACTGTTGGAGAATTTCATTTTCCCCACAGGGAAGATTTGGCTAAAAGGTCCTGCCAATGTCACCAACTTTGGGTGGTATTCAACTAGGTTTCAGGCATCCCCAAACTTTGGCCCTCCAGATGTTTTGGACTACAATTCCCATCATCCCTGACCACTGGTCCTGTTAGCTAGGGATCATGGGAGTTGTAGGCCAAAACATCTGGAGGGCTGCAGTTTGGGGATGCCTGTACAAGTAAAGGTAAAGGTAAAGGGACCCCTGACCGTTAGGTCCAGTCGCGGATGACTCTGGGGTTGCGGCGCTCATCTCGCATTATTGGCCGAGGGAGCCGGCGTACAGCTTCCAGGTCATGTGGCCAGCATGACTAAGCCGCTGCTGGCAAACCAGAGCAGCGCACGGAAACGCCGTTTACCTTCCCTCCAGAGCAGTACCTATTTATCTACTTGCATTTTGACGTGCTTTCAAACTGCTAGGTTGGCAGGAGCAGGGACCAAGCAACGGGAGCTCACCCCATAGCGGGGATTCGAACTGCCGACCTTCTGATCGGCAAGCCCTAGGCTCTGTGGTTTAACCCACAGCGCCACCCGCGTCCCAAACAAACAAGTTCCATTAAAATTAATGAGGATGACTAAGTTAGGTCCATTAATTTCAGGTAATTTGAGTAAAAATTTAGTGCTATATTAGGCAACCAATGCAGACCTTTGTATTGAAACAAATTTGGATTATGCTAGAATATACACCATGTTGGAATTTGACCTAGTAAGGATTTACTATTGGGGTACTTGGAGATACGATAATGGTTTCACTGCAAAAAAAATTTAAATCTGCATTTTTTTCATACTTTATTTTTCCTTGACCCTGTTTCTAGTTGTGAGAATTTTGGGAAGTGCATTCTCAGCTAGCCCTAAATAAAAGCACGCCAAAGCTTGTCTGTCGAACCTCCCCACCCCCGCTTTCCCTCTGGCTTGGTCGGACATTCTCCCCCAGCCCCAGAGGTAGCAGAAATAGGTTTACACATCACGGGTCATAACCTAGGTGGGGCTGTTGCTTGTTTATTTCTTCGCAAGCAAGTTTCATGGGAGTTGGCTATGAAGGAGGAAGAAAAACCGTTTTAAGCTGCAACGGTGGCTCCCGCAATCCCATAGTTAATTATGGCATTTGAGTGCAAGTCGGGTGGGGTAAAAGCAAGTGTTGAAGGATTATGCGGCAGTGGGGAATTGGCTGGATCCCTTAACTGCTCATTTGCAGACATTTTCGCATGAGTCTGCTTGCAGATGTATAGTAAACCTTGGTGAAGAAAGCCTACTTTATTGTCACGGAAAGGACGAAGAAGGGAACAAAGTTTCCATTAAAATATATGTTTGGTAGAAGGTCGAACATTATTTGTGAAGGCTCAAAGCAAGAAATAGGAAGCTTTTATTTCATGTTGGGGCAGATGATTGTTGTTTCTGATTGTATAAATGCTGCCGTGGGTCATTTTCTCTCCAACCCCCAGCCTCATTACTCAACCCCCACCATCCGGTCTCTAGAAGAATAGCTCTCTTGGTGACGGATTTATTCCAGCCAAAAAAATGTATATAAACACAAACTTGCTTTACAAGTGTTCTGCAGTCATGTTTGGTACATTTTCCATCCTCTGCATGACAGAGAAACCTTCCACTATCATACTTGGCAGAAATATTATATTGCAAACTTTTTTTTGTCATGACCTCCAAAGCCTACAAACATTTGGATGTTTAAATACTTAATTGGTGCTGCCTCTACTAGAGTCGCTCACTGAATGCAACCACATACTCCATTTGTTAAGTCATAGACAACTGCAAGAAGGCTTGTTAAATAATAGCTTGGATGAGAGCAAACTTAAAATCAAGCTCCCTTTGGACTTCATCCTGACATAGGATGACATACAAATCAAAACCATTTATAGACACATCATAAAGCTTGTTCTTCTTGACGTTCAGGTCAAACGCTTTGTATGCACTTCATTTTTAAGAAAGTACTTGTAGAGGCCCAGCCAATAGAAGTTTTAATAAGCTTTTCAGAATTCCTTGTGTAGTATATTGTTATAGATTTGGGGGGGGGACACCACACACCCCGAGCCTAGAAATTAATAAATGATAGGATTTTTATTATTTGGGATGTGAAGCCAGAAATGCAAGCTGAAGAAGAATTCCTGGGCTAGCCTATGGCCTGGCCAAGCTAGGGCCATTACGAAACAGTACAGAACCATTTTTAATGCAAGAGAACTATCCTCCCCACTTACCTTGAGGTATTAGCAGAGACTGGGGGTTTGTGGGGAAAATATATGACTTATATAGATAAGATCTGTAAAATACAGTAAATATTTTGATGAAAAACCTTGTAGCGTGAAAGGTAAATTAAAAATTGGAAGAAGAACAGGATAAGTAATACTTCAATTATATTGTAACATTGTAAATATTGAATGTATGGGAATAAATTGTATTTATTATGTACCATTAGATTGGTAAGTTTGAATTTAGAAATATGGATATGTTTAAGAGAAGAAAGAACGAAAATGTAAAACATAAAAGATTGGATAATGACAGATATAACAAGGAGGATTGGAAGTCAATGTGAAACTGTTATATGTTATATAAGATCGAAAATCATAGGTATGTGGGTAGGTAGTTATATGTTTGTTTGTATATGTGTAGGTGTGTTTGTATGTCTTTATGTGTAAAAACCAATAAAGATATTATATATATATATATATATATATATATATATATATATATATATATATATATGACTGGGGGTTTGTGTGTCTTCTTGAAATGACCATGCTGCAAGAGCTGAACTCTCTCCATGCAGACTGAAGGTGTAAATAGGTGAATAAACCATATTTCTTAAAGCTATGACAGTCTCCGCCATGTCTCAATTCTTCAAAGGACCACAGACCCCATGGGCTCAGTAGAGAGAGGGGGAGGCATCTGACTTTTGTAGCAATATTTATATACTGTGGTGAAGCACATGTTAAGAGTAGTTCTATGACCCTTTACCAGGCATCCCCAAACTGAGGCCCTCCAGATGTTTTGGCCTACAACTCCCATGATCCCTAGCTAACAGGACCAGTGGTCAGGGATGATGGGAATTGTAGTCCAAAACATCTGGAGGGCCAAAGTTTGGGGATGCCTGCCCTTTACCATTAAAACACCATTATGGAAAGCAGCTACGCGTGGCTTCATATTAATCAGAATACAGTGGGAAAAGTAAGAAATGGCTATTTAAGCCAGCCATTTCTCCTGCTCAAAATCACCCTTCATCCATTGACTCATCTCCTAAGAGATAAAACATAAAACAAGTAATGTTTTGTGTGAAACTAACATTAGAATGGTAAGTCAAACTCGAAGGGAACATGATCCCCTAAGGTGAGGGCATTCATTCCAGACACCAAATGGAGGGAACTGACCCCAATCAAGAATTATCAATGCATACTAGCTGAAGATATCACTCTAGACCAGTGATGGCTAACCTTGACACTCCAGATGTTTTGGAACTACAACTCCCATCATCCCTGGCTAACAGGACCAGTGTTCAGGGATGATGGGAGTTGTAGTCCCAAAACATCTGGAGTGTCAAGGTTAGCCATCACTGCTCTAGACAATCGCTGAGTTGTACTTCCATCCAGGATTGTGATTTTACGTGAAAAATAGCAATGCACAAGCAGTACAGAGAGAGAATCCAAGAACAAAGCAGAACCAACCATCAACCAACATTTATGCAGCAAAGAAGTGCAGACATCAAGAGCTGTAGAGATGTTGGAGAAACATTTCCTCACCCAGCCCATTCCCAACGTGCTCATTCTTTACCGGGGGTGGGGTGGGGGGAACGGACCCTATGAGAACCGTCTTCTTGGAATGTTTTGGTTTGTAGCCTGATTGAATCTTGGACAAGATACCCCGCGAAAAATAGCAGCTTACCAATCATAGTTGTTGATTTCAGATTTATCACCACCCTTCGAAAGGGAATATTCCCTGATGCTGTAGCTTCCCAGCCTAAGAAAATCAGCCAGCGGTGAAGTAATATGAAGCATGATTGGGCCCTGTGAGCCCATCTGCTCTCTTCTCTTTATTTCCCGTGTATGAATATGTCAGTGGTGGATAATAGTATCTCTTTTTACATTTTCCCGCACTCATCAACTTATACATGCTTAGAGACATGACATTTAAAACGCTGGAGCCATGCTGTTCACGGAATGACAGACCTTAAATCAAACTTTATCTGAGTGCATGTCTTTCTGTCAATGTTAAGCGGTAGGAGCTATTCCACTTAGCGAGAACCAGAAGCCGCGTTTTACTTGTTGCCCAAGTTCTCGCTCGCTTCGATAGACGCATCCCTAATTTTGGGATTGCTGCCGCCGTCCGTTTCAACATCTGGGAGAGAAATGATGGTGTGAAGACCCTTAATATTTGATCCCTAATCCTTTGCTGAAGAGGCTTGTCGATCTCACAGACAAGTCCAAATTAAATTTGCTCCTCACAGGCAAAGATCATAAAACGACCTGGCTGGTAGTCAGATTCTGTGCCCAGATTTGTAAGCTCAGATCATACGCTAGAATAAAATAGCTTTCTGGGGAAAAGCTGAAGCCCCTTTTGGAGCACCTTAGGATCAGTTTCTTTATGGTAGTCCAGTTCTCAGTCATACGGATGAGAAGATATATCAAGCTTTTATGCTCTTCCACACCCGTCCAACGCTCCTATCCCTTCTTTTAGATTCTTTTAGCGTCTTTTAAATTCTCATAGACTTTTATATTCACCTTCTGTTTTAATACCTTTTAGCTATCCAAAACGCTTATCAGATTTTAAATGACTGTATCCTATCCTTTTATGCTGGTCTATGACCATAATATAAATCTCCTGCCCACCTAGCAGTTCAAAAGCACGTCAAAGTGCAAGTAGATAAATAGGAACCGCTCTGGCGGGAAGGTAAACGGCGTTTCCGTGCGCTGCTCTGGTTTGCCAGAAGCGGCTTTGTCCTGCTGGCCACATGACCTGGAAGCTGTACGCCGGCTCTCGGCCAATAAAGCGAGATGAGCGCCGCAACCCCAGAGTCGGACACAACTGGACCTAATGGTCAGGGGTCCCTTTACCTTTACCTTTATGACCGTAATAAAGATTTGATGTTGATCCCTAAATTTTTTAAAGGGTCTGATTCCAAGGCTCATTGCAATAAAGTAAGCATTGCACATGAAACTTAAGCCAACTGGAATAACCGTTTCTGGTGTGGCAGCCGCTGTGGTAGTTGTCTGGCTGCCAGTGGCACACACAAAGAGCGGGCGAATATATTAGTTTACTCCCACATTGCAGCAAGACTCAAAGAGCCACCAGAGGGGGTTATATGACTCAACCTCTCACACGCTCATTTTACCACCTCTCACAGCAACCCTTAAAACACACTGCAGGAAAACTCCCCGAGTCCACCTTGGCTGCATACCGTGGTCCCCCACCTCCCTCTAGCATCACCGGTGCTAGAGGATTAATCACAAGCTACTGTTTCAAAAGAAGGAGAAAACGGGCAGCTGGCTGCCAAATTTCTCCCTAAACCAGAGCTTTTGTTTTTGCAGTCGCACCTTCTCACTAGGCCATCGGCAAAGGCGAGAGCAGCGCTCGCCGTGCCAAGAGAGGTAAACAAAAATAGAAATGTGCACAGAATTATGAGGCCGATTGACTGTGGCAGGTGGGGTTTGGCAGTCTGGTTCTGATTTTCAAGCAGGGGATTAAAGCCAAAACCAAGGCATTGCCACAGTAAATTAACCATATTCCAACAGATATGTGGCTCATTTCTCTTCACTTCCACTTTCATTTTACATTAGCGACGCTTGGCACGTCTGACTTTAGAAGCCAGCGTTTCTATTTCAGAAGCAAAGCAGAGAAAGGTTTATTCCCCTGTGTTTATTCCCCTACAGAAAGGTTTATTCCCCTACAGCCCCCTTTGGTTCATGCACCAATTTTTTGGAGTAAAAAACGAGCATGCTCATTGTCCTATACAAAATGTTGTAAATTTGTTGCCTCCCTCATACTCTTCATCACAGAGACCAGGACATGCCTGAAGGGGTAATAGGTTTGCAGATCACATCAGCCAAAAATACCCCATCTCTTCTCCCCCTTCCCCTCCTGCTGTGCTTGCTAGCCTGATATATTTAACCAAATTACTGGAAATATATGGATTTTAATATTGTAAACCTTCCAGGGTTATTTATTTATTTATTCAAATTTCATACCCTATCTTGCTCACAATAGTACAATGGCGATGTGGGTGTCTCTGTGATCTAAACCAGTGGTCCTCAACCCCCAGTCCGCGGCCCGGTACCGGTCCGTGGATCAAATGGTACCGGGCCGCCCAAGGAACATTAAATTATTTCAATTTTATTTACTGTGGTGTTAAAATGTTAAATCACTTTATATTCATTTTTGGGTGTAACTGTATTTTATTTTGAAGGCATGTTTAAATACAATTAAATTAAAATTATGACATCAAAACAATCTAAAATATAAACAATCAATGTCCCCCCCCCCCTCAGCGGGCCGTGGTAAAATTATCAAACGTTGACCGGTCCGCGACGATAAAAAGGTTGGGGAGCACTGATCTAAACCACTGAGCCGCTTAGGCTTGCCAATTAACAGATCAGCGGTTCGAATCCCTGCAGCGAGGTGAGCTCCCATTGCTCTGTCCCACCTCCTGCCAACCTAGCAGTTCAAAAGCACGCCAGTGCAAGCTGATAAATAGGTACTGCTGTGCAGAGGCGTAGGAAGGTCAGGTGGTACCCGGTGCGGAAAATTTCGTCAACTCCCCCCCCCCCATTGATTTTTGTTTTTGTTTTTTGCCTGCAAAAATAGTTTTAAGTTATTTCATATTTTCTTACAAAGGAATGTGGATTATGGGCCTCTGATAAGAAGGAAGCAACTGTGGACAGATACTTAAATCTACAGGATGGATTGTGTTTTGGCTCCACTGAATTGAAATTTCAGCCTTCACGACATAGGAAAACGGCCAAGTAAACAGTTATTTTCGTGGAGGAGGGTCAAGATATTAACTGATATGCATGAAATTTCAGATATAGCTATAAAATCCCTAGTGTAGTAAGATAAGACCTTTGGAGCAGGCATTTTCAAAAAAATGTTTTTTATGAACCGCCCTAGTAGGGCAGTAATTGTTCCTTGGTCATTTGTCACCCCCCTCCATGATGGCACGACTGGACCTAATGGTCAGGGGTCCCTTTACCTTTACCTTACCTTCATGAGTAGCTTATTGACATACATGGGGCACTGCAGTGGGGAGAAGGTGCAGGAAATCCCCCTTACATTGTTGCATGTTGAGTGTGTTGGGTACAACATCAACAGTTTAAAGGTACAGGATGTAGTTCTCTTACTGAAGAGAAGCTGTCTACAATTCTAAACTGCCTGGATGGGAGACTGCCTTGGGGACCATATAGTGGAACTTGAACACTTTGGTGGAACAACAGGATAGAAGGGCAAAGAATATATACTGCGTTGAGCAACACTGCATTTCTTTGCTATGAAAGCTGCACAATGGTATCTTTAAATATAGTACATCCAGTTCTTGTTTCTCCTCAATTCAGCCAAACCAACTGAAATTAGAATACTATATTCTAGGCCACAATTTACAGCAGTAATTAATCCATTGCATATAAATTTATGTCCCGTGTAATATGTTTAAACCAGGTTCCTAGCAAAACAAAATAATTTATACTTAAAAGCTATGGTTTTTATGGAAATTTGAATCCCAGTTATTAACAGCCATTGATCAAGAAACTAATAACAACAACAAAAGCGGATGTATTCTAAGCTGGTATAAATCAGCTGGGCAATAAGACTAGCATTATATAATTAAAAATAAAGCCCTGCTATTCCATTTGCAGCCCTACCTATAAAATATAAAGATCTGAAAGAGTTAATGGGCTTCAATAGCTCTTATAATAGGCCAAGCTATTTTTGTGGAAACAATGAACTCTGTTCACCTGCAATTTGATTTTTAAAAAAATGGAAAGGAAAAAAGTCAATGCCTAAATTTAAATCCCGTCTACAGTCTAGAAAGATTGTTTTGTGAGACCAGTACGTTTGTGTCCTTTAAAAAAAAGAAAACATTTCCTGAAGATGACTTTGAGTGAGTGCTGCTGAATTTGCATCCTTAATATAATCAGCCTTTAGGGAGTTCAAGGAAAGATTTTAATCTCCATAAATTGAGTATTATTCAGCTATCTGTTAAAAGTGCACTCCAAGAGCATTTCAGTGTGTATGAGATGGTCCTACACAAGTGCTATTTTTCTAGAAAAAGAGGTGCCACTACTTACCCTGAACACCTCCCTTGTTCTCTTAAAATGGCAATAGCACCCACTTGCTTGCCAGAATTGCGTTCCAGTGAGTTCTGGCTGAAGAAACGCCCTGGGCCTACACACTCTGATCCAGTACAAATAATGTTCTGTCCCAGAGATAGGAAACCTATGGCTTTCCAGATGTTGTTGGACTACAAATCCCATCTCTCTCTCTCTCTCTCTCTCTCTCACACACACACACACACACACACACACCAGTCAACCTCATTTTTGTGGAGAGGAAACAACTGGATGCAAAACTATTATGTGTGATAGTTCACTTTTCGAAGAATGCTGGCTACGTTGCATAGCAACCAGCTTCCAGAATCAACTGGCATTTTCTTATTGGTAGTAGTAATTTTATCTATACCCTGCCCATCTGGCTGGGTTGCCCCAGTTTCTTTGGGCAGCTTCCAACACATGAAAAAGCAAAGAGAATTTAAAGATTTATTGCAATATACCTTCTTTTATTGAAGAATAGACACTAGAATTGCGTTCCATATACCCAAGAAAATGTAAAAATGCTTGGACACAAATACTTACCCTCTATGTCGGTCTTTTCAGTGGTAGCACGGCGGGTGGCGCTGTGGGTTAAACCACAGAGCCTAGGGCTTGCCGATCAGAAGGTCGGCGGTTCGAATCTCCGCGACAGGGTGAGCTCCCGTTGCTTGGTCCCTGCTCCTGCCAACCTAGCAGTTTGAAAGCACGTCAAAGTGCAAGTAGATAAATAGGTACTGCTGTGGTGGGACGGTAAACAGTGTTTCCGTGCGCTGCTCTGGTTTGCCAGAAGCAGCTTTGTCATGCTGGCTACATGACCTGGAAGCTGTACGCCAGCTCCCTTGGCCAATAAAGTGAGATGAGCGCCGCAACCCCAGAGTCGTCCATGACTGGACCTAATGGTCAGGGGTCCCTTTACCTTTACCTTTATGTTGGTCTTTTCCGTGGTAGCACCCCATATATGGGGCAGCATTTCATATCCTTTAAAGATTATAATGCAAAATTCAACATACAGAGGTTCTATGTTTAGTTATAAGAACATTTCAAATCCTGAACAGTTATTGTATTAAATAAAAGTTGTTTTCCCTCTGCTTATAAACACATTTCAGGTAGGCGAAACCTGCAGATGGGGTAAGGTAGGGAAGCTAAGATTGTGCCCTAAACTGGCAAAAGCTATTGCCTCTGTTAGCATGCTGGGTTTTTGCTGCAAGCAAACCTGGATTCACATCCAGGAGACCTGGATTCACATCCCTGTTCAACCGAGAAATCCAAGGGTCCTCCACTGTCTGAACCCTGCCTTCCTCACCTGGTTAGCTTTACAAGGATAAAGTGAGGTGCGTATATCTTCAGTTCATGCACTCCATTAGATGACATCTTTGTTCCTCGATGATGCACCTCCCAAGAATCCCCCTCTGTTACTTCACTGCCTACCCTGCTCTCGTAACCTCGGCTTTTCTGTTTCCTGTCAAAACATTACATGAGTCAGGGAAACACACAACAACAAACAACAACCACGGCCAGTTTTCAAACTCAGATTAAGTACTTATTTTTATCACAGGCTTCAGATAATTTCCTTAAACCATCATCACATAATCACAATGCTCAGGGGGATACTGTCTTGAACGCAGTCCTTTCTGACAGATGGAAGATTCTTTTCTTACAGCTCGTAAGCTCAAGGCTGACAAGAGACCTTTGGGGAACAATACTATTTCTTTCTAAGGCAGTACCAGCTACAGGTCAATTGTCATACTAACTAAAAATAAACAAAGAAAACAGCCATGTTCCTATTGCCTTGTCTGGGCTCCTTAATTTTCATCCGAAGGGAGCATACAAGCAATACCACAAATTAGCAAAACTGCGTACTGTTTTTGCAGATGAGCATTTTGACCTCATTCGCCGTTGTCCGGCCTTCCTTTGATAGAAATATTTGTGTTCCTTGCTCTCGGCCATTTCCCCTCCTCCCTCAGAGCTCTTAACCATGCATTAAAGAAGAAAACTGGTAACCTTCAGTGATGCAGCTACTTACCTCCTAAACCACAATAATTAATCCCCAGTGGATAACAAATGCTATGCAATTTATTCTTATTTGGCTGCAGCTCGAAGGGACCTGGACCCTGAATTAGCAAACGCTTTGCGTTCAATCTGGAAAGCATATGTTTCCCTTCCATCATTCAATCCATCAAAATGCCAACCAGCTCTGGCTGCCTGCCCCCTCCCCATCCAAAAGAGGAAAAAAGAAAAGAAAAGAAAGAAAAGGTCTGGGAATGGCACTTTTTGATATTACTCATTAACATTAATGTCCTGGTATAAAGATATGTTTTATTTGCAGGTAACCAACAGTCTCATGGGCATCTGGGAACACTTTGAATGATTGCCAAAAGTCAGGGAGGGGGAGGGAAGAAAGAAAGAAACGTGGGTCAACTAATGATCAACATCCCCTTTTAATCAGATGAAGCTGTTGCAATGTGTCAATCCTCATGGGGAACAAGGACCTTTCACCTTACCAAAGCCTGCAGTAGCATTAACCTATCCTTTTGCTTTGTGAGAAGACCAGTGGGCGAGGGCACGTTCGGGCATGCATATGATGCATTGCATGTAGTAGCACTTGAACCTGATGAGTTTAGACAAAGGATGTCAGAGTCCAGCACAGGGGGTTGCAAAACTCATCACAGCAAACATGATTTAGTTTTAAATCAGGGCTGAGTCACACATGAAGGTGCATACCTGAGTCATCGTCTCCTGGTGAACCGGCTCATGGTATAGTTCAGCATATGTTCAGAAGTTCCAAAGCTTTGTACCAGAGCATAGAGAGGAATTAGAGCATAGAGAGCCAGTGTGGTGTAGTGGTTAAGAGCGGTAGATTCGTAATCTGGGGAACCGGGTTCTTGTCTCCACTCCTCCACATGCAGCTGCTGGGTGACCTTGGGCTAGTCACACTTCTCTGAAGTCTCTCAGCCTCACTCACCTCACAGAGTGTTTGTTGTGGGGGAAGAAGGGAAAGGAGAATGTGAGCCACTTTGAGACTCCTTCGGGTAGTGATAAAGCGGGATATCAAATCCAAACTCTTCTTCTTCTTCTTAGGATCATGACAGCAAACCTAACCTCAGTTTCCATGTCTTGGGAGGTTGTATGCACTGTCTGCAGGGTATCGGATTGTGCAAAGACAGACTTCACATGTTGTACAGGCCAAACGTAGCCTCTCTGCATGCTGAACTCATCAATTCATGGTTTTGCTTTGTTTATATACTGATTAATTTATAAGATGGCTTCTAAGAGGTTTGCAAGCACACAACCAATTACAAAAAATGAAACACACACAATTAGAACACACAATAGCACTATTTTGTCAAAAAAATTAAAACAAACACCCACAAATGAAAGGTACAATAAAACAAGTGTCATAAAAAAAAACCCACAATAACCATGAGAACGATTAAAAGAGGGAGGTCGGCTTCTTGGCCTCCCTTCTCTCCAGCCTCTGCTTCTGCCTCTGTTTCTGGACTGCTCTCTGTCACAGCTACTTCCTGCTCACCAGACCCTTCCGAACTCAGCTTCTGAACCTCCTCCTCCCAGTCTGCTCCGTCTTCTCCCTATGACCTCTCATCATCGTTCTACCACCAATCCCCTAGCTGTGAGCCTTCTTCCCTTGGGGGTTCCCTTGGGACTTCCCCAGCTGGTGCCTCCCACTACTCCTATGGATCCAGCCGGTCCACAACAACTGACTAGGCCAGTGGTGGTGAACCTTTTGGAGACCAAGTGCCCAAACTGCAACCCAAAACCTACTAATTTATCACAAAGTGCCAACACGGCAATTTAATATGGGATAATAATTAATATACCGTAATAAAATGAGCTGGGGGTGGTATTGCCCTGAGTTTTTTGGGGGGGATTGCCAAGACTTCCACAGCTTTTGGGGGGGGCTTGGAACACAGTTGTTTTTTGGGGGGAGAAAAACACTCACACACATTATAAACTCTTCCTATGGCACGTGGAGCAGAAATAACACATAGTCTCAAGGATCTCAGGCAGCAACCAATCAATGAAAACCCTTGACAAAGCCACCAATCACACAAACTACAGCCTGCTGGCTACAAAAAAAAAATTAAAAAAATCCCAACGATCACTGGGGGGGGGGCAGGAATACAGCTGCGTTGCGGAGATATCTGAAGAAGTGTGCATGCACACGAAAGCTCATACCAAGAACAAACTTAGTTGGTCTCTAAGGTGCTACTGGAAGGAATTTTTTTATTTTTTATTTTGTTTTGACTATGGCAGACCAACATGGCTACCTACCTGTAACTTGATAATTAAGGTGAGCTGACAGGCCAAGCTTGTTTTTTCTGCCAGCCAGAGAGGCAGAGGGAGATGATGGCCCTGCCATTAACCCATGACAAAAGCTCTCTACAAGACAAAATACCCTACTAGGAACCAAAGGGGAGGTTGCAAGGGCATTGTGGACGTGATATCACACAGAACAAGTTGTCCTTTTAGACACAGGTTTTTGGCAAGGTATTCTGGAAACAAGGAGGAGCAAATTGGAAGAACTCCATGTGCCGCTGGCTGGAGGAGGCTAAACCAAAAAACCAGGAAGCATGACCCAAGCTATGAGAGGAGCAATGAGAGACACTCTTGGGGTGTAATGTTCTGTACCTCCTCTATTGAAGGCTTCAGGTGTAAATAAACCATATTTCTAAGTCTCTGCTGTGCCTTGATAAACTGCCTCTAAGCTGCTGCCAGAGGGGTGGGAGGGGTTTACTCATGAGGAGGCGTGGGGGGGGAAGCTGCTGCCCAATTTGAAAACCCCAAACAATGGCACTGCTGGCGTGATGGCACGTGCCAACAGAGAGGTCTCTGCGTGCCCATTCTGGCACCCATGCCATAGGTTCACCACCACTGGACTAGGCTGTTAGGGCGCCAGCAAGTTGGAACGCTGAAGAGCAGCAGTCAGAGTCCAATAAAGCCGAGGTCAAACAGTCCGGGTCAGAAGCCAGTCGAAGTCAGGCTGTCACACAGGGGTCAGGAGTAGCCAAAGTCAGTTCAAGCCAGAAGTCAGGAAGCCGAGGTCAGGATTAAGCCAGGAGTCAGAAAGCCGAAATCACAAAGCCGAGGTCAGGAGGAAGCCAGGAGTCAGGAAGCTGAAGCCAGGAACCAGGAATAGGACGAGCAAGAACAACCACGTGCTCCAGCACAGCAGTTGCAGGTGCTGGTGAGGGAAGCAGCCGGCCTTCCTTAAGTAGCCGGCTCATGACCACGCCTTTTACAAGCTGCAGCTGCCTCTAATGGTTCCCTACGGCTCTCAGCTCTACGTTCTACAGCTGAGAAGGGAGGAGGGGAGGGGGTCAGCCGGCTCCTCTCCTCACAAGCGCCTGATTCTGGCTCGACTTCTTCCTCCTCCTGTCCAGGTGTTTCCACCTCCCTATCTGATTCTTCCTCTTCTGAGGAGTGCTGCCATCAGTCTTCTTCAGATAAGAATCCCTCCATTTCTCCGGTTGCCGCTTCGCCTAGGGGGGCTTGCCACCACTCCTGCTCATCTGGTGCAACCCTGACATAGGCCTTCACTCCCTCATCTTTGTCTTTTTCAGCTGCTGTATTTTATCAGTTCTCTGTGTGGAAGCCACAAACACTCCCATGTCCTTCACCAGTGCCTTGCACATTGCCAGAATGAAGTGATGTTAAACAGCAGCAGTGATGTACTCTTCAAACTCTGAAGATACAAGGCAAGTATATTTTTAGATACGTGCCAATATTTCTGAACTGGAGCACTGAGGTTCCTTTGCTCACCCACAGAATGCCAGCTCAGATAGACATTTACAATGGTGAGGAGAGGAAGGGGAAAGGATGTTTCTGAGCAAAGTCTGTTTTAAAGCTCAGGCAGTTCTATGCTAATGACTATGGTCTTTCTGCTGAGCCTGTGGCAACTAAGTAGAGGAAATAATAATGGAGATTGAAAGGCATGCTGGAGTTGACCTTTCATAACCCATCCATTCTTTAGTAGAACATGATAGGTAATGGACACATCTGCTCTCAATACCAAATGCTAACAAGGAACCTGTGACTTTAATGTCTGCAAGGGAAAGCAAGATTTGAAGAAAGGCCAAAAATGAACAAGTATTCACAGTACAGCATCAGGGCATCATTATGAAATGTTAAACAAACACGCATAATCAAGCAATGGGTCCGCTATTGACCCTCCTGAATGACGGCAAATTCTGGATATCGTACAGGTGCAGTACCTCTGGGAGACTATGTTTGCCCTGAAAAGCTGCGGGCATGGAGGGGGGGGAGCTGTAAGAAGAATGAGAAGCTGTCATTTCCTTCCATTTGCAGAAGGGCAAGCTAGATCCATCCCATAGGATGTGGACTTCTCTCAGTACATAATGTAAGAGGTAGACCACAAACTTGACATGAGTCAACAGTGTGACGCAGCAGCTAAAAAAGCCAATGCAATTCTGGGCTGCATCAATAGGAGTATAGCATCTAGATCAAGGGAAGTAATAGTACCACTGTATTCCGCTCTGGTCAGACCTCACCTGGAATACTGTGTCCAGTTCTGGGCACCACAGTTCAAGAAGGATACTGACAAGCTGGAACGTGTCCAGAGGAGGGCAACCAAAATGGTCAAAGGCCTGGAAACGATGCCTTATGAGGAACGGCTTAGGGAGCTGGGTATGTTTAGCCTGGAGAAGAGAAGGTTAAGGGGTGATATGATAGCCATGTTCAAATATATAAAAGGATGTCATATAGAGGAGGGAGAAAGGTTGTTTTCTGCTGCTCCTGAGAAGAGGACACGGAGCAATGGATTCAAACTACAAGGAAGAAGATTCTACCTAAACATTAGGAAGAATTTCCTGACAGTAAGAGCTGTTCGACAGTGGAATTTGCTGCCAAGGAGTGTGGTGGAGTCTCCTTCTTTGGAGGTCTTTAAGCAGAGGCTTGACAGTCACCTGTCAGGAATGCTTTGATGGTGTTTCTTGCTTGGCAGGGGGTTGGACTGGATGGCCCTTGTGGTCTCTTCCAACTCTATGATTCTATGATTCTAGGTACACTTGATGTGTACATGGAGTTTATGTGGTAGATTCCATAATAGTCTTTCCCAATTCACCGACCCTGCTCCCCCACATCACATTCTCCAGCCCTATTTTGTTTTTGTCCACGGATCCTGTCTATCTCCTTTATGTGCTCCTCTCAACCCCACCCCACTCCATCCTTCAGAAACATGACTTGTGTTGTGTTGTGTTGTGTTTTGGGGCATCATTAGATAACCATTTTCATGGGTCATGAGATGAGGGCCAGAAAGTGGATAATTGAAACAAGGAAACTGTAGGATATGAGGCCACCACTTCGCCAAAGCTAAGTAGGTCTGTGTCTTTTCATCACCTGGACGGAAGACCTTCTGGGAACAGAGGCTGGTGACATGTTGGGTCAGCCCTGACATTATCATGTGGCTATGAAATAGGAGTTAGAGGTGAAGGAGAAATTCAATTCACATTTTTATGCGAACCTGCTTAACTCCAAGTTCCCAAAGCAATGTGCAATACACTATCCTTTGAAATTCACTTTTCTCCAGCTTCTGTGATTGAGTTCCCAAACCAGAGAATGTATACAAAACTGCATATATTAAGATAAAGCTTTATTATCCATTGGCAATTCACAAAATCCTACTCCTAATCTATGAATAACCAGTATTCCTCTTTGCTGCATCTGGAATTGAATTGGCTGGATGCTGCTAAAGCGAGGAGGGTCCTCAACGGTGCAGGTGGCAAAATTTTGGGAATTGCTCTGTCTGAAAAACTAACCCAATGTAGAAGAGTGGTCAGGATACAGAGAAGCATGAGAAGTTTGATTTAACATTGTTTCCCTTTCTCAGCTACGTATGTCAATGGATATGCTGCTCCTTTTCCCTCTCCATGCCCCTGGGTGTCTTTATGGAGGGGGAATATATAGAGACACACTCATTCGGATGGCTTTTATTTGGGAACTCTTCATGACAGCGCTCCAACAGTACCGTTTATACTCCACACTTTGTTGTAACTTTCAGGTCATGTTCCTTTTTCTGAAACCATCGAAACTTTATTTTAAAAATATACGACAGGAAATTTATTGGGGGGGGAGAGATCTGTAAATAAGGCAAAACTACATGAGGAAAAGTGCAAACTTGGAGAAACGTGCCCTAAACTGCTGAAGAATTTTCGTGAGGATTAAAAACAGACGTGCAAACTGATTTTAGGAATGTGGAGAACTGAACGTAAGACTGGAAAAATAAGAAAGTGAGATGAAAATGAAATTGACAGATTTGTCCGTTCCTATTCTAAGTCTCCCGGATCAGACAGCTTCAGCGTGGTAGTTGAGGTCTCTCCAAACCACTAGCCTGTGGTTCCTCAGCACCAAGCCCAAGTTCATGTACATGAGCTCAGGCTTTGTTGGACAACAAAATGATCGGTACACAAAGATCAAGTACCCCTGATCTATTCCAACTGCCTGGCTGGCACTAGCTAGAAATGCTGAAAACTATAGCTGAATTAGAAACACTCAAAACTGTGACTGAACTACACAAGGACCCTGGAGAAGAAGATGGAATTCTTATGGGCTTCTGCAACTCTCATTCCCAGGCATCAAGCTCATGTTGATGCTGCTCTGAGAACCCAGGTAGACACAGGTAAGAGAAGACAACTCCTGCCACATCATCATCATCAACAAAATCTCTTATTTATCTGGTCGGAAAACAAGGGTGGAGGAGAGTTCATCTCCCTTGCCATCTCTGAACTTTGAATTGCACCCCATCATGATGCTTTATAGCAGTTCAGAAATGGACTCTGCATACAAGGCTGTGTGCATAGATAGTTTTGGGCTAGCCAGTGTGGTGTGAGAGCCAGTGTGGTGTAGTGGTTAAGAGCGGTAGACTCGTAATCTGGGGAACCGGGTTTGCGTCTCCACTCCTCCACATGCAGCTGCTGGGTGACCTTGGGCTAGTCACACTTCTTTGAAGTCTCTCAGCCCCACTCACCTCACAGAGTGTTTGTTGTGGGGGAGGAAGGGAAAGGAGAATGTTAGCCGCTTTGAGACTCCTTCGGGTAGTGATAAAGCGGGATATCAAATCCAAACTCCTCTTCTTCTTCTTGGGTTAGATTAGTCTTCTCCAATCTGGTGCCTTCCAGCTGCTGTTGAATTTCCAACTTCCATCTGGCTATCATGGCCAATAGATGATAGGAGTTGTAGTCTGAAGTATCTGATAGACACTATATTGGGGAAGTTTGGGTTAAATGGATTCATGGTATGAATCAGTAGTCTACATTGCTCTATATGTTTCTACACCTTCCACCTCTCCCCATGTAGTTTCAGTCTTGTCCAATCTGTAGCAGGCACTGTGAACTATTTGTTCCCCCTTTTCTGTTTGACATCCTCTTAAATATTTGAACACTGTCAACGTTCCCAGTGGTGGTGTGGTAGAGAGTATTAGTTTCCATTATATGGCACAGGAACGAATCTATGCCTCATGTAAGTACCAGCTATTTGTTTTGCTGTAAATGACCATTTAATGAAGAAATATGGCGTTTCACATTTAGCTAACTATAAACAGCAGCCTGCCGGTAACTTAAAACTTTCAAACGGACAAAGCTGGGAAAGGAAAAAACAGTCTTCAGAAAGTATTTCCTGTGTACCTTCGAGAGTCTTATCAGACCTGCATCTTTCACTCATATTTACTTTTTGTCTTCTTTAAGAACACTTGTGGAACTGACAAAGCCATCAATAAGAGCACACATGAAAGGAGGGATGAAAAATAAGCTGTCTAAAGAGCACTACACGGCAGGAAACTTATTAGCATTTATTGCATGGTTTCAGGTTACAAGTGGCTGCTTTGAAAGAATAGGATTTATATGAGTGGTGTATGTCAGAGCGCTACAGAAGTTAGGCTAGGGATATATGCTGAGAATATCTTCTGCAAAAATCTTCTGGATAGCTAGAACTTGCTACTACTTTTAAGAAGAGTTCAATCACCTCTCTAAAAGCTGTTTTTAATGCTCAGGTGCAAGGAAACACCACGAAATCTGTGCGATTCACATTGAGAGGAACGCTGGTCTTTATCCCATCTGAAGATTGCAGCAATGCACCCTACACCCCACTTCTTGCAAACAACAACAACAACACAACAACAACAACCACAGAACACCCCTACATCTCACAAAGAGGGCCACAGCTTTCCAAAAGTGTCTGGGCACAACTGGAAGGGTTCTGAGCTCGGTTGCTGGCGAAGTCACAAACCTCACTCCCACATCAATAGAATCAGATTGCTACTGAAGTGAAGTTGAGGGGGGGAATTTGTGAACATCTTCTTTGTTTCCCCACTTGCAGTTCCAAAAAGACACGGGTTTGCTGCAGCTCATAAGCAAAGCCCTCAATTGACTGAGGTTGAATTGGCAGGTTTTTCAGTCTCTCTGGATATACAAGGTCATCACCTAAGCTTCAGTGAAACACTATGGGCCACCCCATAATTTGTTTATAATTACTTCATACTCCTCATGTATATTGCTCCATAACATATGCAAAGCATTTGCTGCTTAAAGGCTACCTTGGCTCACAGGGAGTCTTATATGTGCTTGCATATGAAACATTAAACATTTAAAAACTTCCCTATAGAGGGCTGCCTTCAGATGTCTTCTAAAGGTTGTACAGTGGGTCGCATAACTCCATACCCTCCAACATTTCTCTGATGGAAATAAGGAAGTCCTAAGGAAAAAGCAGGACATTCCGGGATCAAATCAGAACTGGGAGAGCTTCTGTAAATCCAGGGCTGTCCCTGGAAAATAGGGACACTTGGAGGGTCTACTGTGATGCTTAGTCCTAGTGAACTCTGACCAGGGAGATCTGCCCTTTTAAAATCTGGTTGGGCCCATAGTCAACGCCTTCTCTTGAGGGGTCTGGAGCCAAAATGCCCCCTGAAATTGATCTCTCTTTCCCGGGGCTCACCTGCCCCCTAACCCCCTCAAAACAACACCCCCCCATTTCTTCTACCTCTTTATGTTGAAAACCAGCAGTGTGTTGTGTTGCATTTCATCCCGAGGCCTGTCTTGTTCATCTCAGGATGCTTTAATCCTCAAAGACATGGATTAAAAGCCATATAAGCAGACTTGGTAGTGTCAGTTGAGAGCAGTGTCAGTTCAGTGTTGGTGGTTGCTAGGTTGCGGGGGTCCTTGTGACACGCCCTTCATTGTGACATCACCCTCTGCTGGCTCCTTGGTCCTAGAGGCATAGTGATCTCCTTTGGTTTGATCATTCAGTGAGTGAGAGAGAAAGTGGATGGAGATGTGAGTAGACTTTCTCATCAGCATCTGCATTCTGTGCTGGTAATGCTCCATGACAGTCTTAGAGAACATTTAAAATAGGGAGGTCCTAAGGAAAAGCAGGACATTCCAGGATCAAATCAGAAACTGGGACAGCTTCTGTAAATCTGGGACTGTCCCTGGGAAATAGGTGCACTTGGGGGGGGGAGGTCTGTTACCTGGCCTTTGACACCAGAGAGTTGTATTTTTAAGACTCACCCTGTTGACATCCAATGCCCCTTTAAAATGTGTTGGGGAGGGTTATTGGGTTGGTTTTGCTTTTATTACGTATTTTGTATTTTTATATTGTGATCTTATCATGTGAACTGCCCTGAAACCTGTGGGTATAGGGCGGTATACAGATTTAATTAATAACAACAACAATAATTTTATATGGTTGTAACTTGCCCTGGGGCCTGCTGGTGAAGGAGGGTGATCAAATGAATAAACACACAAGGGGTGATTTCTGGTTTTCCACTGTTCAGCAATATAGGACCAAAGAGGCAGATAGGTAGATTAGATAGCTAATGCTCAGTAGGTGCAGGAACAACGGAAACTTGAATATAAAGGAATAAATTTCATTTTACATATTTGCAAAAAGCTGAACATGGATTAAAAGCCATATAAGCAAACTTAGTAGTGTCAGTTGAGAGCAGTGTCAGTTCAGTGCTGGTGGTTGCTAGGTTGCGGAGGTCCTTGTGACAAGCCCTTCATTGTGACACCTCCCTCTGCTGGCTCCTTGGTCCTCTAGAGCAGTGTTTCCCAACCAGTGTGCCTCCATTTTGGGACTACAATTCCCATCATCCCTGACCACTGGTATTGCTAGTGAGGGATGATGGGAGTTGTAGTCCCAAAACATCTGGAGGCACACTGATTGGGAAACACTGCTCTAGAGGCATAGCGATCTCCTTTGGTGTGATCATTCAGCGAGTGAGAGAGAAAGTGGATGGAGATGAAAGTAGACTTTCTCATCAGCATCTGCATTCTGCATTGGTATTGCTCCATGACAGTCTTAGGGAGCATTTAAAATAGGGAGGTCCTAAGGAAAAGCAGGACATTCCGGGATCAAATCAGAAACTGGGACAGCTTCTGTAAATGTGGGACTGTCCCTGGGAAATGGGGGCATTTGGAGGGCCTGCAGAAGTGCAAGAGTATACAAACATTATGTATGGAAAGTGTGCAATCATGTGGTTTTGTCCACTCAGACTGAAGGCTTTTGCTGTGTTTGTGACTGATAGAAATGTACCAAAGAAAGGTCAATGGCCAGGTGGGGGGGGGGAGGGAGTTATTTTCCAAAGCCACTGGGATACTTCCTGTCAGTTTGCCTAATTAAGTATTACAGTATTTAAGTTACAAAATTGTAGATTATTTTTACAGGTGCCATTTTAAATAGAATATGAAATTTCTTGACATTACATCAGCCAAACCCGCAAAGCCCAGCTGCACTCAGTCTTGCACATGTGATGCACATGGCTGAAATCTTGTACTATGACATCATGGGCTACAAAAGCACACATAATATAAATAGACGATGTAATAGTTGAGAAAGCGCTGCAGAACTGGCTTCTCCTTAAAGCTGCCCATGAGAGATCTAACAGGAACATGGAAATGTAAACTCTTAAAAGAGTTCGGATGGAGAATCCAAAGAAAGGTCATTCATAAGAGCAGGTGGAGGTCATATGAGCAGTGCTACATTGCCCTCCAGTGGGCAATGACTGTCTATATAACTAGTGATCAATGCAAAACAGTTGTGAAGCTAAACTACTCCGACAGCTGTAGAGGGGGGGGGGGAGGTGAATTGTTCACAATGGCAATATGCTAAAGACTTCAGATCAATTAGCAGCACCTCTCTTTTAATATTAGATTGGTGTTCTCTGTGCAAATCAGCAAAACATCAGCCTTTAAAGTGCTGACTTTTGGAAGAGTTTTCAAAGCATAATATTATTCAGTTATTTCATTGTTACAGTCTTCCAACAGATAGTGGCCACATTATCACTATTGCAAAGACACGGACAACTTTTAAAAACTATTTTTAAAAGCACCTTTGGGTCAGTTGTGCATTCCTTGAACTAAGAGACTTGTTTTGATGCTGGTTTTTTTCAGTGCAAATTCCTTTCCTTTTCACATTTAAACATGCACATGTCTGACCTCCAGATTCTGGAAGAGGGGGAAATGTCAAGGAATATGGAAATCCAAACTGTCTGGAATTATTAGGTTCAGGACTATTCATTTCACAATTTGGAACCTCTAAAGGGCAACAACACCATGTGTCTGGAACCGAAGTCTCCAATTGTTGGCGGTTCCACTGCATAATTTCTGAAATCTCAAAAATAGGTTGAAATATGTAATTGAGTGGTTAATGCACCAGCTTTCTTCATTTGATTCCTGTAGAATGTGCAGCTGTCTAAGGGAACCACTTGATCCTTCAGAACTAGCAGTGTAGGTTTAAAATATGGAAAATGTAACTCATGTGTAAACAATTAAAAATATAACTTTGTGCTAACAAGGGGGTATGGCTTGGCGACCAAAGCACTAGAACTGAGTGACCTTCACTTTGGAGTCATGGACTGTAACTATACACACAAAAGGGGCAAAGGGCTATGGGGCTTAATGCAGTCTTTACAAAAACACACACATAATATGGATAGAATTCGCTGCCACAAGATGTGGCAATGGCTGGCTTAGATGGCATTTAAAGACAGATAACTTTGTGGAGGTTAGATGCATCATTGGCTATTTGTAATGATGGCTGCCTGTCTCCTTCAGAGGCATTATTCGCTGAAGGCTGCTTCGTGTTACACACACATGCTAATGCCAGGCTGAGCATTTCTTCTACATCAACCCTCCTCCCCATTTTCTCATCAATTAACAACCAGAGACAGAACATTTTGGGGAAATTCTTATGAGGGGATGTGTTTCTTTTCTGTGTGTACATTACTTTCAAGGCGACTGAGGGATTGTGCCAGTGCCCTGTCTTTTATTATACAAATCGTTTCTCCAGTGGTCTGCATTCTGCAGCTTTTTCAGATGCGTGAAAGCCTCGTGACATCCTCAGCTGGGCTTTCCTATGAGTGAGGGGAAGTGGAGGAAGTTATCTAAGTTTTAAAAAAGGTAAAGGACCCCTGGACGGTTAAGTCCAGTCAAAGGCGACTATGGGGTTGTGGGGCTCATCTCGCTTTCAGGCCGAGGGAGCCGGCGTTTGTCTACAGACAGCTTTCTGGGTCATGTGGCTAGAAGGACTAAACAGCTTCTGGCACAACAGAACACCGTGACGGAAACCAGAGCCCACGGAAACGCCATTTACCTTCCTGCCACAGTGATACCTATTTATCTACTTGCACTGGCATGCTTTCAAACTGCTAGGCGGGCAGGAACTGTGACAGAGCAATGGGAACTCACCCCATTGTGGGGATTAGAACTGCCGACCTTCTGATCAGCAAGCCCAAAAGGCTCAGTGGTTTAGACCACAGCGTCACCTTGTCCCTAGGGAAGTTATCTACTGTTCTCCTGACAGAACATGGGGTTGTCCCCATGTGGTTGTTTGTTTGTTTGTTAAGGAAAAGGAGGAACTTCCCTTAGAAACAAAATCAGCCAGCGCACCAATCTCAGGTGTATGGTAGCCAGGGTCATTCAGGGCCATAGTGTGGGGCAGCACTGGGGCCAGAGCCCTAGGCACAAAAATTTAGGGGGCAAAAGCCAGGTGCCCCCATGCAGGGATCCCCATCCTGTCCTGCTTGCTGCCAGTGGTCTCCAAAACCCAGAGCCCAGGGGCGAAGGAAAGGGGTGTGGTAGGGGCGCTCCGCCCCGGATGTCACCACTGAGGGACCTTTCACCGTGGGGCCTGCAGTGCGCTGAGCCGTGCATCTCTCCTGGGAAAGACGCAGTGGCTTGAACGCGCACAGGCTCTGCGCTGCCCAAACGGTCCACCCGCTGCCTCCCCCGCAGCTGTAGGGTGGCTGAGTGGGAGGAGGCAGGCAGACTCCGGAAGCCCCGCGGTGCGGCCTGGCCCTATGGGCAGTGCGCCCTGACCCTGGGCACACCGCCCCAGGTGCCAGAGCGTCTTCCTCCACCACTGAATGGCCGCCTGGCCAGTGTCGGGGGAGATTAGCCCGCTAACAGCAGAATCCAGCCTGCACAGGCAGGCTGAGGTGCAGCTCCAGTGGCGAGTGCTGAGTTGGCGTGTGAGCTCCATAAGCCCACTTCCGCCCTTGAGCAGGAGATGGAATTGCAGGCGTCACAATCCGATCATTCGGACACGGGCTGAGCCCTGTCCGATTGGTGGATTTCCCACCCACATCGCCCACAGGCCGACCAATCAGGCCGACCTGGGGGCGTGTCTTGCTTCCTTTAAGCAAGAAGCGGGCGGGAAACCCTCCATCTTTGCCCCGCTCCCCAGCTGTTTAGGTTCACCCACCATCCCGCCCTTAAGTCTAGCTTTGACCTTGCTATGGACTTCGGTATACCTGAAGGAGCGTCTCCACCCCCACTGTTCAGCTCGGACACTGAGATCCAGCGCCGAGGGCCTTCTGGTGGTTCCCTCACTGCGAGAAGCAAAGCTACAGGAAACCAGGCAGAGGGCCTTCTCGGTAGTGGCACCCGCCCTGTGGAACGCCCTCCCATTAGAGGTCAGAGCGATAAACAACTATCTGACATTCAGAAAATACCTCAAGGCAGCCCTATTTAGGGAAGTTTTTAATTTGTGATATTTTAATGTATTTTGGTGTTTGTTGGAGGCCGCCCAGAGTGGCTGGGGGGACCCGGCCAGACGGGCGGGGTACAAATAAAAAAATTATTATTATATTATTATTCGGTTGGTCGCCTCTGGTTGGCCAGGGGCCTGGTAGTTCCTTTTCCCACTTGGACTAGCCAAATAGGTTTTTTCACCTACCGTGTTTCCCCTTTTTTAAGACACCGCCTTATAACTTTTTTTCCTCAAAAAAACACAGGGTGGCTTATTTTCAGGGGGTGTCTTGTTTTTATTATGTCAGTATGGTACGGTACAGCAATCTACTGGTAGTATTCACTGCCACACGTTGGGTCAACATTTTAAAAAATCCTCCCACCTCCAATATTTGAATTTACCAGTAATGCTACAGAAGACCAAAAGAGGCTCAGATTAGAAATAGATGTTTAGTAGATACGATAGGTTTAAGTATTTAGAAGTTAAGATATAGAGAGTTTGCGAAATAAGTCTATAAAGAAAGATTAGGAGAATGTTAAGGGAAAAAATCAAGAATAATAAGAACTAAAGAGGTAAAGGAAGTAAGAAATTGGACAAGTGCTAAAGAAGTAAGGCATGGAACTTTAATAAGGGAGGTTCAGAGGAAGTCAATCTGAGGTGATTTCCAGTGGATAAGAACAGAGGTTTAGATATAGTTTTGTTTTGTGTTTTATGTTT